>CM068376.1:335173213-335773213 GCA_034769895.1 Magicicada septendecula
GTTTTGCGGTATTACAAGCGAAAAGTAAAAATGTAAGTAGTTCCCAACAGAATATTTCAAAGCCCACAATCATTACTGCTTACAATTAGAAATACATAATTCAACGAGATACGATTGTCTGAAAAAAATTTATAGTAAATCTAACATTCATTTCATTGAATTTAATTCTCATTCTTATAATAATACTGTGTTGTTTATTACATCTCATTACTGAAAAAAATATAAAATCCCAACCTGATTCTTATGAGCACTCTCAATTTATTTACTAAACATAACATACGATACAATTCAAATTGTAATTCAAATTGAAAGCATCCTTTTTCATATATTTATCACTCATTTAAAATTTGTATTTTAAAACCATTACCATAACTGGAATATATTTTTTTCTTATCTTCAGAATTTTATTTATTTCTTGTAAATTTTTTAACTTGTATATCTTTATGTAACATAATTTTTGAAATTATTAAGCACAATAATATTAGTTGGTGGAAGTATAATAGTTAACAATTTAATGTTACTATTGTATCGGTAATTTTTTAATACATTTTCAAATTGTTTACATAGTTAATAATTTATGAATAACAAATACGTTTGCATTATTACTCTACTCATTTAAAGTATACGGTTTAGTAAGAAGAAACAACCTTCTATTTCCGTACGATTCACTAATTATATGAGATTGTGTATTTACATAGCCTAACGTTTATAGTGTCTTCTCTGTAAATGTGATACAGTGTGGTAACTTTCCTAACATGTAAACTACTCATCAAGTGCTTTTGTTGTTCTTTTGATTTTCTTGTTTGTCGATGAGATGGCTTTGAAAACGTAGTTCTGGGACTGTATGGTGTGATATGTTCTGATACTTTGTGGATGTTGAGTACAGAAAGTTTGTATCAGGGATATTTGGAAGGGTTTATGAAGATTTTGGGTTCTTTAATGGATATTTTTTGAGATTTGGTAATGGAAAGTTCTTTTTTTTAATATGACGTTTCTTCGTTAGTGTTGTAAACGGGATGGTTTCCTGTATGTAAGTTTCCGATAAGGTATAATGTTACAAAATAATAAGGGTTCCTTCATATCCTGCTATAAGATCTGTTGAAATATACGTTGATTGTTACCAATTCCAAACCGAAGTAGTTGACTGTTGTTAGCTTTGGGCTGTAATTGTCCTCACTATTACTGTCGCACACTTCATGCACTAAATACAAATGGCATGCGTCATTTTATAATTCTCTTTCACATGGTACGACACTTTTAGAATTTTCTGTCGACAACTTTGTTAGTATGAGTAATTTCCATGGAACTCTACCTGCGTGATAGTCTATATGTTGTACGACTTCTATCAGCAAATGGTCTATTCGATGGTTTGAAAGTCCAAATTGCAAAAGTCGTGTTACCTTTTTACATCTTTCCATTACGGATACTCACTTCGCACAGTTTACAAAAGGGACATCACTGCAATTAACTAACAGGATGCTGACGGCTCAATCACGCAAGTTTCCGAAAAAAGTTCTGGGGTTATTCTCCCGTCAACCATAATATTGTTTACAATCCTGTCCAGTAAGTCTCGATCGAATGATGTGACGCAATTCCCCGTCCAAAATCTGTATTACACTTATCACCAGTGAAACCAACTCAAGCAGAGTAAGGATAGTAAATGGATAAGTGTACGTAGATGGGGAAAATCGTATGTAACACACTTTGTCTGGTCCCTCAGCTCAGACCTGTCCGACAAGGGAGACCCTACCAGTAGCAACGCTACAGCCGGCATAGCCCTCAGCTTCATCGAAACACGCAAACCTCCCCGCCCGGCACAGTCAGTGCCTTCGATAAGGCGGTGTTACATGGGGAGGAATTGTGGTGTTGGTCCATATATTTGATTGATGCTATGTATTGACACAAATCTGTGGCTGGTAATCACTCATGACCCTTGCAGTTACGCCAAGTATGCTGTAGTTCTGTCCTGATGTGGAGCCTCGGATTAAGATGGTATTGGCTCCGCCAATTTTCTCTATGGATCTATCAGTTGTCTTGTGCAAAGCATACTCACTTTCACAGACGATTTTGTATTAATTAACTTATAACAGAAAGACTTTGACCAGCCAAACTCTATTGAACTTGAGACATGTGATACATTTTCGGAGATAATTTTTTCCCGATGTAAGATGTGAGCTGGAAGAACTACAGGTTATCATCCTATTTGTACACCACGCTGTTTCAGTCGGCGTCCAGCTGCAGGTATTACGGTCACTGTGATCATGCCCTCTGTTTTCCTAAGCAGACAGAAGCTCCCAAGCAAGTATGGCTTATTAGGGCCCACGCCATATTGAAATGTTTCTTCACTTCGTCAGTCAGTCCAGTCGCTTTACATCGTTCGGCAATTGGCAACTATGTGGATGGTGTTAAGGACTCGTCCCCTAGCTCTAGATTTATGAATTAACAGTGGTTGTTTGACACCCCTGATGGTAATGCTAATTCTCTACCTGTTATATTATAGAAACATGGTTTCACCTGGCCCTTTAATGTGTGTACGTTCTTTTGCAAGTCGTACCTCTCATTGTCCGGTTCTTACATTCTTATATTACACTTTGCCACTAATTTGTAATATTTGTTGCTACTGAAAATGGTTTTCATGTTACAATCCTAGGCTTTCTATTATACATCGCTTAAGAAATCTGTTAGTATATCATTACGTAAATGCTTGTGGACCATTTCAACTCGCATGAAGAATCGATTTCGTGCTGACTTGTAGTTGTTAGTATTCCGGGGCAGATTTCCATGTTGAACTCTTAGACCTCAATCCCGTTTACATGAACAAGATACTTTGTGCCCCCCAGCCTCACGCCGAACTGTTCTAAGATTTTTCTTGGCAGAATGTTACAAGCATTGTAGGTTATCGTAGACTTCGGGATAAAGGTCTTCAACTAATTTTACGTCTGTCCGTATTTATTTGTTGTAAGTTTTACGCTTCCTCAATCTGGACTAAACTGGCTGGACCTCGTACCGCATCTAGAAACGAGACTATATATTTCGGGATATTACTCGGTGTAACATCCCCATTGTATACATCGCAGATCCTACCATAAGATCTGTTGAAGTATACGTTGATTGTTGCCAATTCTAAACCGAAATAGTTGACTTTTGTTAGTTTAGGCTGTCATTTTCCTCTCACTATTGCTGTCACACACTTCATGCACTAAATCAAAATGGGATGCGTCATTTTACAATTCTCTTTCATATGGTACGACACTTTACACTTTTCTGTCGACAACTTTGTTAGTCTGACTAATTTCCATGGAACTCTATATGCGTGGTATATGTTGGATGACTTCTATCAGCAAATGGTCTCTTCGATGGTTTGAAAGTCCAAATTGCATAAGTCGTGTTACCTTTTTACATCTTTCCTTTACGGATACTCACTTCGCACCATCAGTCCATTACTTTACTGTAATCCGCGCTTGCCACAATTGTACTCACAAGACGTGAGCCCGTGGAGGATAAAGTATACGAGGCAGATACAAACATTGGAGATTAATGTTTTTAGGTCTACCAGGGTATGCTCGGAAAACTATAGATTTCTAAATAAAACTTCTCGGGACGAACTAAATAATATGAATTTTCTAGATTGTGAATTGAACAGGCCTAAGGGTGAAAGTGAAAAGCCTGTATTAAAAGAAAAAAATCTGGGAAGATTTCTAAAAATAGCTATGAAATATGAACAAGATGGTGGAGTCGCAGCAGGCAATAAGTCCTAAGTCCTGTAAAATTTGCTTACCGACTAACAAAATAATTAGAGATGATTACGCATTACTGAATCGAAGTAGTTGGCTGTTGTTAGTTTTGGGCTGTAATTTTCCTCACTATCACTGTCACACACTTCATGCACTAAACCCAAATGGAATGTGATTTTTACAATTGTCTTTCATATGGCACGACACATTTGTAGGCTTTTCTGTCGACATCTTTGTTAGTCTGACTAATTTCCATGGAACTGTATCTGCGTGATGCATGTCGTATGACTTCTATGAGTAAATGGTCTATTCGATGGTTTCAATGTCCAAATTGCAAAAGTCATTGCTTTACAAATGGGACATCACTGCATTTACCTAACAGGATGCATAAACATCGTTTGCTGACGGTTGGGAGGAGACTGCTCAATCTCGCAAGCTTCCGAAAAACGTTCTGGGGTTATTCTCTCGTCAACCATAATATTGGTTACAATCCTGTCAAGAAATGTTTGATCGAATGCTGTGACGCAGGTCCCCGTCCAAAATCTGTCTTACGCTTATCACCAGTGAAACCAACTCAAGCAGAGTAAGGATAGTAAATGGATAAGTGTACGTTGATGGCGGAAGACCGGATGAGGAAAATCGTATGTAACACACTTTGTCTGGTCCCTCAGCTTAGACCTGTCCGACAAGGGAGACCCTACCAGTAGCAACGCTACAGCCGGCATAGCCCTCAGCTTCATCGAAACACGCAAACCTCCCCGCCCGGCACAGTCAGTGCCTTCGATAAGGCGGTGTTACATGGAGAGGAATTGTGGTGTTGGTCCATATTAATTGGTTGATGCTATGTATTGACGAAAAAACCGTGGGTGGTTATCACTCATGACCCTTGCAGTTACGCCAAGTGTGCTGTAGTTCTGTCCTGATGTGGAGCCTCGGGTTAAGATGGTATTGGCTCCGCCAATTTTCTCTATGGCTCTATCAGTTGTCATGTGCAAAGCATACTCACACTGACAGACGAATATGTATTAATTGACTTATAACAGAAAGACTTTGACCAGCCAAACTCTGTTGAACTTAAGACATGTGATACATTTCCGGAGATAATTGTTTCCCGATGAAAGATGTGAGCTGGAAGACCTACAGGTTATCTTCCACCAGTATGCAAACGATACTGCATTAACCGATAGGTAAGAAATTTTTTGGAACCACGCAAACCTCCCCGCCCGGCACAGTCAGTGCCTTCGATAAGGCGGTGTCACATAGGGAGGAATTGTGGTGTTGGTTCATATTATTTGATTGATGCTATGTATTGAAATTGAAACTATTGATGCTATTGAAACAGTTCAGAAACAGCAACTAGTTGGTGTGTTAATATAGAAGTAGAAAACCAAAATATGGAGAAGTTTACTTTTCAAGCAATCCTTACATTTGTGCGTGAAGGAAAAGTGTTGAATGACTTTGAACATACTGAAAGCCTTAAGAGGCTTCTTAAGGGTGTCTGTAAGATTTATAATGAACTGCTGTTATTAATAACAACATACTGTATTGAAGTAGATTGTAGAATATCACAATTGGATAGAGTGGTTGTAGAACAGTTGAGAAGCAAAGATGAAAATGGAAATAAGCTTTGTGTTACACTCTACATGCTTCTTTGTTATTTTGGTCCTTTAGTTATTACCAGTGAGAAGGCAGGTTCAATTTATTATTTTAAAATATCAAACGATGAACTGAAATGCAGAATAGGTAAGATACATTTAGAAGTCATAGATTAATATTTTAACTACTATATTCATGATTTCTGTCAAACATTAGACGTAATCGATTGCATTTCAGTTTGTGATCCAAGAATTATTATTTTTACTAAAGTAGACTATGAGTGGCTTAAAGTAGCCTGGTTCATGTGACAAGAGATTATTGTAGCCTTGTACTATATGTGACTTTACAAATGCGGCCATATTGTGGTACATCTTGTTACTTGCCAAACGATATATTATTTAATGGTGATAACATAATAGAATTGTTTATACTACTAATGGACAGATACTATATATACATTTCTAAAAGTGTGCGAATGGACACTTTGCAGACAAAAGTGAAGATTACTGAAATAGGTTAGTATTAATATTTACAAAATTGAAAAAGTTTGTTTGCAAACGAATTAGAGACCCATACAAAAAATAGACGAGTCAAGCGATGATAAGTCGTGTGTTCATCCTGTAATACCAAGTTTCACGCTACCAAATCATGTGACAGTAAAGAATACATTATTTAACGGCGGTAGCAAGAAAAATTTAAAAGTACACAAGATTGCAAACATTGCTCACAGTTATAGCCTCAATAAGCATATTATCGGGCAATGTGGAAATCCACGTTTTGCAGTGGTAATAGGATTGCGTTATAACTACCATGAAATGGCTGTTGCTTACTCGAACAGTAATTACGAGAGAGGCGGCTTAAATAATCCTGTATGTCATTATGTAGGTAGATTTGAAGAATGGTAACTTGAAACTGGTACCTTATCCAGTTCACGTGACTATTCAAACTAATAATGTCCAATTCTTATTGTTAGTAAACTACCAGAGATTCTTTGATTATAAATATTATGTCTCTTCAGTTCCAGTTCTATTTATTTATTGGCTGTTCTCTTTTCGTTCCTCTTGTGTGCTTGAGGCCGATCGACAATGCTTGGACTCCCCTACTCGATCCAGGGAATCTTGAGCAGAGTCATCCCGACCTCGCGCACGGTTATCCTGTCAAGATTACAGCTATTACTTTAACAATTGTGGAAAAAATTTAACTACATAATGAAATTGAAATGGATTCAAACGAAAATGTATATCCAGACCCAAAAATGAATATTTTTCTTAACAGATAGATACAAATGTTTTCACTTATCCACATGAGTTGATAAAGATCGACCATGGCACTCAAAAGAAAGACTGTCGCATTGAGGCACAAACATTAGACGTAATCGATTGCATTTCAGCTTGTGACCCAAGAATTATTATTTTTACTAATGTAGTCTATGAGTGGCTTAAATACAGTTCATGTGCCAAGAGATTATTTTTGCCTTGCCTATATGTGACTTTACAACTGCGGCCAGATTGTGGTACATCTTGTTGGTTGACAAACGATATATTATATAATGGTGATGACAAACAGGAAGGTTTTATACTACTAAAGAACAGATACTATATATATATTTCTATAAGTGTGCGAATGGAAACTCTGGAGACAAAAGTACTCAAGTTTGCAGAAATTGATCATAGTTATAGCCTCAATAAGCATATTATCGGACAATATTGAAATCCCCGTTTTGTAGTGGCAATAGGATTGGGTTATTACTTCCATGAAATGGCTGTTGCTTACTCGAACAGTAATTACGAGAGAGGCGGCTTAAATAATCCTGTATGTCATTATGTAGGTAGATTTGAAGAATGGTAACTTGAAACTGGTACCTTATCCAGTTCACGTGACTACTCTTCCCAATAAATATTTGTCCAGTTCTTGTTAGTAAACTACCAGATATTCTTTGATTATTAATATTATAGGTCTCTTCAGTTCCAGTTCTACTTATTTATTGGCTGTTCTCTCTTCGTTCTTCTTTTGTGCTTGAGGCCGATCGACAATGCTTGGACCCCCCTACTCAATCCAGGGAGTCTTCAGCAGAGTCACCCCGACCTCGCGCACGGTTATCCTGTCAAGATTACCGCAGTATTCTTTTAACAATTGTGGAAAAAATGTAACTGCCTAATGAAATTGTAATGGACTCAAATAAAAATGTATATCCAGACCCAAAAATGAATATTTTTTCTTAACATATAGATACAAATGTTGTCACTATCCATGTGAGTTGATAAAGATCGTCCATGGCACTCAAAAGGCAGACTGAGGCATTGAGGCACAGACAGATGAGTCGAATCCGAAGCAGCTACAGCGGTCTGTAGTGTTTCTGACAAGGTAAAGAAAGAAACAGTTCAGAAACAGCAACTGGTTGTTGTGTTAACATAGAAGTAGAAAATCAGAATGTCGAGAAGCTTACTTTTCAAGAAATCCTTACACTAGTGCGTGAAGGAAAAGTGCTGAATGACTTGGAACATACTGAAAGCTTTAAGCTACTTCTCATAGGTGACTGTAAACGAACTGCATTAATAACAACATACTGCACTGAAGTAGATTGTAGAATATCACAAGTGGTTCGAGTGGTTGTAGAACAGCTGAGAAACAAAGATGAAAATGGAAATCAGCTTTGTGTTGCACTCTACATGCTGCTTTGTTATTTTAGTCTTTTAGTTATTACCAGGTAGAAGCCATGTTTAATTTATTATCATAAAATACCAAACGAACTGAAATGCAGAATAGGTTTGATAACTTTAGACGGCATTGATTCATATTTTAACTATTATACTCATGATTTCTGGCAAACATTAGACGTAATCGATTGCATTTCAGCTTGTGACACAAGAATTATTTTTACTAAAGTAGTCTATGAGTGACTTAAATATAGTTCATGTGACAAGAGATTATTTTTGCCTTGTCTATATGTGACTTTACAATTGCGGCCAGATTGTGGTACATCTTGTTGGTTGACAAACGATATATTATATAATGGTGATGACAAACAGGAAAGTTTTATACTACTAAAGAACAGATACTATATACATTTCTATAAGTGTGCGAATGGACACTTTGTAGATAAAAGTACTCAAATTGCAGAAATTGATCATAGTTATATAGCCTCAATAAGCATATTATCGGGCAATATGGAAATCCACGTTTTGTAGTGGCAATAGGATTGGGTTATAACTTCCATGAAATGGCTGTTGCTTACTCGAACAGTAATTACGAGAGAGAGTCGGATTAAATAATCCTGTATCTAATGTCATTATGTAAGTAGATTTCAAGAATGGTAACTTGAAACTGGTACCATATCCAGTTCACGTGACTACTCTATCCAATAAATATTTGTCCAATTCTTATTGTTAGTAAGTTACCTGAGATTTTTTGATTATTAATATTATATGTCTCTTCAGTTCCAGTTCTATTTATTTATTGGCTGTTCTCTCTTCGTTCCTCTTTTCTGCTTGAGGCCGATCGACAATACTTGGACCCCCCTACTCGATCCAGGGAGTCTTCAGCAGAGTCATCCCGACCTCGCGCACGGTTATCCTGTCAAGATTACCGCAGTATTCCTTTAACAATTGTGGAAAAAATGTAACTGCATAATGAAATTGAAATGGATTCAAACGAAAATGTATATCCAGACCCAAATATGTATATATTTTCATAACAGTAAGATGCATATGTTTTCACTTATCCATGTGAGTTGATAAAGATCGTTCGGGGCACTGAAAAGACATACTGCGGCATTGAGGCACAAACAGATGACGTCCAATCCGCTACAGCTACAGCGGTCTGTAGTGTGTCTGACAAGGTAAAGAAATAAACAGTTCAGAAACAGCAAATGGTAGTTGTGTTAATAAAGAAATAGATAACGAAAATATGGAGAAGTTTACTTTTCAAGAAATCCTTACACTTGTGCGTGAAGGAAAAGTGCTGAATGACTTGGAGCATACTGAAGCCTTAAGCTACTTCTCAAAGGTGACTGTAAACGAACTGCATTAATAACAACATACTGCACTGAAGTAGACTGTAGAATATCACAATTGTTTAGAGTGGCTGTAGAGCAGCTGAGAAGCAAAGATGAAAATGGAAATCAGCTTTGTGTTCCACTCAACATGGTGCTTTGTTATTTTGGTCTTTTAGTTATTACCAGGGAGAAAGCTGGTTCAGTTTATTATTTTAAAAATTCTAAAGGATGAACTGAAATGCAGAATAGGTTAGATAAATTTAGAAGTCACTGATTCATATTTTAAATACTAAACTATTGATTTCTGGCAAACATTATACGTAATCAATTGCATTTCAGCTTGTGATCCAAGAATTATTATTTTTACTAAAGTAGTCTATGAGTGGCTTAAATATAGTTCATGTGACAAGAGATTATTTTTGCCTTGTCTATATGTGACTTTACAATTGCGGCCAGATTGTGGTACATCTTGTTGGTTGACAAACGATATATTATATAATGGTGATGACAAACAGGAAAGTTTTATACTACTAAAGAACAGATAATATATACATTTCTATAAGTCTGCGAATGGACACTTTGAAGATAAAAGTACTCAAGATTGCAAACATTGCTCACAGTTATAGCCTCAATAAGCATATTATCGGGCAATGTGGAAATCCACGTTTTGCAGTGGTAATAGGATTGCGTTATAACTACCATGAAATGGCTGTTGCTTACTCGAACAGTAATTACGAGAGAGGCGGCTTAAATAATCCTGTATGTCATTATGTAGGTAGATTTGAAGAATGGTAACTTGAAACTGTTACCTTATCCAGTTCACGTGACTATTCTAACTAATAATGTCCAATTCTTATTGTTAGTAAACTACCAGAGATTCTTTGATTATATATATTATGTCTCTTCAGTTCCAGTTCTATTTATTTATTGGCTGTTCTATTTTCGTTCCTCTTGTGTGCTTGAGGCCGATCGACAATGCTTGGACTCCCCTACTCGATCCAGGGAATCTTGAGCAGAGTCATCCCGACCTCGCGCACGGTTATCCTGTCAAGATTACAGCTATTACTTTAACAATTGTGGAAAAAATTTAACTACATAATGAAATTGAAATGGATTCAAACGAAAATGTATATCCAGACCCAAAAATGAATATTTTTCTTAACAGATAGATACAAATGTTTTCACTTATCCACATGAGTTGATAAAGATCGACCATGGCACTCAAAAGAAAGACTGTCGCATTGAGGCACAAACATTAGACGTAATCGATTGCATTTCAGCTTGTGACCCAAGAATTATTATTTTTACTAATGTAGTCTATGAGTGGCTTAAATACAGTTCATGTGCCAAGAGATTATTTTTGCCTTGCCTATATGTGACTTTACAACTGCGGCCAGATTGTGGTACATCTTGTTGGATGACAAACGATATATTATATAATGGTGATGACAAACAGGAAGGTTTTATACTACTAAAGAACAGATACTATATATATATATTTCTATAAGTGTGCGAATGGAAACTTTGGAGACAAAAGTACTCAAGATTGCAGAAATTGATCATAGTTATAGCCTCAATAAGCACATTATCGGGCAATATGGAAATCCCCGTTTTGTAGTGGCAATAGGATTGGGTTATAACTTCCATGAAATGGCTGTTGCTTACTCGAACAGTAATTACGAGAGAGGCGGCTTAAATAATCCTGTATGTCATTATGTAGGTAGATTTGAAGAATGGTAACTTGAAACTGGTACCTTATACAGTTCACGTGACTACTCTTCCCAATAAATATTTGTCCAGTTCTTATTGTTAGTAAACTACCAGATATTCTTTGATTATTAATATTATAGGTCTCTTCAGTTCCAGTTCTACTTATTTATTGGCTGTTCTCTCTTCGTTCTTCTTTTGTGCTTGAGGCCGATCGACAATGCTTGGACCCCCTTACTCAATCCAGGGAGTCTTCAGCAGAGTCACCCCGACCTCGCGCACGGTTATCCTGTCAAGATTACCGCAGTATTCTTTTAACAATTGTGGAAAAAATGTAACTGCATAATGAAATTGTAATGGACTCAAATAAAAATGTATATCCAGACCCAAAAATGAATATTTTTTCTTAACATATAGATACAAATGTTGTCACTTATCCATGTGAGTTGATAAAGATCGTCCATGGCACTCAAAAGGCAGACTGAGGCATTGAGGCACAAACAGATGAGTCGAATCCGAAGCAGCTACAGCGGTCTGTAGTGTTTCTGACAAGGTAAAGAAAGAAACAGTTCAGAAACAGCAACTGGTTGTTGTGTTAACATAGAAGTAGAAAATCAGAATGTCGAGAAGCTTACTTTTCAAGAAATCCTTACACTTGTGCGTGAAGGAAAAGTGCTGAATGACTTGGAACATACTGAAAGCTTTAAGCTACTTCTCATAGGTGACTGTAAACGAACTGCATTAATAACAACATACTGCACTGAAGTAGATTGTAGAATATCACAAGTGGTTCGAGTGGTTGTAGAACAGCTGAGAAACAAAGATGAAAATGGAAATCAGCTTTGTGTTGCACTCTACATGCTGCTTTGTTATTTTAGTCTTTTAGTTATTACCAGGTAGAAGCCATGTTTAATTTATTATCTTAAAATACCAAACGAACTGAAATGCAGAATAGGTTAGATAAATTTAGAAGGCATTGATTCATATTTTAACTATTATACACATGATTTCTGGCAAACATTAGACGTAATCGATTGCATTTCAGCTTGTGACACAAGAATTATTTTTACTAAAGTAGTCTATGAGTGACTTAAATATAGTTCATGTGACAAGAGATTATTTTTGCCTTGTCTATATGTGACTTTACAATTGCGGCCAGATTGTGGTACATCTTGTTGGTTGACAAACGATATATTATATAATGGTGATGACAAACAGGAAAGTTTTATACTACTAAAGAACAGATACTATATACATTTCTATAAGTGTGCGAATGGACACTTTGTAGATAAAAGTACTCAAATTGCAGAAATTGATCATAGTTATATAGCCTCAATAAGCATATTATCGGGCAATATGGAAATCCACGTTTTGTAGTGGCAATAGGATTGGGTTATAACTTCCATGAAATGGCTGTTGCTTACTCGAACAGTAATTACGAGAGAGAGTCGGATTAAATAATCCTGTATCTAATGTCATTATGTAGGTAGATTTCAAGAATGGTAACTTGAAACTGGTACCATATCCAGTTCACGTGACTACTCTACCCAATAAATATTTGTCCAATTCTTATTGTTAGTAAGTTACCTGAGATTCTTTGATTATTAATATTATATGTCTCTTCAGTTCCAGTTCTATTTATTTATTGGCTGTTCTCTCTTCGTTCCTCTTTTCTGCTTGAGGCCGATCGACAATACTTGGACCCCCCTACTCGATCCAGGGAGTCTTCAGCAGAGTCATCCCGACCTCGAGCACGGTTATCCTGTCAAGATTACCGCAGTATTCCTTTAACAATTGTGGAAAAAATGTAACTGCATAATGAAATTGAAATGGATTCAAACGAAAATGTATATCCAGACCCAAATATGTATATATTTTCATAACAGTAAGATACATATGTTTTCACTTATCCATGTGAGTTGATAAAGATCATTCGGGGCACTGAAAAGACATACTGCGGCATTGAGGCACAAACAGATGACGTCCAATCCGCTACAGCTACAGCGGTCTGTAGTGTGTCTGACAAGGTAAAGAAATAAACAGTTCAGAAACAGCAAATGGTAGTTGTGTTAATAAACAAAATAGGTAACGAAAATATGGAGAAGTCTTCTTTTCAAGAAATCCTTACACTTGTGCGTGAAGGAAAAGTGCTGAATGACTTGGAGCATACTGAAGCCTTAAGCTACTTCTCAAAGGTGACTGTAAACGAACTGCATTAATAACAACATACTGCACTGAAGTAGACTGTAGAATATCACAATTGTTTAGAGTGGTTGTAGAGCAGCTGAGAAGCAAAGATGAAAATGGAAATCAGCTTTGTGTTGCACTCAACATGCTGCTTTGTTATTTTGGTCTTTTAGTTATTACCAGGGAGAAAGCTGGTTCAGTTTATTATTTTAAAAATTCTAAAGGATGAACTGAAATGCAGAATAGGTTAGATAAATTTAGAAGTCACTGATTCATATTTTAAATACTAAACTATTGATTTCTGGCAAACATTATACGTAATCAATTGCATTTCAGCTTGTGATCCAAGAATTATTATTTTTACTAAAGTAGTCTATGAGTGGCTTAAATATAGTTCATGTGACAAGAGATTATTTTTGCCTTGTCTATATGTGACTTTACAATTGCGGCCAGATTGTGGTACATCTTGTTGGTAGACAAACGATATATTATATAATGGTGATGACAAACAGGAAAATTTATACTTCTAAAGAACAGATAATATATACATTTCTATAAGTGTGCGAATGGACACTTTGAAGATAAAAGTACTCAAGATTGCAAACATTGCTCACAGTTATAGCCTCAATAAGCATATTATCGGGCAATGTGGAAATCCACGTTTTGCAGTTGTAATAGGATTGCGTTATAACTACCATGAAATGGCTGTTGCTTACTCGAACAGTAATTACGAATGAGGCGGCTTAAATAATCCTGTATGTCATTATGTAGGTAGATTTGAAGAATGGTAACTTGAAACTGTTACCTTATCCAGTTCACGTGACTATTCTAACTAATAATGTCCAATTCTTATTGTTAGTAAACTACCAGATATTCTTTGATTATAAATATTATGTCTCTTCAGTTCCAGTTCTATTTATTTATTGGCTGTTCTCTTTTCGTTCCTCTTGTGTGCTTGAGGCCGATCGACAATGCTTGGACTCCCCTACTCGATCCAGGGAATCTTGAGCAGAGTCATCCCGACCTCGCGCACGGTTATCCTGTCAAGATTACAGCTATTACTTTAACAATTGTGGAAAAAATTTAACTACATAATGAAATTGAAATGGATTCAAACAAAAATGTATATCCAGACCCAAAAATGAATATTTTTCTTAACAGATATATACAAATGTTTTCACTTATCCACATGAGTTGATAAAGATCGACCATGGCACTCAAAAGAAAGACTGTCGCATTGAGGCACAAACATTAGACGTAATCGATTGCATTTCAGCTTGTGACCCAAGAATTATTATTTTTACTAATGTAGTCTATGAGTGGCTTAAATACAGTTCATGTGCCAAGAGATTATTTTTGCCTTGCCTATATGTGACTTTACAACTGCGGCCAGATTGTGGTACATCTTGTTGGTTGACAAACGATATATTATATAATGGTGATGACAAACAGGAAGGTTTTATACTACTAAAGAACAGATACTATATATATATTTCTATAAGTGTGCGAATGGAAACTTTGGAGACAAAAGTACTCAAGATTGCAGAAATTGATCATAGTTATAGCCTCAATAAGCACATTATCGGGCAATATGGAAATCCCCGTTTTGTAGTGGCAATAGGATTGGGTTATAACTTCCATGAAATGGCTGTTGCTTACTCGAACAGTAATTACGAGAGAGGCGGCTTAAATAATCCTGTATGTCATTATGTAGGTAGATTTGAAGAATGGTAACTTGAAACTGGTACCTTATCCAGTTCACGTGACTACTCTTCCCAATAAATATTTGTCCAGTTCTTGTTAGTAAACTACCAGATATTCTTTGATTATTAATATTATAGGTCTCTTCAGTTCCAGTTCTACTTATTTATTGGCTGTTCTCTCTTCGTTCTTCTTTTGTGCTTGAGGCCGATCGACAATGCTTGGACCCCCTTACTCAATCCAGGGAGTCTTCAGCAGAGTCACCCCGACCTCGCGCACGGTTATCCTGTCAAGATTACCGCAGTATTCTTTTAACAATTGTGGAAAAAATGTAACTGCATAATGAAATTGTAATGGACTCAAATAAAAATGTATATCCAGACCCAAAAATGAATATTTTTTCTTAACATATAGATACAAATGTTGTCACTTATCCATGTGAGTTGATAAAGATCGTCCATGGCACTCAAAAGGCAGACTGAGGCATTGAGGCACAAACAGATGAGTCGAATCCGAAGCAGCTACAGCGGTCTGTAGTGTTTCTGACAAGGTAAAGAAAGAAACAGTTCAGAAACAGCAACTGGTTGTTGTGTTAACATAGAAGTAGAAAATCAGAATGTCGAGAAGCTTACTTTTCAAGAAATCCTTACACTTGTGCGTGAAGGAAAAGTGCTGAATGACTTGGAACATACTGAAAGCTTTAAGCTACTTCTCATAGGTGACTGTAAACGAACTGCATTAATAACAACATACTGCACTGAAGTAGATTGTAGAATATCACAAGTGGTTCGAGTGGTTGTAGAACAGCTGAGAAACAAAGATGAAAATGGAAATCAGCTTTGTGTTGCACTCTACATGCTGCTTTGTTATTTTAGTCTTTTAGTTATTACCAGGTAGAAGCCATGTTTAATTTATTATCTTAAAATACCAAACGAACTGAAATGCAGAATAGGTTAGATAAATTTAGAAGGCATTGATTCATATTTTAACTATTATACACATGATTTCTGGCAAACATTAGACGTAATCGATTGCATTTCAGCTTGTGACACAAGAATTATTTTTACTAAAGTAGTCTATGAGTGACTTAAATATAGTTCATGTGACAAGAGATTATTTTTGCCTTGTCTATATGTGACTTTACAATTGCGGCCAGATTGTGGTACATCTTGTTGGTTGACAAACGATATATTATATAATGGTGATGACAAACAGGAAAGTTTTATACTACTAAAGAACAGATACTATATACATTTCTATAAGTGTGCGAATGGACACTTTGTAGATAAAAGTACTCAAATTGCAGAAATTGATCATAGTTATATAGCCTCAATAAGCATATTATCGGGCAATATGGAAATCCACGTTTTGTAGTGGCAATAGGATTGGGTTATAACTTCCATGAAATGGCTGTTGCTTACTCGAACAGTAATTACGAGAGAGAGTCGGATTAAATAATCCTGCATCTAATGTCATTATGTAGGTAGATTTCAAGAATGGTAACTTGAAACTGGTACCATATCCAGTTCACGTGACTACTCTACCCAATAAATATTTGTCCAATTCTTATTGTTAGTAAGTTACCTGAGATTCTTTGATTATTAATATTATATGTCTCTTCAGTTCCAGTTCTATTTATTTATTGGCTGTTCTCTCTTCGTTCCTCTTTTCTGCTTGAGGCCGATCGACAATACTTGGACCCCCCTACTCGATCCAGGGAGTCTTCAGCAGAGTCATCCCGACCTCGAGCACGGTTATCCTGTCAAGATTACCGCAGTATTCCTTTAACAATTGTGGAAAAAATGTAACTGCATAATGAAATTGAAATGGATTCAAACGAAAATGTATATCCAGACCCAAATATGTATATATTTTCATAACAGTAAGATACATATGTTTTCACTTATCCATGTGAGTTGATAAAGATCATTCGGGGCACTGAAAAGACATACTGCGGCATTGAGGCACAAACAGATGACGTCCAATCCGCTACAGCTACAGCGGTCTGTAGTGTGTCTGACAAGGTAAAGAAATAAACAGTTCAGAAACAGCAAATGGTAGTTGTGTTAATAAACAAAATAGGTAACGAAAATATGGAGAAGTTTTCTTTTCAAGAAATCCTTACACTTGTGCGTGAAGGAAAAGTGCTGAATGACTTGGAGCATACTGAAGCCTTAAGCTGCTTCTCAAAGGTGACTGTAAACGAACTGCATTAATAACAACATACTGCACTGAAGTAGACTGTAGAATATCACAATTGTTTAGAGTGGTTGTAGAGCAGCTGAGAAGCAAAGATGAAAATGGAAATCAGCTTTGTGTTCCACTCAACATGGTGCTTTGTTATTTTGGTCTTTTAGTTATTACCAGGGAGAAAGCTGGTTCAGTTTATTATTTTAAAAATTCTAAAGGATGAACTGAAATGCAGAATAGGTTAGATAAATTTAGAAGTCACTGATTCATATTTTAAATACTAAACTATTGATTTCTGGCAAACATTATACGTAATCAATTGCATTTCAGCTTGTGATCCAAGAATTATTATTTTTACTAAAGTAGTCTATGAGTGGCTTAAATATAGTTCATGTGACAAGAGATTATTTTTGCCTTGTCTATATGTGACTTTACAATTGCGGCCAGATTGTGGTACATCTTGTTGGTTGACAAACGATATATTATATAATGGTGATGACAAACAGGAAAGTTTTATACTACTAAAGAACAGATAATATATACATTTCTATAAGTCTGCGAATGGACACTTTGAAGATAAAAGTACTCAAGATTGCAAACATTGCTCACAGTTATAGCCTCAATAAGCATATTATCGGGCAATGTGGAAATCCACGTTTTGCAGTGGTAATAGGATTGCGTTATAACTACCATGAAATGGCTGTTGCTTACTCGAACAGTAATTACGAGAGAGGCGGCTTAAATAATCCTGTATGTCATTATGTAGGTAGATTTGAAGAATGGTAACTTGAAACTGTTACCTTATCCAGTTCACGTGACTATTCTAACTAATAATGTCCAATTCTTATTGTTAGTAAACTACCAGAGATTCTTTGATTATATATATTATGTCTCTTCAGTTCCAGTTCTATTTATTTATTGGCTGTTCTATTTTCGTTCCTCTTGTGTGCTTGAGGCCGATCGACAATGCTTGGACTCCCCTACTCGATCCAGGGAATCTTGAGCAGAGTCATCCCGACCTCGCGCACGGTTATCCTGTCAAGATTACAGCTATTACTTTAACAATTGTGGAAAAAATTTAACTACATAATGAAATTGAAATGGATTCAAACGAAAATGTATATCCAGACCCAAAAATGAATATTTTTCTTAACAGATAGATACAAATGTTTTCACTTATCCACATGAGTTGATAAAGATCGACCATGGCACTCAAAAGAAAGACTGTCGCATTGAGGCACAAACATTAGACGTAATCGATTGCATTTCAGCTTGTGACCCAAGAATTATTATTTTTACTAATGTAGTCTATGAGTGGCTTAAATACAGTTCATGTGCCAAGAGATTATTTTTGCCTTGCCTATATGTGACTTTACAACTGCGGCCAGATTGTGGTACATCTTGTTGGATGACAAACGATATATTATATAATGGTGATGACAAACAGGAAGGTTTTATACTACTAAAGAACAGATACTATATATATATATTTCTATAAGTGTGCGAATGGAAACTTTGGAGACAAAAGTACTCAAGATTGCAGAAATTGATCATAGTTATAGCCTCAATAAGCACATTATCGGGCAATATGGAAATCCCCGTTTTGTAGTGGCAATAGGATTGGGTTATAACTTCCATGAAATGGCTGTTGCTTACTCGAACAGTAATTACGAGAGAGGCGGCTTAAATAATCCTGTATGTCATTATGTAGGTAGATTTGAAGAATGGTAACTTGAAACTGGTACCTTATCCAGTTCACGTGACTACTCTTCCCAATAAATATTTGTCCAGTTCTTATTGTTAGTAAACTACCAGATATTCTTTGATTATTAATATTATAGGTCTCTCCAGTTCCAGTTCTACTTATTTATTGGCTGTTCTCTCTTCGTTCTTCTTTTGTGCTTGAGGCCGATCGACAATGCTTGGACCCCCCTACTCAATCCAGGGAGTCTTCAGCAGAGTCACCCCGACCTCGCGCACGGTTATCCTGTCAAGATTACCGCAGTATTCTTTTAACAATTGTGGAAAAAATGTAACTGCATAATGAAATTGTAATGGACTCAAATAAAAATGTATATCCAGACCCAAAAATGAATATTTTTTCTTAACATATAGATACAAATGTTGTCACTTATCCATGTGAGTTGATAAAGATCGTCCATGGCACTCAAAAGGCAGACTGAGGCATTGAGGCACAAACAGATGAGTCGAATCCGAAGCAGCTACAGCGGTCTGTAGTGTTTCTGACAAGGTAAAGAAAGAAACAGTTCAGAAACAGCAACTGGTTGTTGTGTTAACATAGAAGTAGAAAATCAGAATGTCGAGAAGCTTACTTTTCAAGAAATCTTTACACTAGTGCGTGAAGGAAAAGTGCTGAATGACTTGGAACATACTGAAAGCTTTAAGCTACTTCTCATAGGTGACTGTAAACGAACTGCATTAATAACAACATACTGCACTGAAGTAGATTGTAGAATATCACAAGTGGTTCGAGTGGTTGTAGAACAGCTGAGAAACAAAGATGAAAATGGAAATCAGCTTTGTGTTGCACTCTACATGCTGCTTTGTTATTTTAGTCTTTTAGTTATTACCAGGTAGAAGCCATGTTTAATTTATTATCTTAAAATACCAAACGAACTGAAATGCAGAATAGGTTAGATAAATTTAGAAGGCATTGATTCATATTTTAACTATTATACTCATGATTTCTGGCAAACATTAGACGTAATCGATTGCATTTCAGCTTGTGACACAAGAATTATTTTTACTAAAGTAGTCTATGAGTGACTTAAATATAGTTCATGTGACAAGAGATTATTTTTGCCTTGTCTATATGTGACTTTACAATTGCGGCCAGATTGTGGTACATCTTGTTGGTTGACAAACGATATATTATATATTGGTGATGACAAACAGGAAAGTTTTATACTACTAAAGAACAGATACTATATACATTTCTATAAGTGTGCGAATGGACACTTTGTAGATAAAAGTACTCAAATTGCAGAAATTGATCATAGTTATATAGCCTCAATAAGCATATTATCAGGCAATATGGAAATCCACGTTTTGTAGTGGCAATAGGATTGGGTTATAACTTCCATGAAATGGCTGTTGCTTACTCGAACAGTAATTACGAGAGAGAGTCGGATTAAATAATCCTGTATCTAATGTCATTATGTAGGTAGATTTCAAGAATGGTAACTTGAAACTGGTACCATATCCAGTTCACGTGACTACTCTACCCAATAAATATTTGTCCAATTCTTATTGCTAGTAAGTTACCTGAGATTCTTTGATTATTAATATTATATGTCTCTTCAGTTCCAGTTCTATTTATTTATTGGCTGTTCTCTCTTCGTTCCTCTTTTCTGCTTGAGGCCGATCGACAATACTTGGACCCCCCTACTCGATCCAGGGAGTCTTCAGCAGAGTCATCCCGACCTCGCGCACGGTTATCCTGTCAAGATTACCGCAGTATTCCTTTAACAATTGTGGAAAAAATGTAACTGCATAATGAAATTGAAATGGATTCAAACGAAAATGTATATCCAGACCCAAATATGTATATATTTTCATAACAGTAAGATACATATGTTTTCACTTATCCATGTGAGTTGATAAAGATCGTTCGGGGCACTGAAAAGACATACTGCGGCATTGAGGCACAAACAGATGACGTCCAATCCGCTACAGCTACAGCGGTCTGTAGTATGTCTGACAAGGTAAAGAAATAAACAGTTCAGAAACAGCAAATGGTAGTTGTGTTAATAAAGAAATAGATAACGAAAATATGGAGAAGTTTACTTTTCAAGAAATCCTTACACTTGTGCGTGAAGGAAAAGTGCTGAATGACTTGGAGCATACTGAAGCCTTAAGCTACTTCTCAAAGGTGACTGTAAACGAACTGCATTAATAACAACTTACTGCACTGAAGTAGACTGTGGAATATCACAATTGTTTAGAGTGGTTGTAGAGCAGCTGAGAAGCAAAGATGAAAATGGAAATCAGCTTTGTGTTGCACTCAACATGGTGCTTTATTTTGGTCTTTTAGTTATTACCAGGGAGAAAGCTGGTTCAGTTTATTATTTTAAAAATTCTAAAGGATGAACTGAAATGCAGAATAGGTTAGATAAATTTAGAAGTCACTGATTCATATTTTAAATACTAAACTATTGATTTCTGGCAAACATTATACGTAATCAATTGCATTTCAGCTTGTGATCCAAGAATTATTATTTTTACTAAAGTAGTCTATGAGTGGCTTAAATATAGTTCATGTGACAAGAGATTATTTTTGCCTTGTCTATATGTGACTTTACAATTGCGGCCAGATTGTGGTACATCTTGTTGGTTGACAAACGATATATTATATAATGGTGATGACAAACAGGAAAGTTTTATACTACTAAAGAACAGATAATATATACATTTCTATAAGTGTGCGAATGGACACTTTGAAGATAAAAGTACTCAAGATTGCAAACATTGCTCACAGTTATAGCCTCAATAAGCATATTATCGGGCAATGTGGAAATCCACGTTTTGCAGTGGTAATAGGATTGCGTTATAACTACCATGAAATGGCTGTTGCTTACTCGAACAGTAATTACGAGAGAGGCGGCTTAAATAATCCTGTATGTCATTATGTAGGTAGATTTGAAGAATGGTAACTTGAAACTGTTACCTTATCCAGTTCACGTGACTATTCTAACTAATAATGTCCAATTCTTATTGTTAGTAAACTACCAGAGATTCTTTGATTATATATATTATGTCTCTTCAGTTCCAGTTCTATTTATTTATTGGCTGTTCTATTTTCGTTCCTCTTGTGTGCTTGAGGCCGATCGACAATGCTTGGACTCCCCTACTCGATCCAGGGAATCTTGAGCAGAGTCATCCCGACCTCGCGCACGGTTATCCTGTCAAGATTACAGCTATTACTTTAACAATTGTGGAAAAAATTTAACTACATAATGAAATTGAAATGGATTCAAACGAAAATGTATATCCAGACCCAAAAATGAATATTTTTCTTAACAGATAGATACAAATGTTTTCACTTATCCACATGAGTTGATAAAGATCGACCATGGCACTCAAAAGAAAGACTGTCGCATTGAGGCACAAACATTAGACGTAATCGATTGCATTTCAGCTTGTGACCCAAGAATTATTATTTTTACTAATGTAGTCTATGAGTGGCTTAAATACAGTTCATGTGCCAAGAGATTATTTTTGCCTTGCCTATATGTGACTTTACAACTGCGGCCAGATTGTGGTACATCTTGTTGGATGACAAACGATATATTATATAATGGTGATGACAAACAGGAAGGTTTTATACTACTAAAGAACAGATACTATATATATATTTCTATAAGTGTGCGAATGGAAACTTTGGAGACAAAAGTACTCAAGATTGCAGAAATTGATCATAGTTATAGCCTCAATAAGCACATTATCGGGCAATATGGAAATCCCCGTTTTGTAGTGGCAATAGGATTGGGTTATAACTTCCATGAAATAGCTGTTGCTTACTCGAACAGTAATTACGAGAGAGGCGGCTTAAATAATCCTGTATGTCATTATGTAGGTAGATTTGAAGAATGGTAACTTGAAACTGGTACCTTATCCAGTTCACGTGACTACTCTTCCCAATAAATATTTGTCCAGTTCTTATTGTTAGTAAACTACCAGATATTCTTTGATTATTAATATTATAGGTCTCTTCAGTTCCAGTTCTACTTATTTATTGGCTGTTCTCTCTTCGTTCTTCTTTTGTGCTTGAGGCCGATCGACAATGCTTGGACCCCCCTACTCAATCCAGGGAGTCTTCAGCAGAGTCACCCCGACCTCGCGCACGGTTATCCTGTCAAGATTACCGCAGTATTCTTTTAACAATTGTGGAAAAAATGTAACTGCATAATGAAATTGTAATGGACTCAAATAAAAATGTATATCCAGACCCAAAAATGAATATTTTTTCTTAACATATAGATACAAATGTTGTCACTTATCCATGTGAGTTGATAAAGATCGTCCATGGCACTCAAAAGGCAGACTGAGGCATTGAGGCACAAACAGATGAGTCGAATCCGAAGCAGCTACAGCGGTCTGTAGTGTTTCTGACAAGGTAAAGAAAGAAACAGTTCAGAAACAGCAACTGGTTGTTGTGTTAACATAGAAGTAGAAAATCAGAATGTCGAGAAGCTTACTTTTCAAGAAATCTTTACACTAGTGCGTGAAGGAAAAGTGCTGAATGACTTGGAACATACTGAAAGCTTTAAGCTACTTCTCATAGGTGACTGTAAACGAACTGCATTAATAACAACATACTGCACTGAAGTAGATTGTAGAATATCACAAGTGGTTCGAGTGGTTGTAGAACAGCTGAGAAACAAAGATGAAAATGGAAATCAGCTTTGTGTTGCACTCTACATGCTGCTTTGTTATTTTAGTCTTTTAGTTATTACCAGGTAGAAGCCATGTTTAATTTATTATCTTAAAATACCAAACGAACTGAAATGCAGAATAGGTTAGATAAATTTAGAAGGCATTGATTCATATTTTAACTATTATACTCATGATTTCTGGCAAACATTAGACGTAATCGATTGCATTTCAGCTTGTGACACAAGAATTATTTTTACTAAAGTAGTCTATGAGTGACTTAAATATAGTTCATGTGACAAGAGATTATTTTTGCCTTGTCTATATGTGACTTTACAATTGCGGCCAGATTGTGGTACATCTTGTTGGTTGACAAACGATATATTATATATTGGTGATGACAAACAGGAAAGTTTTATACTACTAAAGAACAGATACTATATACATTTCTATAAGTGTGCGAATGGACACTTTGTAGATAAAAGTACTCAAATTGCAGAAATTGATCATAGTTATATAGCCTCAATAAGCATATTATCAGGCAATATGGAAATCCACGTTTTGTAGTGGCAATAGGATTGGGTTATAACTTCCATGAAATGGCTGTTGCTTACTCGAACAGTAATTACGAGAGAGAGTCGGATTAAATAATCCTGTATCTAATGTCATTATGTAGGTAGATTTCAAGAATGGTAACTTGAAACTGGTACCATATCCAGTTCACGTGACTACTCTACCCAATAAATATTTGTCCAATTCTTATTGCTAGTAAGTTACCTGAGATTCTTTGATTATTAATATTATATGTCTCTTCAGTTCCAGTTCTATTTATTTATTGGCTGTTCTCTCTTCGTTCCTCTTTTCTGCTTGAGGCCGATCGACAATACTTGGACCCCCCTACTCGATCCAGGGAGTCTTCAGCAGAGTCATCCCGACCTCGCGCACGGTTATCCTGTCAAGATTACCGCAGTATTCCTTTAACAATTGTGGAAAAAATGTAACTGCATAATGAAATTGAAATGGATTCAAACGAAAATGTATATCCAGACCCAAATATGTATATATTTTCATAACAGTAAGATACATATGTTTTCACTTATCCATGTGAGTTGATAAAGATCGTTCGGGGCACTGAAAAGACATACTGCGGCATTGAGGCACAAACAGATGACGTCCAATCCGCTACAGCTACAGCGGTCTGTAGTGTGTCTGACAAGGTAAAGAAATAATCAGTTCAGAAACAGCAAATGGTAGTTGTGTTAATAAAGAAATAGATAACGAAAATATGGAGAAGTTTACTTTTCAAGAAATCCTTACACTTGTGCGTGAAGGAAAAGTGCTGAATGACTTGGAGCATACTGAAGCCTTAAGCTACTGCTCAAAGGTGACTGTAAACGAACTGCATTAATAACAACATACTGTACTGAAGTAGACTGTAGAATATCACAATTGTTTAGAGTGGTTGTAGAGCAGCTGAGAAGCAAAGATGAAAATGGAAATCAGCTTTGTGTTGCACTCAACATGGTGCTTTGTTATTTTGGTCTTTTAGTTATTACCAGGGAGAAAGCTGGTTCAGTTTATTATTTTAAAAATTCTAAAGGATGAACTGAAATGCAGAATAGGTTAGATAAATTTAGAAGTCACTGATTCATATTTTAAATACTAAACTATTGATTTCTGGCAAACATTATACGTAATCAATTGCATTTCAGCTTGTGATCCAAGAATTTTATTTTTACTAAAGTAGTCTATGAGTGGCTTAAATATAGTTCATGTGACAAGAGATTATTTTTGCCTTGTCTATATGTGACTTTACAATTGCGGCCAGATTGTGGTACATCTTGTTGGTTGACAAACGATATATTATATAATGGTGATGACAAACAGGAAAGTTTTATACTACTAAAGAACAGATAATATATACATTTCTATAAGTGTGCGAATGGACACTTTGAAGATAAAAGTACTCAAGATTGCAAACATTGCTCACAGTTATAGCCTCAATAAGCATATTATCGGGCAATGTGGAAATCCACGTTTTGCAGTGGTAATAGGATTGCGTTATAACTACCATGAAATGGCTGTTGCTTACTCGAACAGTAATTACGAGAGAGGCGGCTTAAATAATCCTGTATGTCATTATGTAGGTAGATTTGAAGAATGGTAACTTGAAACTGTTACCTTATCCAGTTCACGTGACTATTCTAACTAATAATGTCCAATTCTTATTGTTAGTAAACTACCAGATATTCTTTGATTATAAATATTATGTCTCTTCAGTTCCAGTTCTATTTATTTATTGGCTGTTCTCTTTTCGTTCCTCTTGTGTGCTTGAGGCCGATCGACAATGCTTGGACTCCCCTACTCGATCCAGGGAATCTTGAGCAGAGTCATCCCGACCTCGCGCACGGTTATCCTGTCAAGATTACAGCTATTACTTTAACAATTGTGGAAAAAATTTAACTACATAATGAAATTGAAATGGATTCAAACGAAAATGTATATCCAGACCCAAAAATGAATATTTTTCTTAACAGATATATACAAATGTTTTCACTTATCCACATGAGTTGATAAAGATCGACCATGGCACTCAAAAGAAAGACTGTCGCATTGAGGCACAAACATTAGACGTAATCGATTGCATTTCAGCTTGTGACCCAAGAATTATTATTTTTACTAATGTAGTCTATGAGTGGCTTAAATACAGTTCATGTGCCAAGAGATTATTTTTGCCTTGCCTATATGTGACTTTACAACTGCGGCCAGATTGTGGTACATCTTGTTGGTTGACAAACGATATATTATATAATGGTGATGACAAACAGGAAGGTTTTATACTACTAAAGAACAGATACTATATATATATTTCTATAAGTGTGCGAATGGAAACTTTGGAGACAAAAGTACTCAAGATTGCAGAAATTGATCATAGTTATAGCCTCAATAAGCACATTATCGGGCAATATGGAAATCCCCGTTTTGTAGTGGCAATAGGATTGGGTTATAACTTCCATGAAATGGCTGTTGCTTACTCGAACAGTAATTACGAGAGAGGCGGCTTAAATAATCCTGTATGTCATTATGTAGGTAGATTTGAAGAATGGTAACTTGAAACTGGTACCTTATCCAGTTCACGTGACTACTCTTCCCAATAAATATTTGTCCAGTTCTTATTGTTAGTAAACTACCAGATATTCTTTGATTATTAATATTATAGGTCTCTCCAGTTCCAGTTCTACTTATTTATTGGCTGTTCTCTCTTCGTTCTTCTTTTGTGCTTGAGGCCGATCGACAATACTTGGACCCCCCTACTCGATCCAGGGAGTCTTCAGCAGAGTCACCCCGACCTCGCGCACGGTTATCCTGTCAAGATTACCGCAGTATTCTTTTAACAATTGTGGAAAAAATGTAACTGCATAATGAAATTGTAATGGACTCAAATAAAAATGTATATCCAGACCCAAAAATGAATATTTTTTCTTAACATATAGATACAAATGTTGTCACTTATCCATGTGAGTTGATAAAGATCGTCCATGGCACTCAAAAGGCAGACTGAGGCATTGAGGCACAGACAGATGAGTCGAATCCGAAGCAGCTACAGCGGTCTGTAGTGTTTCTGACAAGGTAAAGAAAGAAACAGTTCAGAAACAGCAACTGGTTGTTGTGTTAACATAGAAGTAGAAAATCAGAATGTCGAGAAGCTTACTTTTCAAGAAATCTTTACACTAGTGCGTGAAGGAAAAGTGCTGAATGACTTGGAACATACTGAAAGCTTTAAGCTACTTCTCATACGTGACTGTAAACGAACTGCATTAATAACAACATACTGCACTGAAGTAGATTGTAGAATATCACAAGTGGTTCGAGTGGTTGTAGAACAGCTGAGAAACAAAGATGAAAATGGAAATCAGCTTTGTGTTGCACTCTACATGCTGCTTTGTTATTTTAGTCTTTTAGTTATTACCAGGTAGAAGCCATGTTTAATTTATTATCTTAAAATACCAAACGAACTGAAATGCAGAATAGGTTAGATAAATTTAGAAGGCATTGATTCATATTTTAACTATTATACTCATGATTTCTGGCAAACATTAGACGTAATCGATTGCATTTCAGCTTGTGACACAAGAATTATTTTTACTAAAGTAGTCTATGAGTGACTTAAATATAGTTCATGTGACAAGAGATTATTTTTGCCTTGTCTATATGTGACTTTACAATTGCGGCCAGATTGTGGTACATCTTGTTGGTTGACAAACGATATATTATATAATGGTGATGACAAACAGGAAAGTTTTATACTACTAAAGAACAGATACTATATACATTTCTATAAGTGTGCGAATGGACACTTTGTAGATAAAAGTACTCAAATTGCAGAAATTGATCATAGTTATATAGCCTCAATAAGCATATTATCAGGCAATATGGAAATCCACGTTTTGTAGTGGCAATAGGATTGGGTTATAACTTCCATGAAATGGCTGTTGCTTACTCGAACAGTAATTACGAGAGAGAGTCGGATTAAATAATCCTGTATCTAATGTCATTATGTAGGTAGATTTCAAGAATGGTAACTTGAAACTGGTACCATATCCAGTTCACGTGACTACTCTACCCAATAAATATTTGTCCAATTCTTATTGCTAGTAAGTTACCTGAGATTCTTTGATTATTAATATTATATGTCTCTTCAGTTCCAGTTCTATTTATTTATTGGCTGTTCTCTCTTCGTTCCTCTTTTCTGCTTGAGGCCGATCGACAATACTTGGACCCCCCTACTCGATCCAGGGAGTCTTCAGCAGAGTCATCCCGACCTCGCGCACGGTTATCCTGTCAAGATTACCGCAGTATTCCTTTAACAATTGTGGAAAAAATGTAACTGCATAATGAAATTGAAATGGATTCAAACGAAAATGTATATCCAGACCCAAATATGTATATATTTTCATAACAGTAAGATGCATATGTTTTCACTTATCCATGTGAGTTGATAAAGATCGTTCGGGGCACTGAAAAGACATACTGCGGCATTGAGGCACAAACAGATGACGTCCAATCCGCTACAGCTACAGCGGTCTGTAGTGTGTCTGACAAGGTAAAGAAATAAACAGTTCAGAAACAGCAAATGGTAGTTGTGTTAATAAAGAAATAGATAACGAAAATATGGAGAAGTTTACTTTTCAAGAAATCCTTACACTTGTGCGTGAAGGAAAACTGCTGAATGACTTGGAGCATACTGAAGCCTTAAGCTACTTCTCAAAGGTGACTGTAAACGAACTGCATTAATAACAACATACTGCACTGAAGTAGACTGTAGAATATCACAATTGTTTAGAGTGGCTGTAGAGCAGCTGAGAAGCAAAGATGAAAATGGAAATCAGCTTTGTGTTCCACTCAACATGGTGCTTTGTTATTTTGGTCTTTTAGTTATTACCAGGGGGAAAGCTGGTTCAGTTTATTATTTTAAAAATTCTAAAGGATGAACTGAAATGCAGAATAGGTTAGATAAATTTAGAAGTCACTGATTCATATTTTAAATACTAAACTATTGATTTCTGGCAAACATTATACGTAATCAATTGCATTTCAGCTTGTGATCCAAGAATTATTATTTTTACTAAAGTAGTCTATGAGTGGCTTAAATATAGTTCATGTGAGAAGAGATTATTTTTGCCTTGTCTATATGTGACTTTACAATTGCGGCCAGATTGTGGTACATCTTGTTGGTTGACAAACGATATATTATATAATGGTGATGACAAACAGGAAAGTTTTATACTACTAAAGAACAGATAATATATACATTTCTATAAGTGTGCGAATGGACACTTTGAAGATAAAAGTACTCAAGATTGCAAACATTGCTCACAGTTATAGCCTCAATAAGCATATTATCGGGCAATGTGGAAATCCACGTTTTGCAGTGGTAATAGGATTGCGTTATAACTACCATGAAATGGCTGTTGCTTACTCGAACAGTAATTACGAGAGAGGCGGCTTAAATAATCCTGTATGTCATTATGTAGGTAGATTTGAAGAATGGTAACTTGAAACTGTTACCTTATCCAGTTCACGTGACTATTCTAACTAATAATGTCCAATTCTTATTGTTAGTAAACTACCAGAGATTCTTTGATTATATATATTATGTCTCTTCAGTTCCAGTTCTATTTATTTATTGGCTGTTCTATTTTCGTTCCTCTTGTGTGCTTGAGGCCGATCGACAATGCTTGGACTCCCCTACTCGATCCAGGGAATCTTGAGCAGAGTCATCCCGACCTCGCGCACGGTTATCCTGTCAAGATTACAGCTATTACTTTAACAATTGTGGAAAAAATTTAACTACATAATGAAATTGAAATGGATTCAAACGAAAATGTATATCCAGACCCAAAAATGAATATTTTTCTTAACAGATAGATACAAATGTTTTCACTTATCCACATGAGTTGATAAAGATCGACCATGGCACTCAAAAGAAAGACTGTCGCATTGAGGCACAAACATTAGACGTAATCGATTGCATTTCAGCTTGTGACACAAGAATTATTATTTTTACTAATGTAGTCTATGAGTGGCTTAAATACAGTTCATGTGCCAAGAGATTATTTTTGCCTTGCCTATATGTGACTTTACAACTGCGGCCAGATTGTGGTACATCTTGTTGGATGACAAACGATATATTATATAATGGTGATGACAAACAGGAAGGTTTTATACTACTAAAGAACAGATACTATATATATATTTCTATAAGTGTGCGAATGGAAACTTTGGAGACAAAAGTACTCAAGATTGCAGAAATTGATCATAGTTATAGCCTCAATAAGCACATTATCGGGCAATATGGAAATCCCCGTTTTGTAGTGGCAATAGGATTGGGTTATAACTTCCATGAAATGGCTGTTGCTTACTCGAACAGTAATTACGAGAGAGGCGGCTTAAATAATCCTGTATGTCATTATGTAGGTAGATTTGAAGAATGGTAACTTGAAACTGGTACCTTATCCAGTTCACGTGACTACTCTTCCCAATAAATATTTGTCCAGTTCTTATTGTTAGTAAACTACCAGATATTCTTTGATTATTAATATTATAGGTCTCTCCAGTTCCAGTTCTACTTATTTATTGGCTGTTCTCTCTTCGTTCTTCTTTTGTGCTTGAGGCCGATCGACAATACTTGGACCCCCCTACTCGATCCAGGGAGTCTTCAGCAGAGTCACCCCGACCTCGCGCACGGTTATCCTGTCAAGATTACCGCAGTATTCTTTTAACAATTGTGGAAAAAATGTAACTGCATAATGAAATTGTAATGGACTCAAATAAAAATGTATATCCAGACCCAAAAATGAATATTTTTTCTTAACATATAGATACAAATGTTGTCACTTATCCATGTGAGTTGATAAAGATCGTCCATGGCACTCAAAAGGCAGACTGAGGCATTGAGGCACAGACAGATGAGTCGAATCCGAAGCAGCTACAGCGGTCTGTAGTGTTTCTGACAAGGTAAAGAAAGAAACAGTTCAGAAACAGCAACTGGTTGTTGTGTTAACATAGAAGTAGAAAATCAGAATGTCGAGAAGCTTACTTTTCAAGAAATCTTTACACTAGTGCGTGAAGGAAAAGTGCTGAATGACTTGGAACATACTGAAAGCTTTAAGCTACTTCTCATACGTGACTGTAAACGAACTGCATTAATAACAACATACTGCACTGAAGTAGATTGTAGAATATCACAAGTGGTTCGAGTGGTTGTAGAACAGCTGAGAAACAAAGATGAAAATGGAAATCAGCTTTGTGTTGCACTCTACATGCTGCTTTGTTATTTTAGTCTTTTAGTTATTACCAGGTAGAAGCCATGTTTAATTTATTATCTTAAAATACCAAACGAACTGAAATGCAGAATAGGTTAGATAAATTTAGAAGGCATTGATTCATATTTTAACTATTATACTCATGATTTCTGGCAAACATTAGACGTAATCGATTGCATTTCAGCTTGTGACACAAGAATTATTTTTACTAAAGTAGTCTATGAGTGACTTAAATATAGTTCATGTGACAAGAGATTATTTTTGCCTTGTCTATATGTGACTTTACAATTGCGGCCAGATTGTGGTACATCTTGTTGGTTGACAAACGATATATTATATAATGGTGATGACAAACAGGAAAGTTTTATACTACTAAAGAACAGATACTATATACATTTCTATAAGTGTGCGAATGGACACTTTGTAGATAAAAGTACTCAAATTGCAGAAATTGATCATAGTTATATAGCCTCAATAAGCATATTATCAGGCAATATGGAAATCCACGTTTTGTAGTGGCAATAGGATTGGGTTATAACTTCCATGAAATGGCTGTTGCTTACTCGAACAGTAATTACGAGAGAGAGTCGGATTAAATAATCCTGTATCTAATGTCATTATGTAGGTAGATTTCAAGAATGGTAACTTGAAACTGGTACCATATCCAGTTCACGTGACTACTCTACCCAATAAATATTTGTCCAATTCTTATTGCTAGTAAGTTACCTGAGATTCTTTGATTATTAATATTATATGTCTCTTCAGTTCCAGTTCTATTTATTTATTGGCTGTTCTCTCTTCGTTCCTCTTTTCTGCTTGAGGCCGATCGACAATACTTGGACCCCCCTACTCGATCCAGGGAGTCTTCAGCAGAGTCATCCCGACCTCGCGCACGGTTATCCTGTCAAGATTACCGCAGTATTCCTTTAACAATTGTGGAAAAAATGTAACTGCATAATGAAATTGAAATGGATTCAAACGAAAATGTATATCCAGACCCAAATATGTATATATTTTCATAACAGTAAGATGCATATGTTTTCACTTATCCATGTGAGTTGATAAAGATCGTTCGGGGCACTGAAAAGACATACTGCGGCATTGAGGCACAAACAGATGACGTCCAATCCGCTACAGCTACAGCGGTCTGTAGTGTGTCTGACAAGGTAAAGAAATAAACAGTTCAGAAACAGCAAATGGTAGTTGTGTTAATAAAGAAATAGATAACGAAAATATGGAGAAGTTTACTTTTCAAGAAATCCTTACACTTGTGCGTGAAGGAAAACTGCTGAATGACTTGGAGCATACTGAAGCCTTAAGCTACTTCTCAAAGGTGACTGTAAACGAACTGCATTAATAACAACATACTGCACTGAAGTAGACTGTAGAATATCACAATTGTTTAGAGTGGCTGTAGAGCAGCTGAGAAGCAAAGATGAAAATGGAAATCAGCTTTGTGTTCCACTCAACATGGTGCTTTGTTATTTTGGTCTTTTAGTTATTACCAGGGGGAAAGCTGGTTCAGTTTATTATTTTAAAAATTCTAAAGGATGAACTGAAATGCAGAATAGGTTAGATAAATTTAGAAGTCACTGATTCATATTTTAAATACTAAACTATTGATTTCTGGCAAACATTATACGTAATCAATTGCATTTCAGCTTGTGATCCAAGAATTATTATTTTTACTAAAGTAGTCTATGAGTGGCTTAAATATAGTTCATGTGAGAAGAGATTATTTTTGCCTTGTCTATATGTGACTTTACAATTGCGGCCAGATTGTGGTACATCTTGTTGGTTGACAAACGATATATTATATAATGGTGATGACAAACAGGAAAGTTTTATACTACTAAAGAACAGATAATATATACATTTCTATAAGTGTGCGAATGGACACTTTGAAGATAAAAGTACTCAAGATTGCAAACATTGCTCACAGTTATAGCCTCAATAAGCATATTATCGGGCAATGTGGAAATCCACGTTTTGCAGTGGTAATAGGATTGCGTTATAACTACCATGAAATGGCTGTTGCTTACTCGAACAGTAATTACGAGAGAGGCGGCTTAAATAATCCTGTATGTCATTATGTAGGTAGATTTGAAGAATGGTAACTTGAAACTGTTACCTTATCCAGTTCACGTGACTATTCTAACTAATAATGTCCAATTCTTATTGTTAGTAAACTACCAGAGATTCTTTGATTATATATATTATGTCTCTTCAGTTCCAGTTCTATTTATTTATTGGCTGTTCTATTTTCGTTCCTCTTGTGTGCTTGAGGCCGATCGACAATGCTTGGACTCCCCTACTCGATCCAGGGAATCTTGAGCAGAGTCATCCCGACCTCGCGCACGGTTATCCTGTCAAGATTACAGCTATTACTTTAACAATTGTGGAAAAAATTTAACTACATAATGAAATTGAAATGGATTCAAACGAAAATGTATATCCAGACCCAAAAATGAATATTTTTCTTAACAGATAGATACAAATGTTTTCACTTATCCACATGAGTTGATAAAGATCGACCATGGCACTCAAAAGAAAGACTGTCGCATTGAGGCACAAACATTAGACGTAATCGATTGCATTTCAGCTTGTGACCCAAGAATTATTATTTTTACTAATGTAGTCTATGAGTGGCTTAAATACAGTTCATGTGCCAAGAGATTATTTTTGCCTTGCCTATATGTGACTTTACAACTGCGGCCAGATTGTGGTACATCTTGTTGGATGACAAACGATATATTATATAATGGTGATGACAAACAGGAAGGTTTTATACTACTAAAGAACAGATACTATATATATATTTCTATAAGTGTGCGAATGGAAACTTTGGAGACAAAAGTACTCAAGATTGCAGAAATTGATCATAGTTATAGCCTCAATAAGCACATTATCGGGCAATATGGAAATCCCCGTTTTGTAGTGGCAATAGGATTGGGTTATAACTTCCATGAAATGGCTGTTGCTTACTCGAACAGTAATTACGAGAGAGGCGGCTTAAATAATCCTGTATGTCATTATGTAGGTAGATTTGAAGAATGGTAACTTGAAACTGGTACCTTATCCAGTTCACGTGACTACTCTTCCCAATAAATATTTGTCCAGTTCTTATTGTTAGTAAACTACCAGATATTCTTTGATTATTAATATTATAGGTCTCTTCAGTTCCAGTTCTACTTATTTATTGGCTGTTCTCTCTTCGTTCTTCTTTTGTGCTTGAGGCCGATCGACAATGCTTGGACCCCCCTACTCAATCCAGGGAGTCTTCAGCAGAGTCACCCCGACCTCGCGCACGGTTATCCTGTCAAGATTACCGCAGTATTCTTTTAACAATTGTGGAAAAAATGTAACTGCATAATGAAATTGTAATGGACTCAAATAAAAATGTATATCCAGACCCAAAAATGAATATTTTTTCTTAACATATAGATACAAATGTTGTCACTTATCCATGTGAGTTGATAAAGATCGTCCATGGCACTCAAAAGGCAGACTGAGGCATTGAGGCACAAACAGATGAGTCGAATCCGAAGCAGCTACAGCGGTCTGTAGTGTTTCTGACAAGGTAAAGAAAGAAACAGTTCAGAAACAGCAACTGGTTGTTGTGTTAACATAGAAGTAGAAAATCAGAATGTCGAGAAGCTTACTTTTCAAGAAATCTTTACACTAGTGCGTGAAGGAAAAGTGCTGAATGACTTGGAACATACTGAAAGCTTTAAGCTACTTCTCATAGGTGACTGTAAACGAACTGCATTAATAACAACATACTGCACTGAAGTAGATTGTAGAATATCACAAGTGGTTCGAGTGGTTGTAGAACAGCTGAGAAACAAAGATGAAAATGGAAATCAGCTTTGTGTTGCACTCTACATGCTGCTTTGTTATTTTAGTCTTTTAGTTATTACCAGGTAGAAGCCATGTTTAATTTATTATCTTAAAATACCAAACGAACTGAAATGCAGAATAGGTTAGATAAATTTAGAAGGCATTGATTCATATTTTAACTATTATACTCATGATTTCTGGCAAACATTAGACGTAATCGATTGCATTTCAGCTTGTGACACAAGAATTATTTTTACTAAAGTAGTCTATGAGTGACTTAAATATAGTTCATGTGACAAGAGATTATTTTTGCCTTGTCTATATGTGACTTTACAATTGCGGCCAGATTGTGGTACATCTTGTTGGTTGACAAACGATATATTATATAATGGTGATGACAAACAGGAAAGTTTTATACTACTAAAGAACAGATACTATATACATTTCTATAAGTGTGCGAATGGACACTTTGTAGATAAAAGTACTCAAATTGCAGAAATTGATCATAGTTATATAGCCTCAATAAGCATATTATCGGGCAATATGGAAATCCCCGTTTTGTAGTGGCAATAGGATTAGGGTTATAACTTCCATGAAATGGCTGTTGCTTACTCAAACAGTAATTACGAGAGAGGCGGCTTAAATAATCCTGTATGTCATTATGTAGGTAGATTTGAAGAATGGTAACTTGAAACTGGTACCTTATCCAGTTCACGTGACTACTCTTCCCAATAAATATTTGTCCATTTCTTGTTAGTAAACTACCAGATATTCTTTGATTATTAATATTATAGGTCTCCTCAGTTCCAGTTCTACTTATTTATTGGCTGTTCTCTCTTCGTTCTTCTTTTGTGCTTGAGGCCGATCGACAATGCTTGGACCCCCCTACTCAATCCAGGGAGTCTTCAGCAAAGTCACCCCGACATCGCGCACGGTTATCCTGTCAAGATTAACGCAGTATTCTTTTAACAATTGTGGAAAAAATGTAACTGCATAATGAAATTGTAATGGACTCAAATAAAAATGTATATCCAGACCCAAAAATGAATATTTTTTCTTAACATATAGATACAAATGTTGTCACTTATCCATGTGAGTTGATAAAGATCGTCCATGGCACTCAAAAGGCAGACTGAGGCATTGAGGCACAAACAGATGAGTCGAATCCGAAGCAGCTACAGCGGTCTGTAGTGTTTCTGACAAGGTAAAGAAAGAAACAGTTCAGAAACAGCAACTGGTTGTTGTGTTAACATAGAAGTAGAAAATCAGAATGTCGAGAAGCTTACTTTTCAAGAAATCCTTACACTAGTGCGTGAAGGAAAAGTGCTGAATGACTTGGAACATACTGAAAGCTTTAAGCTACTTCTCATAGGTGACTGTAAACGAACTGCATTAATAACAACATACTGCACTGAAGTAGATTGTAGAATATCAAAGGTGGTTCGAGTGGTTGTAGAACAGCTGAGAAACAAAGATGAAAATGGAAATCAGCTTTGTGTTGCACTCTACATGCTGCTTTGTTATTTTAGTCTTTTAGTTATTACCAGGTAGAAGCCATGTTTAATTTATTATCTTAAAATACCAAACGAACTGACATGCAGAATAGGTTAGATAAATTTAGAAGGCATTGATTCATATTTTAACTATTATACTCATGATTTCTGGCAAACATTAGACGTAATCGATTGCATTTCAGCTTGTGACACAAGAATTATTTTTACTAAAGTAGTCTATGAGTGACTTAAATATAGTTCATGTGACAAGAGATTATTTTTGCCTTGTCTATACGTGACTTTACAATTGCGGCCAGATTGTGGTACATCTTGTTGGTTGACAAACGATATATTATATAATGGTGATGACAAACAGGAAAGTTTTATACTACTAAAGAACAGATACTATATACATTTCTATAAGTGTGCGAATGGACACTTTGTAGATAAAAGTACTCAAATTGCAGAAATTGATCATAGTTATATAGCCTCAATAAGCATATTATCGGGCAATATGGAAATCCACGTTTTGTAGTGGCAATAGGATTGGGTTATAACTTCCATGAAATGGCTGTTGCTTACTCGAACAGTAATTACGAGAGAGAGTCGGATTAAATAATCCTGTATCTAATGTCATTATGTAGGTAGATTTCAAGAATGGTAACTTGAAACTGGTACCATATCCAGTTCACGTGACTACTCTATCCAATAAATATTTGTCCAATTCTTATTGTTAGTAAGTTACCTGAGATTCTTTGATTATTAATATTATATGTCTCTTCAGTTCCAGTTCTATTTATTTATTGGCTGTTCTCTCTTCGTTCCTCTTTTGTGCTTGAGGCCGATCGACAATACTTGGACCCCCCTACTCGATCCAGGGAGTCTTCAGCAGAGTCATCCCGACCTCGCGCACGGTTATCCTGTCAAGATTACCGCAGTATTCCTTTAACAATTGTGGAAAAAATGTAACTGCATAATGAAATTGAAATGGATTCAAACGAAAATGTATATCCAGACCCAAATATGTATATATTTTCATAACAGTAAGATACATATGTTTTCACTTATCCATGTGAGTTGATAAAGATCGTTCGGGGCACTGAAAAGACATACTGCGGCATTGAGGCACAAACAGATGACGTCCAATCCGCTACAGCTACAGCGGTCTGTAGTGTGTCTGACAAGGTAAAGAAATAATCAGTTCAGAAACAGCAAATGGTAGTTGTGTTAATAAAGAAATAGATAACGAAAATATGGAGAAGTTTACTTTTCAAGAAATCCTTACACTTGTGCGTGAAGGAAAAGTGCTGAATGACTTGGAGCATACTGAAGCCTTAAGCTACTGCTCAAAGGTGACTGTAAACGAACTGCATTAATAACAACATACTGTACTGAAGTAGACTGTAGAATATCACAATTGTTTAGAGTGGTTGTAGAGCAGCTGAGAAGCAAAGATGAAAATGGAAATCAGCTTTGTGTTCCACTCAACATGGTGCTTTGTTATTTTGGTCTTTTAGTTATTACCAGGGAGAAAGCTGGTTCAGTTTATTATTTTAAAAATTCTAAAGGATGAACTGAAATGCAGAATAGGTTAGATAAATTTAGAAGTCACTGATTCATATTTTAAATACTAAACTATTGATTTCTGGCAAACATTATACGTAATCAATTGCATTTCAGCTTGTGATCCAAGAATTTTATTTTTACTAAAGTAGTCTATGAGTGGCTTAAATATAGTTCATGTGACAAGAGATTATTTTTGCCTTGTCTATATGTGACTTTACAATTGCGGCCAGATTGTGGTACATCTTGTTGGTTGACAAACGATATATTATATAATGGTGATGACAAACAGGAAAGTTTTATACTACTAAAGAACAGATAATATATACATTTCTATAAGTGTGCGAATGGACACTTTGAAGATAAAAGTACTCAAGATTGCAAACATTGCTCACAGTTATAGCCTCAATAAGCATATTATCGGGCAATGTGGAAATCCACGTTTTGCAGTGGTAATAGGATTGCGTTATAACTACCATGAAATGGCTGTTGCTTACTCGAACAGTAATTACGAGAGAGGCGGCTTAAATAATCCTGTATGTCATTATGTAGGTAGATTTGAAGAATGGTAACTTGAAACTGTTACCTTATCCAGTTCACGTGACTATTCTAACTAATAATGTCCAATTCTTATTGTTAGTAAACTACCAGATATTCTTTGATTATAAATATTATGTCTCTTCAGTTCCAGTTCTATTTATTTATTGGCTGTTCTCTTTTCGTTCCTCTTGTGTGCTTGAGGCCGATCGACAATGCTTGGACTCCCCTACTCGATCCAGGGAATCTTGAGCAGAGTCATCCCGACCTCGCGCACGGTTATCCTGTCAAGATTACAGCTATTACTTTAACAATTGTGGAAAAAATTTAACTACATAATGAAATTGAAATGGATTCAAACGAAAATGTATATCCAGACCCAAAAATGAATATTTTTCTTAACAGATATATACAAATGTTTTCACTTATCCACATGAGTTGATAAAGATCGACCATGGCACTCAAAAGAAAGACTGTCGCATTGAGGCACAAACATTAGACGTAATCGATTGCATTTCAGCTTGTGACCCAAGAATTATTATTTTTACTAATGTAGTCTATGAGTGGCTTAAATACAGTTCATGTGCCAAGAGATTATTTTTGCCTTGCCTATATGTGACTTTACAACTGCGGCCAGATTGTGGTACATCTTGTTGGTTGACAAACGATATATTATATAATGGTGATGACAAACAGGAAGGTTTTATACTACTAAAGAACAGATACTATATATATATTTCTATAAGTGTGCGAATGGAAACTTTGGAGACAAAAGTACTCAAGATTGCAGAAATTGATCATAGTTATAGCCTCAATAAGCACATTATCGGGCAATATGGAAATCCCCGTTTTGTAGTGGCAATAGGATTGGGTTATAACTTCCATGAAATGGCTGTTGCTTACTCGAACAGTAATTACGAGAGAGGCGGCTTAAATAATCCTGTATGTCATTATGTAGGTAGATTTTAAGAATGGTAACTTGAAACTGGTACCTTATCCAGTTCACGTGACTACTCTTCCCAATAAATATTTGTCCAGTTCTTATTGTTAGTAAACTACCAGATATTCTTTGATTATTAATATTATAGGTCTCTCCAGTTCCAGTTCTACTTATTTATTGGCTGTTCTCTCTTCGTTCTTCTTTTGTGCTTGAGGCCGATCGACAAAACTTGGACCCCCCTACTCGATCCAGGGAGTCTTCAGCAGAGTCACCCCGACCTCGCGCACGGTTATCCTGTCAAGATTACCGCAGTATTCTTTTAACAATTGTGGAAAAAATGTAACTGCATAATGAAATTGTAATGGACTCAAATAAAAATGTATATCCAGACCCAAAAATGAATATTTTTTCTTAACATATAGATACAAATGTTGTCACTTATCCATGTGAGTTGATAAAGATCGTCCATGGCACTCAAAAGGCAGACTGAGGCATTGAGGCACAGACAGATGAGTCGAATCCGAAGCAGCTACAGCGGTCTGTAGTGTTTCTGACAAGGTAAAGAAAGAAACAGTTCAGAAACAGCAACTGGTTGTTGTGTTAACATAGAAGTAGAAAATCAGAATGTCGAGAAGCTTACTTTTCAAGAAATCTTTACACTAGTGCGTGAAGGAAAAGTGCTGAATGACTTGGAACATACTGAAAGCTTTAAGCTACTTCTCATACGTGACTGTAAACGAACTGCATTAATAACAACATACTGCACTGAAGTAGATTGTAGAATATCACAAGTGGTTCGAGTGGTTGTAGAACAGCTGAGAAACAAAGATGAAAATGGAAATCAGCTTTGTGTTGCACTCTACATGCTGCTTTGTTATTTTAGTCTTTTAGTTATTACCAGGTAGAAGCCATGTTTAATTTATTATCTTAAAATACCAAACGAACTGAAATGCAGAATAGGTTAGATAAATTTAGAAGGCATTGATTCATATTTTAACTATTATACTCATGATTTCTGGCAAACATTAGACGTAATCGATTGCATTTCAGCTTGTGACACAAGAATTATTTTTACTAAAGTAGTCTATGAGTGACTTAAATATAGTTCATGTGACAAGAGATTATTTTTGCCTTGTCTATATGTGACTTTACAATTGCGTCCAGATTGTGGTACATCTTGTTGGTTGACAAACGATATATTATATAATGGTGATGACAAACAGGAAAGTTTTATACTACTAAAGAACAGATACTATATACATTTCTATAAGTGTGCGAATGGACACTTTGTAGATAAAAGTACTCAAATTGCAGAAATTGATCATAGTTATATAGCCTCAATAAGCATATTATCAGGCAATATGGAAATCCACGTTTTGTAGTGGCAATAGGATTGGGTTATAACTTCCATGAAATGGCTGTTGCTTACTCGAACAGTAATTACGAGAGAGAGTCGGATTAAATAATCCTGTATCTAATGTCATTATGTAGGTAGATTTCAAGAATGGTAACTTGAAACTGGTACCATATCCAGTTCACGTGACTACTCTACCCAATAAATATTTGTCCAATTCTTATTGCTAGTAAGTTACCTGAGATTCTTTGATTATTAATATTATATGTCTCTTCAGTTCCAGTTCTATTTATTTATTGGCTGTTCTCTCTTCGTTCCTCTTTTCTGCTTGAGGCCGATCGACAATACTTGGACCCCCCTACTCGATCCAGGGAGTCTTCAGCAGAGTCATCCCGACCTCGCGCACGGTTATCCTGTCAAGATTACCGCAGTATTCCTTTAACAATTGTGGAAAAAATGTAACTGCATAATGAAATTGAAATGGATTCAAACGAAAATGTATATCCAGACCCAAATATGTATATATTTTCATAACAGTAAGATGCATATGTTTTCACTTATCCATGTGAGTTGATAAAGATCGTTCGGGGCACTGAAAAGACATACTGCGGCATTGAGGCACAAACAGATGACGTCCAATCCGCTACAGCTACAGCGGTCTGTAGTGTGTCTGACAAGGTAAAGAAATAAACAGTTCAGAAACAGCAAATGGTAGTTGTGTTAATAAAGAAATAGATAACGAAAATATGGAGAAGTTTACTTTTCAAGAAATCCTTACACTTGTGCGTGAAGGAAAACTGCTGAATGACTTGGAGCATACTGAAGCCTTAAGCTACTTCTCAAAGGTGACTGTAAACGAACTGCATTAATAACAACATACTGCACTGAAGTAGACTGTAGAATATCACAATTGTTTAGAGTGGCTGTAGAGCAGCTGAGAAGCAAAGATGAAAATGGAAATCAGCTTTGTGTTCCACTCAACATGGTGCTTTGTTATTTTGGTCTTTTAGTTATTACCAGGGGGAAAGCTGGTTCAGTTTATTATTTTAAAAATTCTAAAGGATGAACTGAAATGCAGAATAGGTTAGATAAATTTAGAAGTCACTGATTCATATTTTAAATACTAAACTATTGATTTCTGGCAAACATTATACGTAATCAATTGCATTTCAGCTTGTGATCCAAGAATTATTATTTTTACTAAAGTAGTCTATGAGTGGCTTAAATATAGTTCATGTGAGAAGAGATTATTTTTGCCTTGTCTATATGTGACTTTACAATTGCGGCCAGATTGTGGTACATCTTGTTGGTTGACAAACGATATATTATATAATGGTGATGACAAACAGGAAAGTTTTATACTACTAAAGAACAGATAATATATACATTTCTATAAGTGTGCGAATGGACACTTTGAAGATAAAAGTACTCAAGATTGCAAACATTGCTCACAGTTATAGCCTCAATAAGCATATTATCGGGCAATGTGGAAATCCACGTTTTGCAGTGGTAATAGGATTGCGTTATAACTACCATGAAATGGCTGTTGCTTACTCGAACAGTAATTACGAGAGAGGCGGCTTAAATAATCCTGTATGTCATTATGTAGGTAGATTTGAAGAATGGTAACTTGAAACTGTTACCTTATCCAGTTCACGTGACTATTCTAACTAATAATGTCCAATTCTTTTTGTTAGTAAACTACCAGAGATTCTTTGATTATATATATTGTCTCTTCAGTTCCAGTTCTATTTATTTATTGGCTGTTCTATTTTCGTTCCTCTTGTGTGCTTGAGGCCGATCGACAATGCTTGGACTCCCCTACTCGATCCAGGGAATCTTGAGCAGAGTCATCCCGACCTCGCGCACGGTTATCCTGTCAAGATTACAGCTATTACTTTAACAATTGTGGAAAAAATTTAACTACATAATGAAATTGAAATGGATTCAAACGAAAATGTATATCCAGACCCAAAAATGAATATTTTTCTTAACAGATAGATACAAATGTTTTCACTTATCCACATGAGTTGATAAAGATCGACCATGGCACTCAAAAGAAAGACTGTCGCATTGAGGCACAAACATTAGACGTAATCGATTGCATTTCAGCTTGTGACCCAAGAATTATTATTTTTACTAATGTAGTCTATGAGTGGCTTAAATACAGTTCATGTGCCAAGAGATTATTTTTGCCTTGCCTATATGTGACTTTACAACTGCGGCCAGATTGTGGTACATCTTGTTGGATGACAAACGATATATTATATAATGGTGATGACAAACAGGAAGGTTTTATACTACTAAAGAACAGATACTATATATATATTTCTATAAGTGTGCGAATGGAAACTTTGGAGACAAAAGTACTCAAGATTGCAGAAATTGATCATAGTTATAGCCTCAATAAGCACATTATCGGGCAATATGGAAATCCCCGTTTTGTAGTGGCAATAGGATTGGGTTATAACTTCCATGAAATGGCTGTTGCTTACTCGAACAGTAATTACGAGAGAGGCGGCTTAAATAATCCTGTATGTCATTATGTAGGTAGATTTGAAGAATGGTAACTTGAAACTGGTACCTTATCCAGTTCACGTGACTACTCTTCCCAATAAATATTTGTCCAGTTCTTATTGTTAGTAAACTACCAGATATTCTTTGATTATTAATATTATAGGTCTCTTCAGTTCCAGTTCTACTTATTTATTGGCTGTTCTCTCTTCGTTCTTCTTTTGTGCTTGAGGCCGATCGACAATGCTTGGACCCCCCTACTCAATCCAGGGAGTCTTCAGCAGAGTCACCCCGACCTCGCGCACGGTTATCCTGTCAAGATTACCGCAGTATTCTTTTAACAATTGTGGAAAAAATGTAACTGCATAATGAAATTGTAATGGACTCAAATAAAAATGTATATCCAGACCCAAAAATGAATATTTTTTCTTAACATATAGATACAAATGTTGTCACTTATCCATGTGAGTTGATAAAGATCGTCCATGGCACTCAAAAGGCAGACTGAGGCATTGAGGCACAAACAGATGAGTCGAATCCGAAGCAGCTACAGCGGTCTGTAGTGTTTCTGACAAGGTAAAGAAAGAAACAGTTCAGAAACAGCAACTGGTTGTTGTGTTAACATAGAAGTAGAAAATCAGAATGTCGAGAAGCTTACTTTTCAAGAAATCTTTACACTAGTGCGTGAAGGAAAAGTGCTGAATGACTTGGAACATACTGAAAGCTTTAAGCTACTTCTCATAGGTGACTGTAAACGAACTGCATTAATAACAACATACTGCACTGAAGTAGATTGTAGAATATCACAAGTGGTTCGAGTGGTTGTAGAACAGCTGAGAAACAAAGATGAAAATGGAAATCAGCTTTGTGTTGCACTCTACATGCTGCTTTGTTATTTTAGTCTTTTAGTTATTACCAGGTAGAAGCCATGTTTAATTTATTATCTTAAAATACCAAACGAACTGAAATGCAGAATAGGTTAGATAAATTTAGAAGGCATTGATTCATATTTTAACTATTATACTCATGATTTCTGGCAAACATTAGACGTAATCGATTGCATTTCAGCTTGTGACACAAGAATTATTTTTACTAAAGTAGTCTATGAGTGACTTAAATATAGTTCATGTGACAAGAGATTATTTTTGCCTTGTCTATATGTGACTTTACAATTGCGGCCAGATTGTGGTACATCTTGTTGGTTGACAAACGATATATTATATAATGGTGATGACAAACAGGAAAGTTTTATACTACTAAAGAACAGATACTATATACATTTCTATAAGTGTGCGAATGGACACTTTGTAGATAAAAGTACTCAAATTGCAGAAATTGATCATAGTTATATAGCCTCAATAAGCATATTATCGGGCAATATGGAAATCCCCGTTTTGTAGTGGCAATAGGATTAGGGTTATAACTTCCATGAAATGGCTGTTGCTTACTCGAACAGTAATTACGAGAGAGGCGGCTTAAATAATCCTGTATGTCATTATGTAGGTAGATTTGAAGAATGGTAACTTGAAACTGGTACCTTATCCAGTTCACGTGACTACTCTTCCCAATAAATATTTGTCCATTTCTTGTTAGTAAACTACCAGATATTCTTTGATTATTAATATTATAGGTCTCCTCAGTTCCAGTTCTACTTATTTATTGGCTGTTCTCTCTTCGTTCTTCTTTTGTGCTTGAGGCCGATCGACAATGCTTGGACCCCCCTACTCAATCCAGGGAGTCTTCAGCAAAGTCACCCCGACCTCGCGCACGGTTATCCTGTCAAGATTAACGCAGTATTCTTTTAACAATTGTGGAAAAAATGTAACTGCCTAATGAAATTGTAATGGACTCAAATAAAAATGTATATCCAGACCCAAAAATGAATATTTTTTCTTAACATATAGATACAAATGTTGTCACTTATCCATGTGAGTTGATAAAGATCGTCCATGGCACTCAAAAGGCAGACTGAGGCATTGAGGCACAAACAGATGAGTCGAATCCGAAGCAGCTACAGCGGTCTGTAGTGTTTCTGACAAGGTAAAGAAAGAAACAGTTCAGAAACAGCAACTGGTTGTTGTGTTAACATAGAAGTAGAAAATCAGAATGTCGAGAAGCTTACTTTTCAAGAAATCCTTACACTAGTGCGTGAAGGAAAAGTGCTGAATGACTTGGAACATACTGAAAGCTTTAAGCTACTTCTCATAGGTGACTGTAAACGAACTGCATTAATAACAACATACTGCACTGAAGTAGATTGTAGAATATCAAAAGTGGTTCGAGTGGTTGTAGAACAGCTGAGAAACAAAGATGAAAATGGAAATCAGCTTTGTGTTGCACTCTACATGCTGCTTTGTTATTTTAGTCTTTTAGTTATTACCAGGTAGAAGCCATGTTTAATTTATTATCTTAAAATACCAAACGAACTGACATGCAGAATAGGTTAGATAAATTTAGAAGGCATTGATTCATATTTTAACTATTATACTCATGATTTCTGGCAAACATTAGACGTAATCGATTGCATTTCAGCTTGTGACACAAGAATTATTTTTACTAAAGTAGTCTATGAGTGACTTAAATATAGTTCATGTGACAAGAGATTATTTTTGCCTTGTCTATACGTGACTTTACAATTGCGGCCAGATTGTGGTACACCTTGTTGGTTGACAAACGATATATTATATAATGGTGATGACAAACAGGAAAGTTTTATACTACTAAAGAACAGATACTATATACATTTCTATAAGTGTGCGAATGGACACTTTGTAGATAAAAGTACTCAAATTGCAGAAATTGATCATAGTTATATAGCCTCAATAAGCATATTATCGGGCAATATGGAAATCCACGTTTTGTAGTGGCAATAGGATTGGGTTATAACTTCCATGAAATGGCTGTTGCTTACTCGAACAGTAATTACGAGAGAGAGTCGGATTAAATAATCCTGTATCTAATGTCATTATGTAGGTAGATTTCAAGAATGGTAACTTGAAACTGGTACCATATCCAGTTCACGTGACTACTCTATCCAATAAATATTTGTCCAATTCTTATTGTTAGTAAGTTACCTGAGATTCTTTGATTATTAATATTATATGTCTCTTCAGTTCCAGTTCTATTTATTTATTGGCTGTTCTCTCTTCGTTCCTCTTTTGTGCTTGAGGCCGATCGACAATACTTGGACCCCCCTACTCGATCCAGGGAGTCTTCAGCAGAGTCATCCCGACCTCGCGCACGGTTATCCTGTCAAGATTACCGCAGTATTCCTTTAACAATTGTGGAAAAAATGTAACTGCATAATGAAATTGAAATGGATTCAAACGAAAATGTATATCCAGACCCAAATATGTATATATTTTCATAACAGTAAGATACATATGTTTTCACTTATCCATGTGAGTTGATAAAGATCGTTCGGGGCACTGAAAAGACATACTGCGGCATTGAGGCACAAACAGATGACGTCCAATCCGCTACAGCTACAGCGGTCTGTAGTGTGTCTGACAAGGTAAAGAAATAATCAGTTCAGAAACAGCAAATGGTAGTTGTGTTAATAAAGAAATAGATAACGAAAATATGGAGAAGTTTACTTTTCAAGAAATCCTTACACTTGTGCGTGAAGGAAAAGTGCTGAATGACTTGGAGCATACTGAAGCCTTAAGCTACTGCTCAAAGGTGACTGTAAACGAACTGCATTAATAACAACATACTGTACTGAAGTAGACTGTAGAATATCACAATTGTTTAGAGTGGTTGTAGAGCAGCTGAGAAGCAAAGATGAAAATGGAAATCAGCTTTGTGTTCCACTCAACATGGTGCTTTGTTATTTTGGTCTTTTAGTTATTACCAGGGAGAAAGCTGGTTCAGTTTATTATTTTAAAAATTCTAAAGGATGAACTGAAATGCAGAATAGGTTAGATAAATTTAGAAGTCACTGATTCATATTTTAAATACTAAACTATTGATTTCTGGCAAACATTATACGTAATCAATTGCATTTCAGCTTGTGATCCAAGAATTTTATTTTTACTAAAGTAGACTATGAGTGGCTTAAATATAGTTCATGTGACAAGAGATTATTTTTGCCTTGTCTATATGTGACTTTACAATTGCGGCCAGATTGTGGTACATCTTGTTGGTTGACAAACGATATATTATATAATGGTGATGACAAACAGGAAAGTTTTATACTACTAAAGAACAGATAATATATACATTTCTATAAGTGTGCGAGTGGACACTTTGAAGATAAAAGTACTCAAGATTGCAAACATTGCTCACAGTTATAGCCTCAATAAGCATATTATCGGGCAATGTGGAAATCCACGTTTTGCAGTGGTAATAGGATTGCGTTATAACTACCATGAAATGGCTGTTGCTTACTCGAACAGTAATTACGAGAGAGGCGGCTTAAATAATCCTGTATGTCATTATGTAGGTAGATTTGAAGAATGGTAACTTGAAACTGTTACCTTATCCAGTTCACGTGACTATTCTAACTAATAATGTCCAATTCTTATTGTTAGTAAACTACCAGATATTCTTTGATTATAAATATTATTTCTCTTCAGTTCCACTTCTATTTATTTATTGGCTGTTCTCTTTTCGTTCCTCTTGTGTGCTTGAGGCCGATCGACAATGCTTGGACTCCCCTACTCGATCCAGGGAATCTTGAGCAGAGTCATCCCGACCTCGCGCACGGTTATCCTGTCAAGATTACAGCTATTACTTTAACAATTGTGGAAAAAATTTAACTACATAATGAAATTGAAATGGATTCAAACGAAAATGTATATCCAGACCCAAAAATGAATATTTTTCTTAACAGATAGATACAAATGTTTTCACTTATCCACATGAGTTGATAAAGATCGACCATGGCACTCAAAAGAAAGACTGTCGCATTGAGGCACAAACATTAGACGTAATCGATTGCATTTCAGCTTGTGACCCAAGAATTATTATTTTTACTAATGTAGTCTATGAGTGGCTTAAATACAGTTCATGTGCCAAGAGATTATTTTTGCCTTGCCTATATGTGACTTTACAACTGCGGCCAGATTGTGGTACATCTTGTTGGTTGACAAACGATATATTATATAATGGTGATGACAAACAGGAAGGTTTTATACTACTAAAGAACAGATACTATATATATATTTCTATAAGTGTGCGAATGGAAACTTTGGAGACAAAAGTACTCAAGATTGCAGAAATTGATCATAGTTATAGCCTCAATAAGCACATTATCGGGCAATATGGAAATCCCCGTTTTGTAGTGGCAATAGGATTGGGTTATAACTTCCATGAAATGGCTGTTGCTTACTCGAACAGTAATTACGAGAGAGGCGGCTTAAATAATCCTGTATGTCATTATGTAGGTAGATTTGAAGAATGGTAACTTGAAACTGGTACCTTATCCAGTTCACGTGACTACTCTTCCCAATAAATATTTGTCCAGTTCTTATTGTTAGTAAACTACCAGATATTCTTTGATTATTAATATTATAGGTCTCTCCAGTTCCAGTTCTACTTATTTATTGGCTGTTCTCTCTTCGTTCTTCTTTTGTGATTGAGGCCGATCGACAATACTTGGACCCCCCTACTCGATCCAGGGAGTCTTCAGCAGAGTCACCCCGACCTCGCGCACGGTTATCCTGTCAAGATTACCGCAGTATTCTTTTAACAATTGTGGAAAAAATGTAACTGCATAATGAAATTGTAATGGACTCAAATAAAAATGTATATCCAGACCCAAAAATGAATATTTTTTCTTAACATATAGATACAAATGTTGTCACTTATCCATGTGAGTTGATGAAGATCGTCCATGGCACTCAAAAGGCAGACTGAGGCATTGAGGCACAGACAGATGAGTCGAATCCGAAGCAGCTACAGCGGTCTGTAGTGTTTCTGACAAGGTAAAGAAAGAAACAGTTCAGAAACAGCAACTGGTTGTTGTGTTAACATAGAAGTAGAAAATCAGAATGTCGAGAAGCTTACTTTTCAAGAAATCTTTACACTAGTGCGTGAAGGAAAAGTGCTGAATGACTTGGAACATACTGAAAGCTTTAAGCTACTTCTCATAGGTGACTGTAAACGAACTGCATTAATAACAACATACTGCACTGAAGTAGATTGTAGAATATCACAAGTGGTTCGAGTGGTTGTAGAACAGCTGAGAAACAAAGATGAAAATGGAAATCAGCTTTGTGTTGCACTCTACATGCTGCTTTGTTATTTTAGTCTTTTAGTTATTACCAGGTAGAAGCCATGTTTAATTTATTATCTTAAAATACCAAACGAACTGACATGCAGAATAGGTTAGATAAATTTAGAAGGCATTGATTCATATTTTAACTATTATACTCATGATTTCTGGCAAACATTAGACGTAATCGATTGCATTTCAGCTTGTGACACAAGAATTATTTTTACTAAAGTAGTCTATGAGTGACTTAAATATAGTTCATGTGACAAGAGATTATTTTTGCCTTGTCTATATGTGACTTTACAATTGCGGCCAGATTGTGGTACATCTTGTTGGTTGACAAACGATATATTATATAATGGTGATGACAAACAGGAAAGTTTTATACTACTAAAGAACAGATACTATATACATTTCTATAAGTGTGCGAATGGACACTTTGTAGATAAAAGTACTCAAATTGCAGAAATTGATCATAGTTATATAGCCTCAATAAGCATATTATCGGGCAATATGGAAATCCACGTTTTGTAGTGGCAATAGGATTGGGTTATAACTTCCATGAAATGGCTGTTGCTTACTCGAACAGTAATTACGAGAGAGAGTCGGATTAAATAATCCTGTATCTAATGTCATTATGTAGGTAGATTTCAAGAATGGTAACTTGAAACTGGTACCATATCCAGTTCACGTGACTACTCTATCCAATAAATATTTGTCCAATTCTTATTGTTAGTAAGTTACCTGAGATTCTTTGATTATTAATATTATATGTCTCTTCAGTTCCAGTTCTATTTATTTATTGGCTGTTCTCTCTTCGTTCCTCTTTTGTGCTTGAGGCCGATCGACAATACTTGGACCCCCCTACTCGATCCAGGGAGTCTTCAGCAGAGTCATCCCGACCTCGCGCACGGTTATCCTGTCAAGATTACCGCAGTATTCCTTTAACAATTGTGGAAAAAATGTAACTGCATAATGAAATTGAAATGGATTCAAACGAAAATGTATATCCAGACCCAAATATGTATATATTTTCATAACAGTAAGATACATATGTTTTCACTTATCCATGTGAGTTGATAAAGATCGTTCGGGGCACTGAAAAGACATACTGCGGCATTGAGGCACAAACAGATGACGTCCAATCCGCTACAGCTACAGCGGTCTGTAGTGTGTCTGACAAGGTAAAGAAATAATCAGTTCAGAAACAGCAAATGGTAGTTGTGTTAATAAAGAAATAGATAACGAAAATATGGAGAAGTTTACTTTTCAAGAAATCCTTACACTTGTGCGTGAAGGAAAAGTGCTGAATGACTTGGAGCATACTGAAGCCTTAAGCTACTGCTCAAAGGTGACTGTAAACGAACTGCATTAATAACAACATACTGTACTGAAGTAGACTGTAGAATATCACAATTGTTTAGAGTGGTTGTAGAGCAGCTGAGAAGCAAAGATGAAAATGGAAATCAGCTTTGTGTTCCACTCAACATGGTGCTTTGTTATTTTGGTCTTTTAGTTATTACCAGGGAGAAAGCTGGTTCAGTTTATTATTTTAAAAATTCTAAAGGATGAACTGAAATGCAGAATAGGTTAGATAAATTTAGAAGTCACTGATTCATATTTTAAATACTAAACTATTGATTTCTGGCAAACATTATACGTAATCAATTGCATTTCAGCTTGTGATCCAAGAATTTTATTTTTACTAAAGTAGACTATGAGTGGCTTAAATATAGTTCATGTGACAAGAGATTATTTTTGCCTTGTCTATATGTGACTTTACAATTGCGGCCAGATTGTGGTACATCTTGTTGGTTGACAAACGATATATTATATAATGGTGATGACAAACAGGAAAGTTTTATACTACTAAAGAACAGATAATATATACATTTCTATAAGTGTGCGAGTGGACACTTTGAAGATAAAAGTACTCAAGATTGCAAACATTGCTCACAGTTATAGCCTCAATAAGCATATTATCGGGCAATGTGGAAATCCACGTTTTGCAGTGGTAATAGGATTGCGTTATAACTACCATGAAATGGCTGTTGCTTACTCGAACAGTAATTACGAGAGAGGCGGCTTAAATAATCCTGTATGTCATTATGTAGGTAGATTTGAAGAATGGTAACTTGAAACTGTTACCTTATCCAGTTCACGTGACTATTCTAACTAATAATGTCCAATTCTTATTGTTAGTAAACTACCAGATATTCTTTGATTATAAATATTATTTCTCTTCAGTTCCACTTCTATTTATTTATTGGCTGTTCTCTTTTCGTTCCTCTTGTGTGCTTGAGGCCGATCGACAATGCTTGGACTCCCCTACTCGATCCAGGGAATCTTGAGCAGAGTCATCCCGACCTCGCGCACGGTTATCCTGTCAAGATTACAGCTATTACTTTAACAATTGTGGAAAAAATTTAACTACATAATGAAATTGAAATGGATTCAAACGAAAATGTATATCCAGACCCAAAAATGAATATTTTTCTTAACAGATAGATACAAATGTTTTCACTTATCCACATGAGTTGATAAAGATCGACCATGGCACTCAAAAGAAAGACTGTCGCATTGAGGCACAAACATTAGACGTAATCGATTGCATTTCAGCTTGTGACCCAAGAATTATTATTTTTACTAATGTAGTCTATGAGTGGCTTAAATACAGTTCATGTGCCAAGAGATTATTTTTGCCTTGCCTATATGTGACTTTACAACTGCGGCCAGATTGTGGTACATCTTGTTGGTTGACAAACGATATATTATATAATGGTGATGACAAACAGGAAGGTTTTATACTACTAAAGAACAGATACTATATATATATTTCTATAAGTGTGCGAATGGAAACTTTGGAGACAAAAGTACTCAAGATTGCAGAAATTGATCATAGTTATAGCCTCAATAAGCACATTATCGGGCAATATGGAAATCCCCGTTTTGTAGTGGCAATAGGATTGGGTTATAACTTCCATGAAATGGCTGTTGCTTACTCGAACAGTAATTACGAGAGAGGCGGCTTAAATAATCCTGTATGTCATTATGTAGGTAGATTTGAAGAATGGTAACTTGAAACTGGTACCTTATCCAGTTCACGTGACTACTCTTCCCAATAAATATTTGTCCAGTTCTTATTGTTAGTAAACTACCAGATATTCTTTGATTATTAATATTATAGGTCTCTCCAGTTCCAGTTCTACTTATTTATTGGCTGTTCTCTCTTCGTTCTTCTTTTGTGATTGAGGCCGATCGACAATACTTGGACCCCCCTACTCGATCCAGGGAGTCTTCAGCAGAGTCACCCCGACCTCGCGCACGGTTATCCTGTCAAGATTACCGCAGTATTCTTTTAACAATTGTGGAAAAAATGTAACTGCATAATGAAATTGTAATGGACTCAAATAAAAATGTATATCCAGACCCAAAAATGAATATTTTTTCTTAACATATAGATACAAATGTTGTCACTTATCCATGTGAGTTGATGAAGATCGTCCATGGCACTCAAAAGGCAGACTGAGGCATTGAGGCACAGACAGATGAGTCGAATCCGAAGCAGCTACAGCGGTCTGTAGTGTTTCTGACAAGGTAAAGAAAGAAACAGTTCAGAAACAGCAACTGGTTGTTGTGTTAACATAGAAGTAGAAAATCAGAATGTCGAGAAGCTTACTTTTCAAGAAATCTTTACACTAGTGCGTGAAGGAAAAGTGCTGAATGACTTGGAACATACTGAAAGCTTTAAGCTACTTCTCATAGGTGACTGTAAACGAACTGCATTAATAACAACATACTGCACTGAAGTAGATTGTAGAATATCACAAGTGGTTCGAGTGGTTGTAGAACAGCTGAGAAACAAAGATGAAAATGGAAATCAGCTTTGTGTTGCACTCTACATGCTGCTTTGTTATTTTAGTCTTTTAGTTATTACCAGGTAGAAGCCATGTTTAATTTATTATCTTAAAATACCAAACGAACTGACATGCAGAATAGGTTAGATAAATTTAGAAGGCATTGATTCATATTTTAACTATTATACTCATGATTTCTGGCAAACATTAGACGTAATCGATTGCATTTCAGCTTGTGACACAAGAATTATTTTTACTAAAGTAGTCTATGAGTGACTTAAATATAGTTCATGTGACAAGAGATTATTTTTGCCTTGTCTATATGTGACTTTACAATTGCGGCCAGATTGTGGTACATCTTGTTGGTTGACAAACGATATATTATATAATGGTGATGACAAACAGGAAAGTTTTATACTACTAAAGAACAGATACTATATACATTTCTATAAGTGTGCGAATGGACACTTTGTAGATAAAAGTACTCAAATTGCAGAAATTGATCATAGTTATATAGCCTCAATAAGCATATTATCAGGCAATATGGAAATCCACGTTTTGTAGTGGCAATAGGATTGGGTTATAACTTCCATGAAATGGCTGTTGCTTACTCGAACAGTAATTACGAGAGAGAGTCGGATTAAATAATCCTGTATCTAATGTCATTATGTAGGTAGATTTCAAGCATGGTAACTTGAAACTGGTACCATATCCAGTTCACGTGACTACTCTACCCAATAAATATTTGTCCAATTCTTATTGCTAGTAAGTTACCTGAGATTCTTTGATTATTAATATTATATGTCTCTTCAGTTCCAGTTCTATTTATTTATTGGCTGTTCTCTCTTCGTTCCTCTTTTCTGCTTGAGGCCGATCGACAATACTTGGACCCCCCTACTCGATCCAGGGAGTCTTCAGCAGAGTCATCCCGACCTCGCGCACGGTTATCCTGTCAAGATTACCGCAGTATTCCTTTAACAATTGTGGAAAAAATGTAACTGCATAATGAAATTGAAATGGATTCAAACGAAAATGTATATCCAGACCCAAATATGTATATATTTTCATAACAGAAAGATACATATGTTTTCACTTATCCATGTGAGTTGATAAAGATCGTTCGGGGCACTGAAAAGACATACTGCGGCATTGAGGCACAAACAGATGACGTCCAATCCGCTACAGCTACAGCGGTCTGTAGTGTGTCTGACAAGGTAAAGAAATAAACAGTTCAGAAACAGCAAATGGTAGTTGTGTTAATAAAGAAATAGATAACGAAAATATGGAGAAGTTTACTTTTCAAGAAATCCTTACACTTGTGCGTGAAGGAAAAGTGCTGAATGACTTGGAGCATACTGAAGCCTTAAGCTACTTCTCAAAGGTGACTGTAAACGAACTGCATTAATAACAACATACTGCACTGAAGTAGACTGTAGAATATCACAATTGTTTAGAGTGGCTGTAGAGCAGCTGAGAAGCAAAGATGAAAATGGAAATCAGCTTTGTGTTCCACTCAACATGGTGCTTTGTTATTTTGGTCTTTTAGTTATTACCAGGGAGAAAGCTGGTTCAGTTTATTATTTTAAAAATTCTAAAGGATGAACTGAAATGCAGAATAGGTTAGATAAATTTAGAAGTCACTGATTCATATTTTAAATACTAAACTATTGATTTCTGGCAAACATTATACGTAATCAATTGCATTTCAGCTTGTGATCCAAGAATTATTATTTTTACTAAAGTAGTCTATGAGTGGCTTAAATATAGTTCATGTGACAAGAGATTATTTTTGCCTTGTCTATATGTGACTTTACAATTGCGGCCAGATTGTGGTACATCTTGTTGGTTGACAAACGATATATTATATAATGGTGATGACAAACAGGAAAGTTTTATACTACTAAAGAACAGATAATATATACATTTCTATAAGTGTGCGAATGGACACTTTGAAGATAAAAGTACTCAAGATTGCAAACATTGCTCACAGTTATAGCCTCAATAAGCATATTATCGGGCAATGTGGAAATCCACGTTTTGCAGTGGTAATAGGATTGCGTTATAACTACCATGAAATGGCTGTTGCTTACTCGAACAGTAATTACGAGAGAGGCGGCTTAAATAATCCTGTATGTCATTATGTAGGTAGATTTGAAGAATGGTAACTTGAAACTATTACCTTATCCAGTTCACGTGACTATTCTAACTAATAATGTCCAATTCTTATTGTTAGTAAACTACCAGAGATTCTTTGATTATATATATTATGTCTCTTCAGTTCCAGTTCTATTTATTTATTGGCTGTTCTATTTTCGTTCCTCTTGTGTGCTTGAGGCCGATCGACAATGCTTGGACTCCCCTACTCGATCCAGGGAATCTTGAGCAGAGTCATCCCGACCTCGCGCACGGTTATCCTGTCAAGATTACAGCTATTACTTTAACAATTGTGGAAAAAATTTAACTACATAATGAAATTGAAATGTATTCAAACGAAAATGTATATCCAGACCCAAAAATGAATATTTTTCTTAACAGATAGATACAAATGTTTTCACTTATCCACATGAGTTGATAAAGATCGACCATGGCACTCAAAAGAAAGACTGTCGCATTGAGGCACAAACATTAGACGTAATCGATTGCATTTCAGCTTGTGACCCAAGAATTATTATTTTTACTAATGTAGTCTATGAGTGGCTTAAATACAGTTCATGTGCCAAGAGATTATTTTTGCCTTGCCTATATGTGACTTTACAACTGCGGCCAGATTGTGGTACATCTTGTTGGTTGATAAACGATATATTATATAATGGTGATGACAAACAGGAAGGTTTTATACTACTAAAGAACAGATACTATATATATATTTCTATAAGTGTGCGAATGGAAACTTTGGAGACAAAAGTACTCAAGATTGCAGAAATTGATCATAGTTATAGCCTCAATAAGCACATTATCGGGCAATATGGAAATCCCCGTTTTGTAGTGGCAATAGGATTGGGTTATAACTTCCATGAAATGGCTGTTGCTTACTCGAACAGTAATTACGAGAGAGGCGGCTTAAATAATCCTGTATGTCATTATGTAGGTAGATTTGAAGAATGGTAACTTGAAACTGGTACCTTATCCAGTTCACGTGACTACTCTTCCCAATAAATATTTGTCCAGTTCTTATTGTTAGTAAACTACCAGATATTCTTTGATTATTAATATTATAGGTCTCTCCAGTTCCAGTTCTACTTATTTATTGGCTGTTCTCTCTTCGTTCTTCTTTTGTGCTTGAGGCCGATCGACAATACTTGGACCCCCCTACTCGATCCAGGGAGTCTTCAGCAGAGTCACCCCGACCTCGCGCACGGTTATCCTGTCAAGATTACCGCAGTATTCTTTTAACAATTGTGGAAAAAATGTAACTGCATAATGAAATTGTAATGGACTCAAATAAAAATGTATATCCAGACCCAAAAATGAATATTTTTTCTTAACATATAGATACAAATGTTGTCACTTATCCATGTGAGTTGATGAAGATCGTCCATGGCACTCAAAAGGCAGACTGAGGCATTGAGGCACAGACAGATGAGTCGAATCCGAAGCAGCTACAGCGGTCTGTAGTGTTTCTGACAAGGTAAAGAAAGAAACAGTTCAGAAACAGCAACTGGTTGTTGTGTTAACATAGAAGTAGAAAATCAGAATGTCGAGAAGCTTACTTTTCAAGAAATCTTTGCACTAGTGCGTGAAGGAAAAGTGCTGAATGACTTGGAACATACTGAAAGCTTTAAGCTACTTCTCATAGGTGACTGTAAACGAACTGCATTAATAACAACATACTGCACTGAAGTAGATTGTAGAATATCACAAGTGGTTCGAGTGGTTGTAGAACAGCTGAGAAACAAAGATGAAAATGGAAATCAGCTTTGTGTTGCACTCTACATGCTGCTTTGTTATTTTAGTCTTTTAGTTATTACCAGGTAGAAGCCATGTTTAATTTATTATCTTAAAATACCAAACGAACTGAAATGCAGAATAGGTTAGATAAATTTAGAAGGCATTGATTCATATTTTAACTATTATACTCATGATTTCTGGCAAACATTAGACGTAATCGATTGCATTTCAGCTTGTGACACAAGAATTATTTTTACTAAAGTAGTCTATGAGTGACTTAAATATAGTTCATGTGACAAGAGATTATTTTTGCCTTGTCTATACGTGACTTTACAATTGCGGCCAGATTGTGGTACATCTTGTTGGTTGACAAACGATATATTATATAATGGTGATGACAAACAGGAAAGTTTTATACTACTAAAGAACAGATACTATATACATTTCTATAAGTGTGCGAATGGACACTTTGTAGATAAAAGTACTCAAATTGCAGAAATTGATCATAGTTATATAGCCTCAATAAGCATATTATCGGGCAATATGGAAATCCACGTTTTGTAGTGGCAATAGGATTGGGTTATAACTTCCATGAAATGGCTGTTGCTTACTCGAACAGTAATTACGAGAGAGAGTCGGATTAAATAATCCTGTATCTAATGTCATTATGTAGGTAGATTTCAAGAATGGTAACTTGAAACTGGTACCATATCCAGTTCACGTGACTACTCTATCCAATAAATATTTGTCCAATTCTTATTGTTAGTAAGTTACCTGAGATTCTTTGATTATTAATATTATATGTCTCTTCAGTTCCAGTTCTATTTATTTATTGGCTGTTCTCTCTTCGTTCCTCTTTTGTGCTTGAGGCCGATCGACAATACTTGGACCCCCCTACTCGATCCAGGGAGTCTTCAGCAGAGTCATCCCGACCTCGCGCACGGTTATCCTGTCAAGATTACCGCAGTATTCCTTTAACAATTGTGGAAAAAATGTAACTGCATAATGAAATTGAAATGGATTCAAACGAAAATGTATATCCAGACCCAAATATGTATATATTTTCATAACAGTAAGATACATATGTTTTCACTTATCCATGTGAGTTGATAAAGATCGTTCGGGGCACTGAAAAGACATACTGCGGCATTGAGGCACAAACAGATGACGTCCAATCCGCTACAGCTACAGCGGTCTGTAGTGTGTCTGACAAGGTAAAGAAATAATCAGTTCAGAAACAGCAAATGGTAGTTGTGTTAATAAAGAAATAGATAACGAAAATATGGAGAAGTTTACTTTTCAAGAAATCCTTACACTTGTGCGTGAAGGAAAAGTGCTGAATGACTTGGAGCATACTGAAGCCTTAAGCTACTGCTCAAAGGTGACTGTAAACGAACTGCATTAATAACAACATACTGTACTGAAGTAGACTGTAGAATATCACAATTGTTTAGAGTGGTTGTAGAGCAGCTGAGAAGCAAAGATGAAAATGGAAATCAGCTTTGTGTTCCACTCAACATGGTGCTTTGTTATTTTGGTCTTTTAGTTATTACCAGGGAGAAAGCTGGTTCAGTTTATTATTTTAAAAATTCTAAAGGATGAACTGAAATGCAGAATAGGTTAGATAAATTTAGAAGTCACTGATTCATATTTTAAATACTAAAATATTGATTTCTGGCAAACATTATACGTAATCAATTGCATTTCAGCTTGTGATCCAAGAATTTTATTTTTACTAAAGTAGTCTATGAGTGGCTTAAATATAGTTCATGTGACAAGAGATTATTTTTGCCTTGTCTATATGTGACTTTACAATTGCGGCCAGATTGTGGTACATCTTGTTGGTTGACAAACGATATATTATATAATGGTGATGACAAACAGGAAAGTTTTATACTACTAAAGAACAGATAATATATACATTTCTATAAGTGTGCGAATGGACACTTTGAAGATAAAAGTACTCAAGATTGCAAACATTGCTCACAGTTATAGCCTCAATAAGCATATTATCGGGCAATGTGGAAATCCACGTTTTGCAGTGGTAATAGGATTGCGTTATAACTACCATGAAATGGCTGTTGCTTACTCGAACAGTAATTACGAGAGAGGCGGCTTAAATAATCCTGTATGTCATTATGTAGGTAGATTTGAAGAATGGTAACTTGAAACTGTTACCTTATCCAGTTCACGTGACTATTCTAACTAATAATGTCCAATTCTTATTGTTAGTAAACTACCAGATATTCTTTGATTATAAATATTATGTCTCTTCAGTTCCAGTTCTATTTATTTATTGGCTGTTCTCTTTTCGTTCCTCTTGTGTGCTTGAGGCCGATCGACAATGCTTGGACTCCCCTACTCGATCCAGGGAATCTTGAGCAGAGTCATCCCGACCTCGCGCACGGTTATCCTGTCAAGATTACAGCTATTACTTTAACAATTGTGGAAAAAATTTAACTACATAATGAAATTGAAATGGATTCAAACGAAAATGTATATCCAGACCCAAAAATGAATATTTTTCTTAACAGATATATACAAATGTTTTCACTTATCCACATGAGTTGATAAAGATCGACCATGGCACTCAAAAGAAAGACTGTCGCATTGAGGCACAAACATTAGACGTAATCGATTGCATTTCAGCTTGTGACCCAAGAATTATTATTTTTACTAATGTAGTCTATGAGTGGCTTAAATACAGTTCATGTGCCAAGAGATTATTTTTGCCTTGCCTATATGTGACTTTACAACTGCGGCCAGATTGTGGTACATCTTGTTGGTTGACAAACGATATATTATATAATGGTGATGACAAACAGGAAGGTTTTATACTACTAAAGAACAGATACTATATATATATATTTCTATAAGTGTGCGAATGGAAACTTTGGAGACAAAAGTACTCAAGATTGCAGAAATTGATCATAGTTATAGCCTCAATAAGCACATTATCGGGCAATATGGAAATCCCCGTTTTGTAGTGGCAATAGGATTGGGTTATAACTTCCATGAAATGGCTGTTGCTTACTCGAACAGTAATTACGAGAGAGGCGGCTTAAATAATCCTGTATGTCATTATGTAGGTAGATTTTAAGAATGGTAACTTGAAACTGGTACCTTATCCAGTTCACGTGACTACTCTTCCCAATAAATATTTGTCCAGTTCTTATTGTTAGTAAACTACCAGATATTCTTTGATTATTAATATTATAGGTCTCTCCAGTTCCAGTTCTACTTATTTATTGGCTGTTCTCTCTTCGTTCTTCTTTTGTGCTTGAGGCCGATCGACAAAACTTGGACCCCCCTACTCGATCCAGGGAGTCTTCAGCAGAGTCACCCCGACCTCGCGCACGGTTATCCTGTCAAGATTACCGCAGTATTCTTTTAACAATTGTGGAAAAAATGTAACTGCATAATGAAATTGTAATGGACTCAAATAAAAATGTATATCCAGACCCAAAAATGAATATTTTTTCTTAACATATAGATACAAATGTTGTCACTTATCCATGTGAGTTGATAAAGATCGTCCATGGCACTCAAAAGGCAGACTGAGGCATTGAGGCACAGACAGATGAGTCGAATCCGAAGCAGCTACAGCGGTCTGTAGTGTTTCTGACAAGGTAAAGAAAGAAACAGTTCAGAAACAGCAACTGGTTGTTGTGTTAACATAGAAGTAGAAAATCAGAATGTCGAGAAGCTTACTTTTCAAGAAATCTTTACACTAGTGCGTGAAGGAAAAGTGCTGAATGACTTGGAACATACTGAAAGCTTTAAGCTACTTCTCATACGTGACTGTAAACGAACTGCATTAATAACAACATACTGCACTGAAGTAGATTGTAGAATATCACAAGTGGTTCGAGTGGTTGTAGAACAGCTGAGAAACAAAGATGAAAATGGAAATCAGCTTTGTGTTGCACTCTACATGCTGCTTTGTTATTTTAGTCTTTTAGTTATTACCAGGTAGAAGCCATGTTTAATTTATTATCTTAAAATACCAAACGAACTGAAATGCAGAATAGGTTAGATAAATTTAGAAGGCATTGATTCATATTTTAACTATTATACTCATGATTTCTGGCAAACATTAGACGTAATCGATTGCATTTCAGCTTGTGACACAAGAATTATTTTTACTAAAGTAGTCTATGAGTGACTTAAATATAGTTCATGTGACAAGAGATTATTTTTGCCTTGTCTATATGTGACTTTACAATTGCGTCCAGATTGTGGTACATCTTGTTGGTTGACAAACGATATATTATATAATGGTGATGACAAACAGGAAAGTTTTATACTACTAAAGAACAGATACTATATACATTTCTATAAGTGTGCGAATGGACACTTTGTAGATAAAAGTACTCAAATTGCAGAAATTGATCATAGTTATATAGCCTCAATAAGCATATTATCAGGCAATATGGAAATCCACGTTTTGTAGTGGCAATAGGATTGGGTTATAACTTCCATGAAATGGCTGTTGCTTACTCGAACAGTAATTACGAGAGAGAGTCGGATTAAATAATCCTGTATCTAATGTCATTATGTAGGTAGATTTCAAGAATGGTAACTTGAAACTGGTACCATATCCAGTTCACGTGACTACTCTACCCAATAAATATTTGTCCAATTCTTATTGCTAGTAAGTTACCTGAGATTCTTTGATTATTAATATTATATGTCTCTTCAGTTCCAGTTCTATTTATTTATTGGCTGTTCTCTCTTCGTTCCTCTTTTCTGCTTGAGGCCGATCGACAATACTTGGACCCCCCTACTCGATCCAGGGAGTCTTCAGCAGAGTCATCCCGACCTCGCGCACGGTTATCCTGTCAAGATTACCGCAGTATTCCTTTAACAATTGTGGAAAAAATGTAACTGCATAATGAAATTGAAATGGATTCAAACGAAAATGTATATCCAGACCCAAATATGTATATATTTTCATAACAGTAAGATGCATATGTTTTCACTTATCCATGTGAGTTGATAAAGATCGTTCGGGGCACTGAAAAGACATACTGCGGCATTGAGGCACAAACAGATGACGTCCAATCCGCTACAGCTACAGCGGTCTGTAGTGTGTCTGACAAGGTAAAGAAATAAACAGTTCAGAAACAGCAAATGGTAGTTGTGTTAATAAAGAAATAGATAACGAAAATATGGAGAAGTTTACTTTTCAAGAAATCCTTACACTTGTGCGTGAAGGAAAACTGCTGAATGACTTGGAGCATACTGAAGCCTTAAGCTACTTCTCAAAGGTGACTGTAAACGAACTGCATTAATAACAACATACTGCACTGAAGTAGACTGTAGAATATCACAATTGTTTAGAGTGGCTGTAGAGCAGCTGAGAAGCAAAGATGAAAATGGAAATCAGCTTTGTGTTCCACTCAACATGGTGCTTTGTTATTTTGGTCTTTTAGTTATTACCAGGGGGAAAGCTGGTTCAGTTTATTATTTTAAAAATTCTAAAGGATGAACTGAAATGCAGAATAGGTTAGATAAATTTAGAAGTCACTGATTCATATTTTAAATACTAAACTATTGATTTCTGGCAAACATTATACGTAATCAATTGCATTTCAGCTTGTGATCCAAGAATTATTATTTTTACTAAAGTAGTCTATGAGTGGCTTAAATATAGTTCATGTGAGAAGAGATTATTTTTGCCTTGTCTATATGTGACTTTACAATTGCGGCCAGATTGTGGTACATCTTGTTGGTTGACAAACGATATATTATATAATGGTGATGACAAACAGGAAAGTTTTATACTACTAAAGAACAGATAATATATACATTTCTATAAGTGTGCGAATGGACACTTTGAAGATAAAAGTACTCAAGATTGCAAACATTGCTCACAGTTATAGCCTCAATAAGCATATTATCGGGCAATGTGGAAATCCACGTTTTGCAGTGGTAATAGGATTGCGTTATAACTACCATGAAATGGCTGTTGCTTACTCGAACAGTAATTACGAGAGAGGCGGCTTAAATAATCCTGTATGTCATTATGTAGGTAGATTTGAAGAATGGTAACTTGAAACTGTTACCTTATCCAGTTCACGTGACTATTCTAACTAATAATGTCCAATTCTTATTGTTAGTAAACTACCAGAGATTCTTTGATTATATATATTATGTCTCTTCAGTTCCAGTTCTATTTATTTATTGGCTGTTCTATTTTCGTTCCTCTTGTGTGCTTGAGGCCGATCGACAATGCTTGGACTCCCCTACTCGATCCAGGGAATCTTGAGCAGAGTCATCCCGACCTCGCGCACGGTTATCCTGTCAAGATTACAGCTATTACTTTAACAATTGTGGAAAAAATTTAACTACATAATGAAATTGAAATGGATTCAAACGAAAATGTATATCCAGACCCAAAAATGAATATTTTTCTTAACAGATAGATACAAATGTTTTCACTTATCCACATGAGTTGATAAAGATCGACCATGGCACTCAAAAGAAAGACTGTCGCATTGAGGCACAAACATTAGACGTAATCGATTGCATTTCAGCTTGTGACCCAAGAATTATTATTTTTACTAATGTAGTCTATGAGTGGCTTAAATACAGTTCATGTGCCAAGAGATTATTTTTGCCTTGCCTATATGTGACTTTACAACTGCGGCCAGATTGTGGTACATCTTGTTGGATGACAAACGATATATTATATAATGGTGATGACAAACAGGAAGGTTTTATACTACTAAAGAACAGATACTATATATATATTTCTATAAGTGTGCGAATGGAAACTTTGGAGACAAAAGTACTCAAGATTGCAGAAATTGATCATAGTTATAGCCTCAATAAGCACATTATCGGGCAATATGGAAATCCCCGTTTTGTAGTGGCAATAGGATTGGGTTATAACTTCCATGAAATGGCTGTTGCTTACTCGAACAGTAATTACGAGAGAGGCGGCTTAAATAATCCTGTATGTCATTATGTAGGTAGATTTGAAGAATGGTAACTTGAAACTGGTACCTTATCCAGTTCACGTGACTACTCTTCCCAATAAATATTTGTCCAGTTCTTATTGTTAGTAAACTACCAGATATTCTTTGATTATTAATATTATAGGTCTCTTCAGTTCCAGTTCTACTTATTTATTGGCTGTTCTCTCTTCGTTCTTCTTTTGTGCTTGAGGCCGATCGACAATGCTTGGACCCCCCTACTCAATCCAGGGAGTCTTCAGCAGAGTCACCCCGACCTCGCGCACGGTTATCCTGTCAAGATTACCGCAGTATTCTTTTAACAATTGTGGAAAAAATGTAACTGCATAATGAAATTGTAATGGACTCAAATAAAAATGTATATCCAGACCCAAAAATGAATATTTTTTCTTAACATATAGATACAAATGTTGTCACTTATCCATGTGAGTTGATAAAGATCGTCCATGGCACTCAAAAGGCAGACTGAGGCATTGAGGCACAAACAGATGAGTCGAATCCGAAGCAGCTACAGCGGTCTGTAGTGTTTCTGACAAGGTAAAGAAAGAAACAGTTCAGAAACAGCAACTGGTTGTTGTGTTAACATAGAAGTAGAAAATCAGAATGTCGAGAAGCTTACTTTTCAAGAAATCTTTACACTAGTGCGTGAAGGAAAAGTGCTGAATGACTTGGAACATACTGAAAGCTTTAAGCTACTTCTCATAGGTGACTGTAAACGAACTGCATTAATAACAACATACTGCACTGAAGTAGATTGTAGAATATCACAAGTGGTTCGAGTGGTTGTAGAACAGCTGAGAAACAAAGATGAAAATGGAAATCAGCTTTGTGTTGCACTCTACATGCTGCTTTGTTATTTTAGTCTTTTAGTTATTACCAGGTAGAAGCCATGTTTAATTTATTATCTTAAAATACCAAACGAACTGAAATGCAGAATAGGTTAGATAAATTTAGAAGGCATTGATTCATATTTTAACTATTATACTCATGATTTCTGGCAAACATTAGACGTAATCGATTGCATTTCAGCTTGTGACACAAGAATTATTTTTACTAAAGTAGTCTATGAGTGACTTAAATATAGTTCATGTGACAAGAGATTATTTTTGCCTTGTCTATATGTGACTTTACAATTGCGGCCAGATTGTGGTACATCTTGTTGGTTGACAAACGATATATTATATAATGGTGATGACAAACAGGAAAGTTTTATACTACTAAAGAACAGATACTATATACATTTCTATAAGTGTGCGAATGGACACTTTGTAGATAAAAGTACTCAAATTGCAGAAATTGATCATAGTTATATAGCCTCAATAAGCATATTATCGGGCAATATGGAAATCCCCGTTTTGTAGTGGCAATAGGATTAGGGTTATAACTTCCATGAAATGGCTGTTGCTTACTCGAACAGTAATTACGAGAGAGGCGGCTTAAATAATCCTGTATGTCATTATGTAGGTAGATTTGAAGAATGGTAACTTGAAACTGGTACCTTATCCAGTTCACGTGACTACTCTTCCCAATAAATATTTGTCCATTTCTTGTTAGTAAACTACCAGATATTCTTTGATTATTAATATTATAGGTCTCCTCAGTTCCAGTTCTACTTATTTATTGGCTGTTCTCTCTTCGTTCTTCTTTTGTGCTTGAGGCCGATCGACAATGCTTGGACCCCCCTACTCAATCCAGGGAGTCTTCAGCAAAGTCACCCCGACCTCGCGCACGGTTATCCTGTCAAGATTAACGCAGTATTCTTTTAACAATTGTGGAAAAAATGTAACTGCCTAATGAAATTGTAATGGACTCAAATAAAAATGTATATCCAGACCCAAAAATGAATATTTTTTCTTAACATATAGATACAAATGTTGTCACTTATCCATGTGAGTTGATAAAGATCGTCCATGGCACTCAAAAGGCAGACTGAGGCATTGAGGCACAAACAGATGAGTCGAATCCGAAGCAGCTACAGCGGTCTGTAGTGTTTCTGACAAGGTAAAGAAAGAAACAGTTCAGAAACAGCAACTGGTTGTTGTGTTAACATAGAAGTAGAAAATCAGAATGTCGAGAAGCTTACTTTTCAAGAAATCCTTACACTAGTGCGTGAAGGAAAAGTGCTGAATGACTTGGAACATACTGAAAGCTTTAAGCTACTTCTCATAGGTGACTGTAAACGAACTGCATTAATAACAACATACTGCACTGAAGTAGATTGTAGAATATCAAAAGTGGTTCGAGTGGTTGTAGAACAGCTGAGAAACAAAGATGAAAATGGAAATCAGCTTTGTGTTGCACTCTACATGCTGCTTTGTTATTTTAGTCTTTTAGTTATTACCAGGTAGAAGCCATGTTTAATTTATTATCTTAAAATACCAAACGAACTGACATGCAGAATAGGTTAGATAAATTTAGAAGGCATTGATTCATATTTTAACTATTATACTCATGATTTCTGGCAAACATTAGACGTAATCGATTGCATTTCAGCTTGTGACACAAGAATTATTTTTACTAAAGTAGTCTATGAGTGACTTAAATATAGTTCATGTGACAAGAGATTATTTTTGCCTTGTCTATACGTGACTTTACAATTGCGGCCAGATTGTGGTACACCTTGTTGGTTGACAAACGATATATTATATAATGGTGATGACAAACAGGAAAGTTTTATACTACTAAAGAACAGATACTATATACATTTCTATAAGTGTGCGAATGGACACTTTGTAGATAAAAGTACTCAAATTGCAGAAATTGATCATAGTTATATAGCCTCAATAAGCATATTATCGGGCAATATGGAAATCCACGTTTTGTAGTGGCAATAGGATTGCGTTATAACTTCCATGAAATGGCTGTTGCTTACTCGAACAGTAATTACGAGAGAGAGTCGGATTAAATAATCCTGTATCTAATGTCATTATGTAGGTAGATTTCAAGAATGGTAACTTGAAACTGGTACCATATCCAGTTCACGTGACTACTCTATCCAATAAATATTTGTCCAATTCTTATTGTTAGTAAGTTACCTGAGATTCTTTGATTATTAATATTATATGTCTCTTCAGTTCCAGTTCTATTTATTTATTGGCTGTTCTCTCTTCGTTCCTCTTTTGTGCTTGAGGCCGATCGACAATACTTGGACCCCCCTACTCGATCCAGGGAGTCTTCAGCAGAGTCATCCCGACCTCGCGCACGGTTATCCTGTCAAGATTACCGCAGTATTCCTTTAACAATTGTGGAAAAAATGTAACTGCATAATGAAATTGAAATGGATTCAAACGAAAATGTATATCCAGACCCAAATATGTATATATTTTCATAACAGTAAGATACATATGTTTTCACTTATCCATGTGAGTTGATAAAGATCGTTCGGGGCACTGAAAAGACATACTGCGGCATTGAGGCACAAACAGATGACGTCCAATCCGCTACAGCTACAGCGGTCTGTAGTGTGTCTGACAAGGTAAAGAAATAATCAGTTCAGAAACAGCAAATGGTAGTTGTGTTAATAAAGAAATAGATAACGAAAATATGGAGAAGTTTACTTTTCAAGAAATCCTTACACTTGTGCGTGAAGGAAAAGTGCTGAATGACTTGGAGCATACTGAAGCCTTAAGCTACTGCTCAAAGGTGACTGTAAACGAACTGCATTAATAACAACATACTGTACTGAAGTAGACTGTAGAATATCACAATTGTTTAGAGTGGTTGTAGAGCAGCTGAGAAGCAAAGATGAAAATGGAAATCAGCTTTGTGTTCCACTCAACATGGTGCTTTGTTATTTTGGTCTTTTAGTTATTACCAGGGAGAAAGCTGGTTCAGTTTATTATTTTAAAAATTCTAAAGGATGAACTGAAATGCAGAATAGGTTAGATAAATTTAGAAGTCACTGATTCATATTTTAAATACTAAACTATTGATTTCTGGCAAACATTATACGTAATCAATTGCATTTCAGCTTGTGATCCAAGAATTTTATTTTTACTAAAGTAGACTATGAGTGGCTTAAATATAGTTCATGTGACAAGAGATTATTTTTGCCTTGTCTATATGTGACTTTACAATTGCGGCCAGATTGTGGTACATCTTGTTGGTTGACAAACGATATATTATATAATGGTGATGACAAACAGGAAAGTTTTATACTACTAAAGAACAGATAATATATACATTTCTATAAGTGTGCGAGTGGACACTTTGAAGATAAAAGTACTCAAGATTGCAAACATTGCTCACAGTTATAGCCTCAATAAGCATATTATCGGGCAATGTGGAAATCCACGTTTTGCAGTGGTAATAGGATTGCGTTATAACTACCATGAAATGGCTGTTGCTTACTCGAACAGTAATTACGAGAGAGGCGGCTTAAATAATCCTGTATGTCATTATGTAGGTAGATTTGAAGAATGGTAACTTGAAACTGTTACCTTATCCAGTTCACGTGACTATTCTAACTAATAATGTCCAATTCTTATTGTTAGTAAACTACCAGATATTCTTTGATTATAAATATTATTTCTCTTCAGTTCCACTTCTATTTATTTATTGGCTGTTCTCTTTTCGTTCCTCTTGTGTGCTTGAGGCCGATCGACAATGCTTGGACTCCCCTACTCGATCCAGGGAATCTTGAGCAGAGTCATCCCGACCTCGCGCACGGTTATCCTGTCAAGATTACAGCTATTACTTTAACAATTGTGGAAAAAATTTAACTACATAATGAAATTGAAATGGATTCAAACGAAAATGTATATCCAGACCCAAAAATGAATATTTTTCTTAACAGATAGATACAAATGTTTTCACTTATCCACATGAGTTGATAAAGATCGACCATGGCACTCAAAAGAAAGACTGTCGCATTGAGGCACAAACATTAGACGTAATCGATTGCATTTCAGCTTGTGACCCAAGAATTATTATTTTTACTAATGTAGTCTATGAGTGGCTTAAATACAGTTCATGTGCCAAGAGATTATTTTTGCCTTGCCTATATGTGACTTTACAACTGCGGCCAGATTGTGGTACATCTTGTTGGTTGACAAACGATATATTATATAATGGTGATGACAAACAGGAAGGTTTTATACTACTAAAGAACAGATACTATATATATATTTCTATAAGTGTGCGAATGGAAACTTTGGAGACAAAAGTACTCAAGATTGCAGAAATTGATCATAGTTATAGCCTCAATAAGCACATTATCGGGCAATATGGAAATCCCCGTTTTGTAGTGGCAATAGGATTGGGTTATAACTTCCATGAAATGGCTGTTGCTTACTCGAACAGTAATTACGAGAGAGGCGGCTTAAATAATCCTGTATGTCATTATGTAGGTAGATTTGAAGAATGGTAACTTGAAACTGGTACCGTATCCAGTTCACGTGACTACTCTTCCCAATAAATATTTGTCCAGTTCTTATTGTTAGTAAACTACCAGATATTCTTTGATTATTAATATTATAGGTCTCTCCAGTTCCAGTTCTACTTATTTATTGGCTGTTCTCTCTTCGTTCTTCTTTTGTGATTGAGGCCGATCGACAATACTTGGACCCCCCTACTCGATCCAGGGAGTCTTCAGCAGAGTCACCCCGACCTCGCGCACGGTTATCCTGTCAAGATTACCGCAGTATTCTTTTAACAATTGTGGAAAAAATGTAACTGCATAATGAAATTGTAATGGACTCAAATAAAAATGTATATCCAGACCCAAAAATGAATATTTTTTCTTAACATATAGATACAAATGTTGTCACTTATCCATGTGAGTTGATGAAGATCGTCCATGGCACTCAAAAGGCAGACTGAGGCATTGAGGCACAGACAGATGAGTCGAATCCGAAGCAGCTACAGCGGTCTGTAGTGTTTCTGACAAGGTAAAGAAAGAAACAGTTCAGAAACAGCAACTGGTTGTTGTGTTAACATAGAAGTAGAAAATCAGAATGTCGAGAAGCTTACTTTTCAAGAAATCTTTACACTAGTGCGTGAAGGAAAAGTGCTGAATGACTTGGAACATACTGAAAGCTTTAAGCTACTTCTCATAGGTGACTGTAAACGAACTGCATTAATAACAACATACTGCACTGAAGTAGATTGTAGAATATCACAAGTGGTTCGAGTGGTTGTAGAACAGCTGAGAAACAAAGATGAAAATGGAAATCAGCTTTGTGTTGCACTCTACATGCTGCTTTGTTATTTTAGTCTTTTAGTTATTACCAGGTAGAAGCCATGTTTAATTTATTATCTTAAAATACCAAACGAACTGACATGCAGAATAGGTTAGATAAATTTAGAAGGCATTGATTCATATTTTAACTATTATACTCATGATTTCTGGCAAACATTAGACGTAATCGATTGCATTTCAGCTTGTGACACAAGAATTATTTTTACTAAAGTAGTCTATGAGTGACTTAAATATAGTTCATGTGACAAGAGATTATTTTTGCCTTGTCTATATGTGACTTTACAATTGCGGCCAGATTGTGGTACATCTTGTTGGTTGACAAACGATATATTATATAATGGTGATGACAAACAGGAAAGTTTTATACTACTAAAGAACAGATACTATATACATTTCTATAAGTGTGCGAATGGACACTTTGTAGATAAAAGTACTCAAATTGCAGAAATTGATCATAGTTATATAGCCTCAATAAGCATATTATCGGGCAATATGGAAATCCACGTTTTGTAGTGGCAATAGGATTGGGTTATAACTTCCATGAAATGGCTGTTGCTTACTCGAACAGTAATTACGAGAGAGAGTCGGATTAAATAATCCTGTATCTAATGTCATTATGTAGGTAGATTTCAAGAATGGTAACTTGAAACTGGTACCATATCCAGTTCACGTGACTACTCTATCCAATAAATATTTGTCCAATTCTTATTGTTAGTAAGTTACCTGAGATTCTTTGATTATTAATATTATATGTCTCTTCAGTTCCAGTTCTATTTATTTATTGGCTGTTCTCTCTTCGTTCCTCTTTTGTGCTTGAGGCCGATCGACAATACTTGGACCCCCCTACTCGATCCAGGGAGTCTTCAGCAGAGTCATCCCGACCTCGCGCACGGTTATCCTGTCAAGATTACCGCAGTATTCCTTTAACAATTGTGGAAAAAATGTAACTGCATAATGAAATTGAAATGGATTCAAACGAAAATGTATATCCAGACCCAAATATGTATATATTTTCATAACAGTAAGATACATATGTTTTCACTTATCCATGTGAGTTGATAAAGATCGTTCGGGGCACTGAAAAGACATACTGCGGCATTGAGGCACAAACAGATGACGTCCAATCCGCTACAGCTACAGCGGTCTGTAGTGTGTCTGACAAGGTAAAGAAATAATCAGTTCAGAAACAGCAAATGGTAGTTGTGTTAATAAAGAAATAGATAACGAAAATATGGAGAAGTTTACTTTTCAAGAAATCCTTACACTTGTGCGTGAAGGAAAAGTGCTGAATGACTTGGAGCATACTGAAGCCTTAAGCTACTGCTCAAAGGTGACTGTAAACGAACTGCATTAATAACAACATACTGTACTGAAGTAGACTGTAGAATATCACAATTGTTTAGAGTGGTTGTAGAGCAGCTGAGAAGCAAAGATGAAAATGGAAATCAGCTTTGTGTTCCACTCAACATGGTGCTTTGTTATTTTGGTCTTTTAGTTATTACCAGGGAGAAAGCTGGTTCAGTTTATTATTTTAAAAATTCTAAAGGATGAACTGAAATGCAGAATAGGTTAGATAAATTTAGAAGTCACTGATTCATATTTTAAATACTAAACTATTGATTTCTGGCAAACATTATACGTAATCAATTGCATTTCAGCTTGTGATCCAAGAATTTTATTTTTACTAAAGTAGACTATGAGTGGCTTAAATATAGTTCATGTGACAAGAGATTATTTTTGCCTTGTCTATATGTGACTTTACAATTGCGGCCAGATTGTGGTACATCTTGTTGGTTGACAAACGATATATTATATAATGGTGATGACAAACAGGAAAGTTTTATACTACTAAAGAACAGATAATATATACATTTCTATAAGTGTGCGAGTGGACACTTTGAAGATAAAAGTACTCAAGATTGCAAACATTGCTCACAGTTATAGCCTCAATAAGCATATTATCGGGCAATGTGGAAATCCACGTTTTGCAGTGGTAATAGGATTGCGTTATAACTACCATGAAATGGCTGTTGCTTACTCGAACAGTAATTACGAGAGAGGCGGCTTAAATAATCCTGTATGTCATTATGTAGGTAGATTTGAAGAATGGTAACTTGAAACTGTTACCTTATCCAGTTCACGTGACTATTCTAACTAATAATGTCCAATTCTTATTGTTAGTAAACTACCAGATATTCTTTGATTATAAATATTATTTCTCTTCAGTTCCACTTCTATTTATTTATTGGCTGTTCTCTTTTCGTTCCTCTTGTGTGCTTGAGGCCGATCGACAATGCTTGGACTCCCCTACTCGATCCAGGGAATCTTGAGCAGAGTCATCCCGACCTCGCGCACGGTTATCCTGTCAAGATTACAGCTATTACTTTAACAATTGTGGAAAAAATTTAACTACATAATGAAATTGAAATGGATTCAAACGAAAATGTATATCCAGACCCAAAAATGAATATTTTTCTTAACAGATAGATACAAATGTTTTCACTTATCCACATGAGTTGATAAAGATCGACCATGGCACTCAAAAGAAAGACTGTCGCATTGAGGCACAAACATTAGACGTAATCGATTGCATTTCAGCTTGTGACCCAAGAATTATTATTTTTACTAATGTAGTCTATGAGTGGCTTAAATACAGTTCATGTGCCAAGAGATTATTTTTGCCTTGCCTATATGTGACTTTACAACTGCGGCCAGATTGTGGTACATCTTGTTGGTTGACAAACGATATATTATATAATGGTGATGACAAACAGGAAGGTTTTATACTACTAAAGAACAGATACTATATATATATTTCTATAAGTGTGCGAATGGAAACTTTGGAGACAAAAGTACTCAAGATTGCAGAAATTGATCATAGTTATAGCCTCAATAAGCACATTATCGGGCAATATGGAAATCCCCGTTTTGTAGTGGCAATAGGATTGGGTTATAACTTCCATGAAATGGCTGTTGCTTACTCGAACAGTAATTACGAGAGAGGCGGCTTAAATAATCCTGTATGTCATTATGTAGGTAGATTTGAAGAATGGTAACTTGAAACTGGTACCTTATCCAGTTCACGTGACTACTCTTCCCAATAAATATTTGTCCAGTTCTTATTGTTAGTAAACTACCAGATATTCTTTGATTATTAATATTATAGGTCTCTCCAGTTCCAGTTCTACTTATTTATTGGCTGTTCTCTCTTCGTTCTTCTTTTGTGATTGAGGCCGATCGACAATACTTGGACCCCCCTACTCGATCCAGGGAGTCTTCAGCAGAGTCACCCCGACCTCGCGCACGGTTATCCTGTCAAGATTACCGCAGTATTCTTTTAACAATTGTGGAAAAAATGTAACTGCATAATGAAATTGTAATGGACTCAAATAAAAATGTATATCCAGACCCAAAAATGAATATTTTTTCTTAACATATAGATACAAATGTTGTCACTTATCCATGTGAGTTGATGAAGATCGTCCATGGCACTCAAAAGGCAGACTGAGGCATTGAGGCACAGACAGATGAGTCGAATCCGAAGCAGCTACAGCGGTCTGTAGTGTTTCTGACAAGGTAAAGAAAGAAACAGTTCAGAAACAGCAACTGGTTGTTGTGTTAACATAGAAGTAGAAAATCAGAATGTCGAGAAGCTTACTTTTCAAGAAATCTTTACACTAGTGCGTGAAGGAAAAGTGCTGAATGACTTGGAACATACTGAAAGCTTTAAGCTACTTCTCATAGGTGACTGTAAACGAACTGCATTAATAACAACATACTGCACTGAAGTAGATTGTAGAATATCACAAGTGGTTCGAGTGGTTGTAGAACAGCTGAGAAACAAAGATGAAAATGGAAATCAGCTTTGTGTTGCACTCTACATGCTGCTTTGTTATTTTAGTCTTTTAGTTATTACCAGGTAGAAGCCATGTTTAATTTATTATCTTAAAATACCAAACGAACTGACATGCAGAATAGGTTAGATAAATTTAGAAGGCATTGATTCATATTTTAACTATTATACTCATGATTTCTGGCAAACATTAGACGTAATCGATTGCATTTCAGCTTGTGACACAAGAATTATTTTTACTAAAGTAGTCTATGAGTGACTTAAATATAGTTCATGTGACAAGAGATTATTTTTGCCTTGTCTATATGTGACTTTACAATTGCGGCCAGATTGTGGTACATCTTGTTGGTTGACAAACGATATATTATATAATGGTGATGACAAACAGGAAAGTTTTATACTACTAAAGAACAGATACTATATACATTTCTATAAGTGTGCGAATGGACACTTTGTAGATAAAAGTACTCAAATTGCAGAAATTGATCATAGTTATATAGCCTCAATAAGCATATTATCAGGCAATATGGAAATCCACGTTTTGTAGTGGCAATAGGATTGGGTTATAACTTCCATGAAATGGCTGTTGCTTACTCGAACAGTAATTACGAGAGAGAGTCGGATTAAATAATCCTGTATCTAATGTCATTATGTAGGTAGATTTCAAGCATGGTAACTTGAAACTGGTACCATATCCAGTTCACGTGACTACTCTACCCAATAAATATTTGTCCAATTCTTATTGCTAGTAAGTTACCTGAGATTCTTTGATTATTAATATTATATGTCTCTTCAGTTCCAGTTCTATTTATTTATTGGCTGTTCTCTCTTCGTTCCTCTTTTCTGCTTGAGGCCGATCGACAATACTTGGACCCCCCTACTCGATCCAGGGAGTCTTCAGCAGAGTCATCCCGACCTCGCGCACGGTTATCCTGTCAAGATTACCGCAGTATTCCTTTAACAATTGTGGAAAAAATGTAACTGCATAATGAAATTGAAATGGATTCAAACGAAAATGTATATCCAGACCCAAATATGTATATATTTTCATAACAGAAAGATACATATGTTTTCACTTATCCATGTGAGTTGATAAAGATCGTTCGGGGCACTGAAAAGACATACTGCGGCATTGAGGCACAAACAGATGACGTCCAATCCGCTACAGCTACAGCGGTCTGTAGTGTGTCTGACAAGGTAAAGAAATAAACAGTTCAGAAACAGCAAATGGTAGTTGTGTTAATAAAGAAATAGATAACGAAAATATGGAGAAGTTTACTTTTCAAGAAATCCTTACACTTGTGCGTGAAGGAAAAGTGCTGAATGACTTGGAGCATACTGAAGCCTTAAGCTACTTCTCAAAGGTGACTGTAAACGAACTGCATTAATAACAACATACTGCACTGAAGTAGACTGTAGAATATCACAATTGTTTAGAGTGGCTGTAGAGCAGCTGAGAAGCAAAGATGAAAATGGAAATCAGCTTTGTGTTCCACTCAACATGGTGCTTTGTTATTTTGGTCTTTTAGTTATTACCAGGGAGAAAGCTGGTTCAGTTTATTATTTTAAAAATTCTAAAGGATGAACTGAAATGCAGAATAGGTTAGATAAATTTAGAAGTCACTGATTCATATTTTAAATACTAAACTATTGATTTCTGGCAAACATTATACGTAATCAATTGCATTTCAGCTTGTGATCCAAGAATTATTATTTTTACTAAAGTAGTCTATGAGTGGCTTAAATATAGTTCATGTGACAAGAGATTATTTTTGCCTTGTCTATATGTGGCTTTACAATTGCGGCCAGATTGTGGTACATCTTGTTGGTTGACAAACGATATATTATATAATGGTGATGACAAACAGGAAAGTTTTATACTACTAAAGAACAGATAATATATACATTTCTATAAGTGTGCGAATGGACACTTTGAAGATAAAAGTACTCAAGATTGCAAACATTGCTCACAGTTATAGCCTCAATAAGCATATTATCGGGCAATGTGGAAATCCACGTTTTGCAGTGGTAATAGGATTGCGTTATAACTACCATGAAATGGCTGTTGCTTACTCGAACAGTAATTACGAGAGAGGCGGCTTAAATAATCCTGTATGTCATTATGTAGGTAGATTTGAAGAATGGTAACTTGAAACTATTACCTTATCCAGTTCACGTGACTATTCTAACTAATAATGTCCAATTCTTATTGTTAGTAAACTACCAGAGATTCTTTGATTATATATATTATGTCTCTTCAGTTCCAGTTCTATTTATTTATTGGCTGTTCTATTTTCGTTCCTCTTGTGTGCTTGAGGCCGATCGACAATGCTTGGACTCCCCTACTCGATCCAGGGAATCTTGAGCAGAGTCATCCCGACCTCGCGCACGGTTATCCTGTCAAGATTACAGCTATTACTTTAACAATTGTGGAAAAAATTTAACTACATAATGAAATTGAAATGTATTCAAACGAAAATGTATATCCAGACCCAAAAATGAATATTTTTCTTAACAGATAGATACAAATGTTTTCACTTATCCACATGAGTTGATAAAGATCGACCATGGCACTCAAAAGAAAGACTGTCGCATTGAGGCACAAACATTAGACGTAATCGATTGCATTTCAGCTTGTGACCCAAGAATTATTATTTTTACTAATGTAGTCTATGAGTGGCTTAAATACAGTTCATGTGCCAAGAGATTATTTTTGCCTTGCCTATATGTGACTTTACAACTGCGGCCAGATTGTGGTACATCTTGTTGGTTGATAAACGATATATTATATAATGGTGATGACAAACAGGAAGGTTTTATACTACTAAAGAACAGATACTATATATATATTTCTATAAGTGTGCGAATGGAAACTTTGGAGACAAAAGTACTCAAGATTGCAGAAATTGATCATAGTTATAGCCTCAATAAGCACATTATCGGGCAATATGGAAATCCCCGTTTTGTAGTGGCAATAGGATTGGGTTATAACTTCCATGAAATGGCTGTTGCTTACTCGAACAGTAATTACGAGAGAGGCGGCTTAAATAATCCTGTATGTCATTATGTAGGTAGATTTGAAGAATGGTAACTTGAAACTGGTACCTTATCCAGTTCACGTGACTACTCTTCCCAATAAATATTTGTCCAGTTCTTATTGTTAGTAAACTACCAGATATTCTTTGATTATTAATATTATAGGTCTCTCCAGTTCCAGTTCTACTTATTTATTGGCTGTTCTCTCTTCGTTCTTCTTTTGTGCTTGAGGCCGATCGACAATACTTGGACCCCCCTACTCGATCCAGGGAGTCTTCAGCAGAGTCACCCCGACCTCGCGCACGGTTATCCTGTCAAGATTACCGCAGTATTCTTTTAACAATTGTGGAAAAAATGTAACTGCATAATGAAATTGTAATGGACTCAAATAAAAATGTATATCCAGACCCAAAAATGAATATTTTTTCTTAACATATAGATACAAATGTTGTCACTTATCCATGTGAGTTGATGAAGATCGTCCATGGCACTCAAAAGGCAGACTGAGGCATTGAGGCACAGACAGATGAGTCGAATCCGAAGCAGCTACAGCGGTCTGTAGTGTTTCTGACAAGGTAAAGAAAGAAACAGTTCAGAAACAGCAACTGGTTGTTGTGTTAACATAGAAGTAGAAAATCAGAATGTCGAGAAGCTTACTTTTCAAGAAATCTTTGCACTAGTGCGTGAAGGAAAAGTGCTGAATGACTTGGAACATACTGAAAGCTTTAAGCTACTTCTCATAGGTGACTGTAAACGAACTGCATTAATAACAACATACTGCACTGAAGTAGATTGTAGAATATCACAAGTGGTTCGAGTGGTTGTAGAACAGCTGAGAAACAAAGATGAAAATGGAAATCAGCTTTGTGTTGCACTCTACATGCTGCTTTGTTATTTTAGTCTTTTAGTTATTACCAGGTAGAAGCCATGTTTAATTTATTATCTTAAAATACCAAACGAACTGAAATGCAGAATAGGTTAGATAAATTTAGAAGGCATTGATTCATATTTTAACTATTATACTCATGATTTCTGGCAAACATTAGACGTAATCGATTGCATTTCAGCTTGTGACACAAGAATTATTTTTACTAAAGTAGTCTATGAGTGACTTAAATATAGTTCATGTGACAAGAGATTATTTTTGCCTTGTCTATATGTGACTTTACAATTGCGGCCAGATTGTGGTACATCTTGTTGGTTGACAAACGATATATTATATAATGGTGATGACAAACAGGAAAGTTTTATACTACTAAAGAACAGATACTATATACATTTCTATAAGTGTGCGAATGGACACTTTGTAGATAAAAGTACTCAAATTGCAGAAATTGATCATAGTTATATAGCCTCAATAAGCATATTATCAGGCAATATGGAAATCCACGTTTTGTAGTGGCAATAGGATTGGGTTATAACTTCCATGAAATGGCTGTTGCTTACTCGAACAGTAATTACGAGAGAGAGTCGGATTAAATAATCCTGTATCTAATGTCATTATGTAGGTAGATTTCAAGCATGGTAACTTGAAACTGGTACCATATCCAGTTCACGTGACTACTCTACCCAATAAATATTTGTCCAATTCTTATTGCTAGTAAGTTACCTGAGATTCTTTGATTATTAATATTATATGTCTCTTCAGTTCCAGTTCTATTTATTTATTGGCTGTTCTCTCTTCGTTCCTCTTTTCTGCTTGAGGCCGATCGACAATACTTGGACCCCCCTACTCGATCCAGGGAGTCTTCAGCAGAGTCATCCCGACCTCGCGCACGGTTATCCTGTCAAGATTACCGCAGTATTCCTTTAACAATTGTGGAAAAAATGTAACTGCATAATGAAATTGAAATGGATTCAAACGAAAATGTATATCCAGACCCAAATATGTATATATTTTCATAACAGTAAGATACATATGTTTTCACTTATCCATGTGAGTTGATAAAGATCGTTCGGGGCACTGAAAAGACATACTGCGGCATTGAGGCACAAACAGATGACGTCCAATCCGCTACAGCTACAGCGGTCTGTAGTGTGTCTGACAAGGTAAAGAAATAAACAGTTCAGAAACAGCAAATGGTAGTTGTGTTAATAAAGAAATAGATAACGAAAATATGGAGAAGTTTACTTTTCAAGAAATCCTTACACTTGTGCGTGAAGGAAAAGTGCTGAATGACTTGGAGCATACTGAAGCCTTAAGCTACTTCTCAAAGGTGACTGTAAACGAACTGCATTAATAACAACATACTGCACTGAAGTAGACTGTAGAATATCACAATTGTTTAGAGTGGCTGTAGAGCAGCTGAGAAGCAAAGATGAAAATGGAAATCAGCTTTGTGTTCCACTCAACATGGTGCTTTGTTATTTTGGTCTTTTAGTTATTACCAGGGAGAAAGCTGGTTCAGTTTATTATTTTAAAAATTCTAAAGGATGAACTGAAATGCAGAATAGGTTAGATAAATTTAGAAGTCACTGATTCATATTTTAAATACTAAACTATTGATTTCTGGCAAACATTATACGTAATCAATTGCATTTCAGCTTGTGATCCAAGAATTATTATTTTTACTAAAGTAGTCTATGAGTGGCTTAAATATAGTTCATGTGACAAGAGATTATTTTTGCCTTGTCTATATGTGAATTTACAATTGCGGCCAGATTGTGGTACATCTTGTTGGTTGACAAACGATATATTATATAATGGTGATGACAAACAGGAAAGTTTTATACTACTAAAGAACAGATAATATATACATTTCTATAAGTGTGCGAATGGACACTTTGAAGATAAAAGTACTCAAGATTGCAAACATTGCTCACAGTTATAGCCTCAATAAGCATATTATCGGGCAATGTGGAAATCCACGTTTTGCAGTGGTAATAGGATTGCGTTATAACTACCATGAAATGGCTGTTGCTTACTCGAACAGTAATTACGAGAGAGGCGGCTTAAATAATCCTGTATGTCATTATGTAGGTAGATTTGAAGAATGGTAACTTGAAACTATTACCTTATCCAGTTCACGTGACTATTCTAACTAATAATGTCCAATTCTTATTGTTAGTAAACTACCAGAGATTCTTTGATTATATATATTATGTCTCTTCAGTTCCAGTTCTATTTATTTATTGGCTGTTCTATTTTCGTTCCTCTTGTGTGCTTGAGGCCGATCGACAATGCTTGGACTCCCCTACTCGATCCAGGGAATCTTGAGCAGAGTCATCCCGACCTCGCGCACGGTTATCCTGTCAAGATTACAGCTATTACTTTAACAATTGTGGAAAAAATTTAACTACATAATGAAATTGAAATGGATTCAAACGAAAATGTATATCCAGACCCAAAAATGAATATTTTTCTTAACAGATAGATACAAATGTTTTCACTTATCCACATGAGTTGATAAAGATCGACCATGGCACTCAAAAGAAAGACTGTCGCATTGAGGCACAAACATTAGACGTAATCGATTGCATTTCAGCTTGTGACCCAAGAATTATTATTTTTACTAATGTAGTCTATGAGTGGCTTAAATACAGTTCATGTGCCAAGAGATTATTTTTGCCTTGCCTATATGTGACTTTACAACTGCGGCCAGATTGTGGTACATCTTGTTGGATGACAAACGATATATTATATAATGGTGATGACAAACAGGAAGGTTTTATACTACTAAATAACAGATACTATATATATATTTCTATAAGTGTGCGAATGGAAACTTTGGAGACAAAAGTACTCAAGATTGCAGAAATTGATCATAGTTATAGCCTCAATAAGCACATTATATGGGCAATATGGAAATCCCCGTTTTGTAGTGGCAATAGGATTGGGTTATAACTTCCATGAAATGGCTGTTGCTTACTCGAACAGTAATTACGAGAGAGGCGGCTTAAATAATCCTGTATGTCATTATGTAGGTAGATTTGAAGAATGGTAACTTGAAACTGGTACCTTATCCAGTTCACGTGACTACTCTTCCCAATAAATATTTGTCCAGTTCTTATTGTTAGTAAACTACCAGATATTCTTTGATTATTAATATTATAGTTCTCTTCAGTTCCAGTTCTACTTATTTATTGGCTGTTCTCTCTTCGTTCTTCTTTTGTGCTTGAGGCCGATCGACAATGCTTGGACCCCCCTACTCAATCCAGGGAGTCTTCAGCAGAGTCACCCCGACCTCGCGCACGGTTATCCTGTCAAGATTACCGCAGTATTCTTTTAACAATTGTGGAAAAAATGTAACTGCATAATGAAATTGTAATGGACTCAAATAAAAATGTATATCCAGACCCAAAAATGAATATTTTTTCTTAACATATAGATACAAATGTTGTCACTTATCCATGTGAGTTGATAAAGATCGTCCATGGCACTCAAAAGGCAGACTGAGGCATTGAGGCACAAACAGATGAGTCGAATCCGAAGCAGCTACAGCGGTCTGTAGTGTTTCTGACAAGGTAAAGAAAGAAACAGTTCAGAAACAGCAACTGGTTGTTGTGTTAACATAGAAGTAGAAAATCAGAATGTCGAGAAGCTTACTTTTCAAGAAATCCTTACACTATTGCGTGAAGGAAAAGTGCTGAATGACTTGGAACATACTGAAAGCTTTAAGCTACTTCTCATAGGTGACTGTAAACGAACTGCATTAATAACAACATACTGCACTGAAGTAGATTGTAGAATATCAAAAGTGGTTCGAGTGGTTGTAGAACAGCTGAGAAACAAAGATGAAAATGGAAATCAGCTTTGTGTTGCACTCTACATGCTGCTTTGTTATTTTAGTCTTTTAGTTATTACCAGGTAGAAGCCATGTTTAATTTATTATCTTAAAATACCAAACGAACTGACATGCAGAATAGGTTAGATAAATTTAGAAGGCATTGATTCATATTTTAACTATTATACTCATGATTTCTGGCAAACATTAGACGTAATCGATTGCATTTCAGCTTGTGACACAAGAATTATTTTTACTAAAGTAGTCTATGAGTGACTTAAATATAGTTCATGTGACAAGAGATTATTTTTGCCTTGTCTATACGTGACTTTACAATTGCGGCCAGATTGTGGTACATCTTGTTGGTTGACAAACGATATATTATATAATGGTGATGACAAACAGGAAAGTTTTATACTACTAAAGAACAGATACTATATACATTTCTATAAGTGTGCGAATGGACACTTTGTAGATAAAAGTACTCAAATTGCAGAAATTGATCATAGTTATATAGCCTCAATAAGCATATTATCGGGCAATATGGAAATCCACGTTTTGTAGTGGCAATAGGATTGGGTTATAACTTCCATGAAATGGCTGTTGCTAACTCGAACAGTAATTACGAGAGAGAGTCGGATTAAATAATCCTGTATCTAATGTCATTATGTAGGTAGATTTCAAGAATGGTAACTTGAAACTGGTACCATATCCAGTTCACGTGACTACTCTATCCAATAAATATTTGTCCAATTCTTATTGTTAGTAAGTTACCTGAGATTCTTTGATTATTAATATTATATGTCTCTTCAGTTCCAGTTCTATTTATTTATTGGCTGTTCTCTCTTCGTTCCTCTTTTGTGCTTGAGGCCGATCGACAATACAAGGACCCCCCTACTCGATCCAGGGAGTCTTCAGCAGAGTCATCCCGACCTCGCGCACGGTTATCCTGTCAAGATTACCGCAGTATTCCTTTAACAATTGTGGAAAAAATGTAACTGCATAATGAAATTGAAATGGATTCAAACGAAAATGTATATCCAGACCCAAATATGTATATATTTTCATAACAGTAAGATACATATGTTTTCACTTATCCATGTGAGTTGATAAAGATCGTTCGGGGCACTGAAAAGACATACTGCGGCATTGAGGCACAAACAGATGACGTCCAATCCGCTACAGCTACAGCGGTCTGTAGTGTGTCTGACAAGGTAAAGAAATAATCAGTTCAGAAACAGCAAATGGTAGTTGTGTTAATAAAGAAATAGATAACGAAAATATGGAGAAGTTTACTTTTCAAGAAATCCTTACACTTGTGCGTGAAGGAAAAGTGCTGAATGACTTGGAGCATACTGAAGCCTTAAGCTACTTCTCAAAGGTGACTGTAAACGAACTGCATTAATAACAACATACTGCACTGAAGTAGACTGTAGAATATCACAATTGTTTAGAGTGGTTGTAGAGCAGCTGAGAAGCAAAGATGAAAATGGAAATCAGCTTTGTGTTGCACTCAACATGCTGCTTTGTTATTTTGGTCTTTTAGTTATTACCAGGGAGAAAGCTGGTTCAGTTTATTATTTTAAAAATTCTAAAGGATGAACTGAAATGCAGAATAGGTTAGATAAATTTAGAAGTCACTGATTCATATTTTAAATACTAAACTATTGATTTCTGGCAAACATTATACGTAATCAATTGCATTTCAGCTTGTGATCCAAGAATTATTATTTTTACTAAAGTAGTCTATGAGTGGCTTAAATATAGTTCATGTGACAAGAGATTATTTTTGCCTTGTCTATATGTGACTTTACAATTGCGGCCAGATTGTGGTACATCTTGTTGGTTGACAAACGATATATTATATAATGGTGATGACAAACAGGAAAGTTTTATACTACTAAAGAACAGATAATATATACATTTCTATAAGTGTGCGAATGGACACTTTGAAGATAAAAGTACTCAAGATTGCAAACATTGCTCACAGTTATAGCCTCAATAAGCATATTATCGGGCAATGTGGAAATCCACGTTTTGCAGTGGTAATAGGATTGCGTTATAACTACCATGAAATGGCTGTTGCTTACTCGAACAGTAATTACGAGAGAGGCGGCTTAAATAATCCTGTATGTCATTATGTAGGTAGATTTGAAGAATGGTAACTTTAAACTGTTACCTTATCCAGTTCACGTGACTATTCTTACTAATAATGTCCAATTCTTATTGTTAGTAAACTACCAGAGATTCTTTGATTATAAATATTATGTCTCTTCAGTTCCAGTTCTATTTATTTATTGGCTGTTCTATTTTCGTTCCTCTTGTGTGCTTGAGGCCGATCGACAATGCTTGGACTCCCCTACTCGATCCAGGGAATTTGAGCAGAGTCATCCCGACCTCGCGCACGGTTATCCTGTCAAGATTACAGCTATTACTTTAACAATTGTGGAAAAAATTTAACTACATAATGAAATTGAAATGGATTCAAACGAAAATGTATATCCAGACCCAAAAATGAATATTTTTCTTAACAGATAGATACAAATGTTTTCACTTATCCACATGAGTTGATAAAGATCGACCATGGCACTCAAAAGAAAGACTGTCGCATTGAGGCACAAACATTAGACGTAATCGATTGCATTTCAGCTTGTGACCCAAGAATTATTATTTTTACTAATGTAGTCTATGAGTGGCTTAAATACAGTTCATGTGCCAAGAGATTATTTTTGCCTTGCCTATATGTGACTTTACAACTGCGGCCAGATTGTGGTACATCTTGTTGGTTGACAAACGATATATTATATAATGGTGATGACAAACAGGAAGGTTTTATACTACTAAAGAACAGATACTATATATATATTTCTATAAGTGTGCGAATGGAAACTTTGGAGACAAAAGTACTCAAGATTGCAGAAATTGATCATAGTCATAGCCTCAATAAGCACATTATCGGGCAATATGGAAATCCCCGTTTTGTAGTGGCAATAGGATTGGGTTATAACTTCCATGAAATGGCTGTTGCTTACTCGAACAGTAATTACGAGAGAGGCGGCTTAAATAATCCTGTATGTCATTATGTAGGTAGATTTGAAGAATGGTAACTTGTAACTGGTACCTTATCCAGTTCACGTGACTACTCTTCCCAATAAATATTTGTCCAGTTCTTATTGTTAGTAAACTACCAGATATTCTTTGATTATTAATATTATAGGTCTCTTCAGTTCCAGTTCTACTTATTTATTGGCTGTTCTCTCTTCGTTCTTCTTTTGTGCTTGAGGCCGATCGACAATGCTTGGACCCCCCTACTCAATCCAGGGAGTCTTCAGCAGAGTCACCCCGACCTCGCGCACGGTTATCCTGTCAAGATTACCGCACTATTCTTTTAACAATTGTGGAAAAAATGTAACTGCATAATGAAATTGTAATGGACTCAAATAAAAATGTATATCCAGACCCAAAAATGAATATTTTTTCTTAACATATAGATACAAATGATGTCACTTATCCATGTGAGTTGATAAAGATCGTCCATGGCACTCAAAAGGCAGACTGAGGCATTGAGGCACAAACAGATGAGTCGAATCCGAAGCAGCTACAGCGGTCTGTAGTGTTTCTGACAAGGTAAAGAAAGAAACAGTTCAGAAACAGCAACTGGTTGTTGTGTTAACATAGAAGTAGAAAATCAGAATGTCGAGAAGCTTACTTTTCAAGAAATCCTTACACTTGTGCGTGAAGGAAAAGTGCTGAATGACTTGGAACATACTGAAAGCTTTAAGCTACTTCTCATAGGTGACTGTAAACGAACTGCATTAATAACAACATACTGCACTGAAGTAGATTGTAGAATATCACAAGTGGTTCGAGTGGTTGTAGAACAGCTGAGAAACAAAGATGAAAATGGAAATCAGCTTTGTGTTGCACTCTACATGCTGCTTTGTAATTTTAGTCTTTTAGTTATTACCAGGTAGAAGCCATGTTTAATTTATTATTTTAAAATACCAAACGAACTGAAATGCAGAATAGGTTAGATAAATTTAGAAGGCATTGATTCATATTTTAACTATTATACTCATGATTTCTGGCAAACATTAGACGTAATCGATTGCATTTCAGCTTGTGACACAATCTGAATCTAAAAATTAGAATTATTTTTACTAAAGTAGTCTATGAGTGACTTAAATATAGTTCATGTGACAAGAGATTATTTTTGCCTTGTCTATATGTGACTTTATAATTGCGGCCAGATTGCGGTACATCTTGTTGGTTGACAAATGATAGGGCTATATTATATAATGGTGATGATAAACAGCAAAGTTTTATACTACTAAAGAACAGAAACTATATACATTTCTATAAGTGTGTGAATGGACACTTTGTAGATAAAAGTACTCAAATTGCAGAAATTGATCATAGTTATAGCCTCAATAAGCATATTATCGGGCAATATGGAAATCCACGTTTTGTAGTGGCAATATGATTGGGTTATAACTTCCATGAAATGGCTGTTGCTTAATCGAACAGTAATTACGAGAGAGAGTCGGATTAAATAATCCTGTATCTAATGTCATTATGTAGGTAGATTTCAAGAATGGTAACTTGAAACTGGTACCATATCCAGTACACGTGACTACTCTACCCAATAAATATTTGTCCAAATCTTATTGTTAATAAACTACCAGAGATTCTTTGATTATTAATATTATATGTCTCTTCAGTTCCAGTTCTATTTATTTATTGGCTGTTCTCTCTTCTTTCCTATTTTGTGCTCGAGGCCGATCGACAATGCTTGGACCCCCCTACTCGATCCAGGGAGTCGTCAGCAGAGTCATCCCGACCTCGCGCACGGTTATCCTGTCAAGATTACCGCAGTATTCCTTTAACTATTGTGGAACAAATGTAACTGCATAATGAAATTGAAATGGATTCAAACGAAAATGTATATCCAGACCCAAATATGAATGGATTTTCTTAACAGATAGATACAAATGTTTTCACTTATCCATGTGAGTTGATAAAGATCGTTCGTGGCACTGAAAAGACATACTGCGGCATTGAGGCACAAACAGATGACGTCCAATCCGCTGCATCTACAGCGGTCTGTAGTGTTTCTGACAACGTAAAGAAATAAACATTTCATAAACAGCAACTGGTAGTTGTGTTAATAAAGAAGTAGAAAACCAAAATATGGAGAAGTTTACTTTTTAAGAAATCGTTACACTTGTGCGTGAAGGAAAAGTGCTGAATGACTGGGAACATACTGAAGCCTTAAGCTACTTCTCAAAGGTGACTGTAAACGAACTGCATTAATAACAACATACTGCACTGAAGTAGATTGTAGAATATTACAATTGGTTAGAGTGGTTGTAGAGCAGCTGAGAAGCAAAGATGAAAATAGAAATCAGCTTTGTGTTGCACTCTACATGCTGCTTTGTTATTTTGGTCTTTTAGTTATTACCAGGGAGAAAGCAGGTTTAATTTATTGTTTTAAAATACCAAACGAACTGAAATGCAGAATAGGTTAGATACATTTAGAAGTCATTGATTCATATTTTAACTACTATACTCATGATTTCTGGCAAACATTAGACGTAATCGATTGCATTTCAGCTTGTGACACAAGAATTATTATTTTTACTAAAGTATTCTTTGAGTGGCTTAAATACAGTTCATGTGACAAGAGATTATTTTTGCCTTGTCTATACGTGACTTTACAATTGCGGCCAGATTTTGGTTCATCTTGTTGATTGAGATACGATATATTATATAATGGTGATGACAAACAGGAAAGTTTTATACTACTAAAGAACAGATACTATATATATATTTCTATAAGTGTGCGAATGGCTACCTTGGAGACAAAAGTAGTGAAGATTGCAGAAATTGCTCATAGTTATCGTCTCAATAAGCATATTATCGGGCAATATAGAAATCCACGTTTTATAGTGGTAATAGGATTGGGTTATAACGTCCATGAAATGGCTGTTGCTTACTCAAACATTAATTACGACAGAAGCGGCTTAAATAATTCTGTATGTCATTATGTAGGTAGATTTCAAGAATGGTAACTTGAAACTGTGGTCCAATAACTTGAAACATATTTGTCCAATTCTTATTGTTATTAAACTACGAGAGATTCTTTGATTGTTATTATAAGTCTCTTCAGTTCCCGTTTTATTTATTTATTGGCTGTTCTCTCTTCGTTTCTCTTTTGTGCTTGAGGCCGATCGACAATGCTTGGACCCCCCTACTCGATCCAGGGAGTCTTCAGCAGGGTCATCCCGACCTCGCGCACGTCAAGTTTACTGTAGCATTCCTTGAAAAATTGTGGAGAATTTGGAACTAGATAATGAAATTGTATGAGATTCAAATGAAAATGTGTATCCAGACCCTTTGTCAGCATTTGGTAGTCTTCACATAGGCCTAAACATTTTACTTTGGCCCATAATTGTTTCTTGACGAGGTATCCAGTAGCATGTTCGCTTGTGTATAATATCTTCGGTTTCCTCTTCTCGTACCGGGTGTTGGCTATGCTTACAGTTCTGCCTGTGTCATTCTTACATAGGGCGATCCTACAATCTTCTGCTCATGTTAAAGTCTCCCAATGGTTATGGCATTCATGTTGACTCTTCTTGCTAGGTGTAAGATTTCAACTATTCCATGACCCTTCCTCAAGTTCTGCATGCCTTGTGCTAATTCCTGACATAATACCCACTGCATACGCGCTTAACTTCACAACAATCAAACGATCACTCACAAACTGAACTTGCTTGGCTTAAGTAATCTCTTTTACTACGAAGAGAAATAAAATATTATGAATAATAATAGAACAAGCAATTAAAACAAAAAAAATAGTAGGCCTATGCATTATTGAACCTACTTTCTATCATAATTTTTTAACTTAATTTTTTTATTACTACAGCTTTTTTATTTAGTACCGTTAACGAAGCTCAAAATGATCCAGGAGTGAGTTTTTCGAACTTGTATTTTTCTGCGATTCTTGTTCTTTCCGGTTATGAGAGATTCCGGATACGAGAGGTTATAGGCTACTGTATTTAGACGTTTCGTTCGTTTGAGGGTAAACCATTAGTTTTGAAGCACGTGGGAACACGCCAGTTTTCGGCAACTGTTAATAGACGCACACACTGTAAGGATTAAGGATTTCAACGGCGTTTTGCAAAGAACTATTGGATAATTTTTCGTGGCTGTCTAAGCGTTTTTAATTTACGATTTTCGGACAGAGTTGCTGCAGAGTTTTTGTTTTGTAAACAGTACAGTTTTTTAGTACCGAACTAAAATATTAAAAACTTGGTAAAACTGTGTCGCTCACCGAATCCACCGTCTCCCAGTCTGTCTCCACTTCGATATGGTATCTGAAAAAAAATAAATAAAACTGAAGTAAGACATGTTAGCTAATTAATTTTCAGTTTTCTATTTATTTATGTAAGCCTGTCCTATGTACAGATATTGCACTATGCAGTCGGAGAATTATGCAGGTGTTTATAGGTTATATCAGCTCAGTTGTTAAGCTAGTGATTAGCACATTTTCAGGCAGTGATTAAAATATAAGAACTTTATAATAATAATAATAATAATAATGCTATGTAAAATTAATTATTTTTACTAATTCTGGTTGACGAAAAAGATTTATTCTAAACACCTCTAGTATTGGCAATTGGCCGTATGATGCCGAGATGGAAAGCTATTTAAAAAAATATTGTTCAATGGTGTGTGTGTGTGTGTGTGTGTGTGTGTGTGTGTGTGTGTGTGTGTGTGTGTGTGTGTGTGTGTGTGTGTGTGTGTGTGTGTGTTAATTAATATTATTTAAATGCACTGTCGAGGTCTAGCATTTATTTGGGACATGTTTGCACCGCTGCGCTCTATTCTCGAAGTCAACCATGCTCTCATGCCTTTTTACGATCAACGATACAATGATGAGTACGGGCACAATGCTCCAGTAGTGTCTTTTAGTGTCTTTCAGATGTTGTCTGTATTTTTGAATAACATTAACTAGTAAGATCACTGAACTGCATGACTCCGTTACTGTTTTAAACGAAGTACATTTATTACTGGAAAAATTTGGATATGAGATGTTTCAATAACCAAAAAAATTTCGAAAATCCTTGTTACCATATTTATTTTTAATCAGTAAAGTAACCATTATAGAACGAGCATCCAATAAACGCTATACATTCCAAGCAATCGGATTTGTCTTGAACTCCCTTTTAGTCCGACACACGGCTGGACTTTTGCAATTTTTTCAAAAGAGAGAGAGAGAGAGAGAGAGAGAGAGAGAGAGGGGAAGGAATGATACACCCAGTGGTGTACTTGCATAATAAGCATAATAATAGTTCGCTTGTAAGTATTACAGTTCTTTTATTCAGTTTAAATTTTGCACACCACCAAACTACAACTTCACTATAACATTATACTATTAACAACATTACACTATTAGAAATATGCAAAAAAGAATTATTGCGATTGTCCTTTCTTCCGCTGTAGACAAGAAGCGAGGTGATGCCTGTTATCCCAGAGGAACCACTTACACTGCTGCTCTGCTAAAAACAAGTAGCCGTGTAAATTGCGCCCGCGGGGCAACCGGTCCGGCGATGTGTTGTCCTGCCCGCTGTAGACAAATAGCGAGGCGACGCCTGTAGTCCCACGGAGACCAATTACACAGTTACTCTCTGGTAATAACAAGTAACGGTGCAACTGATGCCCGCGGGGCAACAATTCCGGCGATGTGTTGTCGTTCCCGCTGTAGACAAAGAGCGATGTGACTCCTGTAGTCCCACAGATAGCTAGTACTCTGTACACGAATTATGTGTGTTTCTATACATGCGTGAAAAACAAAAAGAATCATCATTTTCTCAAAATCGACATACGTTCTTAACTGTTTGTTGATATCAAACGCGTGTCAAATGTATCTGACAAGGGATACAACTTCAACAATTGCATACGAAGTCAATTATTTTTATAATAACTAGGAAATATTCTAAGTCGTAGATAAGATAAAAATTTAAATATAATTATAAAAACTATTTCCTGTGGCACAAAAATATTCACATACATTTCCCGTGACACAAAACTAGTCGTATTTCACAAAAATACTACCGTGAGACAATAGGACTGCGTGAGAGAGAGAGAGAGAGAGAGAGAGAGAGAGAGAGAGAGAGAGAGAGAGAGAGAGAGAGAGAGAGAGAGAGAGAGAGAGAGAGAGACGTTTACAATCAATAGAATAACATTTATTTCGCACAATCCACAATTGAAAATAATCTGTTGTTGCACTTACACACACAGTTGTATGACTGTGGGAAAAGTCAGTGTCAAGTGTTAGTAACCAACCACATGCGCTAGTACACTTAATGTATTGAACTACAGAAACTAACGTTAGTAGAAAAAAGTAATAAGAAAGCGGAATATTTCATCCGGGAGGGTATCGGAGTACTTCTTATGGGAACCTACGTGTCAAAGATGAAGATTTTCGTGTTTACCTGATGAGATTCGTGAAGGTAGAAGACTATGTGTATTCAGAGTGAAGAACCCATGGACAGAGTGCAGAGTTCCTGCAGCGTGGACGGCACAACCAAACTTACGAAAGACTGATTTAAAATTTTTTGTTAAAGGGGCACTTGTAAAATACAAATAAATAAAAGGTAATGTAACATAATACAAATCATATAACATAGAAATAGAAATATCACTTTTGAAAAATTAAATGCTACATTATAAACGAATATAAAAATGTTACGTGCATAAAAATATGTGGTAATAAACATTGTTAAGTGCTAAGAAAGAAATAATGGTAGAAATTAGGTTTAAGACGTTTATATTATTTCCAAAATTTACATATATTATTATTACTATTACTAATAAAATACTGTCTCTCCTTCAGATAAAAAACATTAATATCACTACTAAGATTATATCAAAATAATAATTAAAGTAAATTGTCTCACAAGCGAATACTATTACTAATAAAATACTGTCTCTCCTTCAGATAAAAAACATTAATATCACTACTAAGATTATATCAAAATAATAATTAAAGTAAATTGTCTCACAAGCGAAGCGAAGTTATTTTTCAACCCCCCCCCCCAACCACCAATACTCTTGTACCCTCAGTCCTCACGTAAGGCCAGTGGCGTATCCAGTGTAGTAGCTTTCTCCTGAAGTCGTCTACTAATTTCACAGAATTAATAGGTATTCCGAACTTGACCTAACTCAAAGTGTAGAAAACACTTTTTAACGGCAGAAAATATGAAATTGATTGTCCACAATGAACGGCAAAATCTGATTGGTGTCCACAGCGTTAAGTCCGGAGACGTTCGTAAAGCCTTACGAACCCTTGCAAACTTGCTCTGATTCAAAGGTTATTGACCGCCCGTTAGTACGAGCGCATTAGGTAGGGCCTACATAAAAATCCTGAATGGAAAACTACGGGATGTGCCGCTACCTAATTTCTGTGCACAGAGAAGTTCTCTATATTGCTCTAACTCATGTAGAACAGTTGTTCGTGCGAAGACATTCTTCTTCTTACTGTGCTTCTTCTTCTTCAGCACTGCAGCCCGACGTGAGCCCTGGCTTCCAGCACCAATCTTACCCCGAAGTCTCCTGTCCATTGCCATCTCACTGTAACCCCTCACATCCATTCTTCTAAGATCTTCCAACACATCATCCAACCATCTTATCCTAGGTCGGCCCCTCTTTCTGCTTTTATAAACTTGCACCCTCAAATTTTCTTCGGCATCCGCTGATCATCCACCCGCTCTACGTGACCTAACCATTGTATTCGTTGAGCCTTTATGTATCTTACAGTGTCCTCATGCTTCAATAGCTCACCTATATCCTGGTTATTTCTTATTCTCCATTCGTCACCTTCTTTAACCGGGCCACAAACAGATCTTGCGATCTTTCTTTCAAACCGTCTTAGTGTTTCTTGTTCCTTTTTTGTCAATGTCCATGTCTCACCTCCATAAGTAACAACCGGTCCGATAAGTCTCTTAATATTTTTATTTTTGTGTTGCGACTAATGAGTGTGATTCTCAATTGTCTGCTGTTGGCATAATATGCCCTATTTACTATTTGTATCCTGCCATGTATTGTAGTTTTTATGGAGCCTTCATGTTACCCAGGTATCTAAACTTATTAACAGCATCAAATGAATAGATTCTTCTATTTTTGCATAAATTATATAGATTTCTTCTCCTTTCTGATGCAGAAATCAGTACCGGTAGGTATTTAGTTTTGCTGACATTTACATTGAGTCCCATTCCACGTCAGAAGACAGTAGGTACACAAAACGTCCGAAAAGACAATTGGAGAGATGTGTCGGTTGCCGCCTAATTGCCCCACATCAACAACGTTTCCACACCAGAACGGGAAGCGCAGTGTAACGTTACTCCAGTATTATACACAAGACTTAAGACAGAACTGGTAAGCAACGCAGGCTTGTAAACTGTAATAACACATGATCACAAGTAATCGGAACACATAATACTTAATATTGCACAACGACGAAATACACAAGCCAAATACCTGAAACTATGTATGTGCTTGAAGTCAAATGCTGCTTCACATATGTGTATCTTACTTGCCTATCCGCGGGGAGGGGGAGGGGAGAGAGAGAGAGAGAGAGAGAGAGAGAGAGAGAGAGAGAGAGAGAGAGAGAGAGAGAGAGAGAGAGAGAGAGAGAGAGAGACCTGTGGAGGATTCTTCTTCATTATGACAATTAAGTATCCTACTGTAGTGATCACCTAACTTCCTGTAGTTAATGGGCTACCTGTACTTTGCCTAATGTCAAGTACAGGGAAAGCCTACTAACCAAAGGACGTCGGGTACTAAGAACTCCAACCCGAGGTTTCATGTTCTACCATCTTTGATGTGATCTCTCTCACAGAACTTAAGACTTCTTTTATGTGATTTACACTCACTTTAACATTTGTAGGGCGATATTAGATAACGAGTACTATCTAACTTCACACAATGCCTGTGATCACTTGTTTTTATGCCTATGTATTATTATAATTTATGGTTCTTACAAATTATTTTAACATTTAATAAATTATGATTAACTGCATTTTTAGTATTTACATTACATAATCTTAAGTTAACCACCTACAGATTTTACATACATCGAGTATTATTATTATTATTATTATTTTGAACATTCACCAAATTTCTCTAATTACATTTGTAAGTGTCGACATCTCGCCAAATCTAATATGGCCTACACAGGCCTTTTTGCTTTATAAACAACGATTTTACAAATTTTATACATCTATTATTTTAGTAAGGTACTGTTAAATTTTACAGCAGTACATATTACTTTCCCTTTATTCCGAATAAAATGATATTTTAATATGATGAAGGAATAACATTACTATTCTTTACAAGTGGACTATAACATTAATACATAATACTACACATTGACTACATTAAATAACAGCACAACGTTCACCAACAATCTTGATATTTATAACATTTCAGTCTAAACAATAGATAAATATACAGAATTAATTAAAAAAATCTTGTAATATCAGAAGTTCATGTACGGCGGAAACATGAGAATTATATAACCAAATGAAGTAGACCTATTTACATTATATAACTAAATGAAGTACACCTATTTACATTATATAACCAAATGAAGTAGACCTATTTACATTAAAAACATTACAGAATATTATTTTAAATGAAGACCATATTGGTGTTCTAGAATATTTTAGTTGATTTATTTTATAGACTGCCCTTTGCAAATCACCATCTCGGTAGGCTAATACCACGGTGTCGTTTTCGTCACTACTGGGAAGCTGTATATTTCTCATAAGCACCAAATCACATACGTGATATTTAAGTGCAAGTAGGGCCTACCTATTCTTTCTTCTCTTGTCATTATTTTCCTCTTTCAATCTTCCTTTGGATTCTGTTTCCATGATTAATTTGCACGTCATTACTAGGTTTTGAATACTCCACAATTTCTTCAATTATTCGTCGATTCTTTCTCTAGCTTCATACGGTGTTATCCCAGCACTGTTACGACTCGCCACGTTTATAAATACTTCGGGTTATTAATGTTCTCACTCCTTTTGCTATGTTTGTCCCAATCTTTAAAACCTCTAAGCGATGAGATTAGGTCTATGACAACGTTGTTAGGTCTTTCATCCGCCACTCACAGCTCCTGAGGACGATTCCTGAGATCGATACGTCAAGTGACGACAAAACATTACGATGGAAACAGTCCGGATAGAGGATTACGTCCTACTTCCTTACGTTCTCTCGGCTGAACTACTACTTGGATGGTTTACTGACAATTTTTTTTTATATTCAAACCGTTGGATAGCCTCTTTCATTTCCGGTCACTTAAATTGTGTTTCGTGATCCGATATAATGTATTTAGGTTTTGCGAAGGAATATAACACAAACTTTACATTATTTGCGTCGACGTTTCGACAATATTTTTTGTCATCATCAGGACAAATGTTGCCGAGTTGTTACTATGCCAAACGCACAACTGTCAGTTTCGAAACGTCTACACAAATAATGTAAAGTTTGTTTTATGCTTATTGGCCGATCCTCGCTAAACCTTCCATCGTTAAAATTTATTGATCGGCAGTCACTACTAATTGTGGATAATGCATTTAGGTTTTCTAACTTCCATTAATTAATTTTATTACAGTTTTGGTATTTGGTTTAGTCGTCTTTTATAGTTGGTACACTTTGTACAGCTATCTAATAGAACTACTAAATATTTACTGCGGCTTTCTCTACTTTATGGAAACGGTCCACAAATATCTATGAATAGGCTTACTTCTTAAGTATTCCAGTGCCTTTGTATACAGTATGCTGTCGCTCTTAGAGTGGTGCATGATATAAACAAAGCGGAGTGATACAACACAGAGGCATGTGCAATACAAACTTCAAAACTTTCTTAACGCCACAAAATTAACCTAAAGATGTATAAAATTGCCTTAATTTTAATTGTATTTACATCAACTGTATTAAGATAACGTTTGTTGAGAATTTTAAATCAAATAACACTACACGCGATAACACAAAACACAACACAACATACGCGGAAACAGATTTTATAATGCCTCTGTAATCCATCATTCTGAATCATTTTGAATTACAATTTGACAGTGACTCAATACCGTAGTCATCGCATCCCCACTCCATGTTAGTTGTTGATGGTTCGTCTTCATTCCAGTTACCGTAGTCATCGCATCCCCACTCCATGTTAGTTGTTGATGGTTCATGTTCATTCCAGTTACCGTAGTCATCGCATCCCGACTCCATGTTAGTTGTTGATGGTTCATCTTCATTCCAGTTACCGTAGTCATCGCATTCCGACTCCATGTTAGTTGTTGATGGTTCGTCTTCATTCCAGTTACCGTAGTCATCGCATCCCGTCTCCATGTCAGTTGTTGATGGTTCATCTTCATTCCAGTTCCATGTTAGTTGTTGATGGTTCTTCTTCATTCCAGTTACCGTAGTCATCGTATTCCGACTCCATGTTAGTTGTTGATGGTTCGTCTTCATTCCAGTTACCGTAGTCATCGCATCCCGACTCCATGTTAGTTGTTGATGGTTCATCTTCATTCAACTTACCGTAGTCATCGCATCCCGACTCCATGTCAGTTTTTGATGGTTCATCTTCATTCCAGTTCCATGTTAGTTGTTGATGGTTCATCTTCATTCCAGTTACCGTAGTCATCGCATCCCGACTCCATGTTAGCTGTTGATGGTTCATCTTCATTCCAGTTACCGTAGTCATCGCATCCCGACTCCAAGTTAGTTTTTGATGGTTCATCTTCATTCCAGTTACCGTAGTCATCGCATCCCGACTCCATGTTAGTTGTTGATGGTTCATCTTCATTCCAGTTACCGTAGTCATCGCATCCCGACTCCATGTTAGCTGTTGATGGTTCATCTTCATTCCAGTTACCGTAGTCATCGTATCCCGACTCCATGTCAGTTGTTGATGGTTCATCTTTATTCCAGTTACCGTAGTCATCGCATCCCGACTCCATGTTAGTTGTTGATGGTTCATCTTCATTCCAGTTACCGTAGTCATCACATCCCGAATCCATGTCAGTTGTTATCTTCATTTCAGTTACCGTAGTCATCGCATCCCGACTCCATGTCAGTTGTTGAGATTTCTTCTTCATTCCAGTTACCGTAGTCATCGCATCCCGACTCCATGTCAGTTGTTGATGGTTCATCTTCATTCCACACTGATTTATTAGCAACGACGTCTACGCAGTTATCAAGTTCTCATTAATGACTCTTCTTTTATAATGTGACTAACGCAATCACGCCACTTATCTGTTGTTGCTTTTGTTATAGCCTCTTCCACTATTGTTTTAGGTCGTTAATCTATTGTGTCGAGAATCTATTGTATCTACAATTATATTTTTTCTGTTTATTCTGACAAATTCAAGTCCGAATATTAATAATAGTTTATGTAAACTTCTTCGCTTAATATTAGGCATATCAGGGTCATCATTTATGGCAGTCAATAGTTTATTTAGAGTTGGAAGTTCATTTTTAAAAAAGAAGGAATGTACTTTTAGGCGAACGACATTTTTGTCAAATTCATAACTTGCTAATAACAGTTTGTTCGCGTTCCCTCCTTTCACTTGGGGTTACCAGTTTACCCGTTTTTCTTAATTTATTTCGAATGTTATTAACACTGTGCACTGATACACCAGTAAATTCCGATCTAAGTTTTTCTACATCTTTAACGGTAAGTGTCGGGTATTTTTCATAAAGTTTATTAAACACTTTTAACAATATAATTTTCTCACCAATATGAAAAGGTTTTCCTGACTTAAGCCTTCTTATATTTGATGGTCCCGGTGTTGACGACATGATTGGAATTGCGTAGAGCGAACAAAATATAGAGTGATTGAATATTATTGCTCCTTCATATTGTACACTGGCTAATTTCACTTATTGGCAGATAGGCCTATCACGTGTTGCTAATTAGTCTTTTCTCTAGTTTTGGACCTTCAACGCGACAAAACCTTCTTCTGACTTTCGTATCCTCATACCTCTCATGGCAATTTCTTATTAACGTATCAGCGTTTTTTTGTTGGTACCATTATTTTTCAGTCTGTATTTAACTTATCCTTATTCCGGGAAAGGAGATAATCGTGTGTTATGTAATTATCCTATCTGTTGTCAGTCTTCTATAATCGTTCAATTTTCTCGTTTTAGCATACGAATTCTGTCCCCGACTAAGTCCTCACTAGTTCGGGGGGGGGGGAGAGGGGGGTTACAGTTCTGTTGATTCTGGAAAATTTGCAGTTGAGGTTGTGGGGGGGGGGAGAGGGAGGGAGAGAGAGAGAGAGAGAGAGAGAGAGAGGGGGGGGTTACAGTTCTGTTGATTCTGGAAAATTTGCAGTTGAGGTTGTGACAATAATGGTCTTATGCTTTTAAGAATCAGATCATTGTTAATCATTGTTGCAGTCCGGTTAACTGCATTGTCAGTATCAGGTTCGTAAAAACAAAAACAATCATCATTTTCTTAAAAGCGACATACCTTCTTAACTGTTTGTTGATATCAAAAGCCTGTGAAATGTAACTTCAACAATTCTATACAAAATTAATTATTTTTAAAATAACCAGTAATTATTCAAAGTTGAGACAAAATAAAAAATTTAAAGATAATTATAAAAACTATTGCCTGTGACACAAAAATATTCACATACATTTCCCGTGACACAAAAATACTACTGTGAGACAATAGGCCTACGTAAGAGATCCTTTGCTTATATCCTACGACATACGAAATCCTTTGCAATTAGTCAGAAAAGAGAACGTTTTTCGAAACGTCATCATAAAGACTTTAAATTGTGTCTATTAAGCTGACAAAACGTCCATATCGAATTATATGTCTACAAAATACGTATTTCTATTACGTATACATACGTGGAGAGAGAGAGAGAGAGAGAGAGAGAGAGAGAGAGAGAGAGAGAGAGAGAGAGAGAGAGAGAGAGAGAGAGAGAGAGAGAGAGAGAGAGAGAGAGATATTGGATTTCTATGTATTTCTAGAAAATACATCAGCTACTATGTTCCTTTTCCGTGGCACGTATTCCCAGAATACACATAATGTAATCTTGAAGTTGCAACGTACAGCGAGTTAGACTTCCTCGAGTCTTTTCGTGCGTCATTTTGCAGTTTCTAAACAACGTAATATACCGATGATCCGTTCTCACAAGAACCTGACTGTTCAATAAGTATTTCTTACTGCGAATACGCACTTAGGTTTTTTTTCGGTAACAGTACAATTTAATTCTGCTTTAGCAAGCTTCCTTCTAGCAAATGCGGTTACCATAGTTTCACCCGTTTCATCTTCCTGATACAACACAGAGCTTACGCTTTACTTCACTTGCATCAAATTTTGAATAGAATACCTTTTCAAATTTAGGGTGATGTAGCATAATAAAAGATAAAAATTTCTTTTAATATTGTTGAAATTATCTCATCATCCATTCCATTATCTCATCACCATTAGTCCATTTTCACTTGTAGATTTTGCTCAACAAATAATTAAATTTATGCGTCAAGTCCCAATAATTGTTATGAAATTTTCTATAATAATTACAAAGATACAAAACTTTGTAATGCTTTTAAGCTGTTTGGTTGTGAGAATTCTTGAATAGACTCAATTTTTTGGGGGTCAGCGATTATACCTAAATATGACACAATAAATCCTAAATACTTAATTTTATTGTTTAAAAAAAGTGGATCTGTTTAATACCAAGGCACTATCTCAACTTAAAATTAAGTGTCTATCTCTCAAATAACTTCAATTCTCAAATATACTTCAATAAAAAAAAATATTTTTTACTACTTGTCAAGGACACATCTGATCCTGTATCGACAATAAAATTATGATTAACCCTCCCCCCCATACATTCCTTCAATCGTTACCACGTTAGTCTCTATTGGTATAAATTTATCGTCTTCCTCATCACCTAAATACGTACTAAAAACTTGTCATCCTGTACAGCGATTTCTGTTGAAACTGCGATTGATACCACTAATAATTGTGAGACAATTTACTTTAATTATTAATTTGATCTAATCTTAGTAATGATATTATTTTTTTTTATCTGAAGGAGAAACAGTAAATTATTAGTAATAGTAATAAAATATATGTAAATTTTTGGAAATAATATAAAAGTCTTAAACCTAATTTCTACCATTATTTCTTTCTTAGCACTTAACAATGTTTATTACCACACATTTTTATGCGCGTAACATTTTAATACTCGTCTATAATGTAGCATTTGATTTTACAAGAGAGATTACTATTTCTACGATATAGCCTATGATTTGTATTATGTTACATTATATTTAATGTATTTGTAGTTTTCAAGTGCCCCTTTTGAAATGTTAAATCAGTCTTTCGTATGCTTGGTTGTGACGTCCACGCTGCAGGAACTCTGCACCCTGTTGTGCACTCTAAATAGGCCTACATATCATCTTCTACCTTCACCTTTGAACTCTCTTCAGGTAGACACGAAAACCTTCATCTTTGACCCGTAGGCTAGCAATAAAAGAACTCCGACTACCCTCCCGGATGAAATAGTCCGCTTTTTTATTACTTTTTTCTGCTAATGTCAGTTTCTGTAGTTCAGTACATTAAGTGTACTAGCGCATGTGGTTGGTTTTCAATTACTGTACTGACACTTGGCAGAATGTTTGTTCCGAAATATTCCCACAGCCGTACAACTGTGTGTGTGTGTGTGTGTGTGTGTGTGTGTGTGTGTGTGTGTGACGGGAACAACAGATGTTACATTCTCCCTCTCACCCTCATATATATATATATATATATATATATATATATATATATATATATCTCAGTCTCATATACACGTCTGGTCTTGCCTCAAAGTGCTTCCGTCCGACATTAAAAGTAACTGCACAACGGAATATTATATAAATAAATGAAGAAGTAATACATTCACGTATGTATACACAATAGAAACACACGTAATTTGTAACAGAGTATTTGCTATGTGTGGGACAACAGGCGTCACCGCGCTCCTTGTCTACAGCGGAAAGGAAGGACAACACATCGCCCGACCTGTTGCGGTTGATTTTCCAACGACTACTATTATATTGTTGTGAAATAAACAAATGGAACAGTACGCGTATGACAACAGACATTTTTGACGCCTTTCATCACACACACGCCTGTTGTTCCATCTTCCCGAAGTACCGCTCAATTTTCTGTAGTGACTAGGCTAGGCCCTACTTATATTTTCCTTAATGGCAAGTAAATCATCAGTCTAATAACCACAGAACACGCGGCGTTGTTGCAACGTCAGGTTTTTATGTCATACAAGGACAGTTGAGGTATAGCGAATGAGGGACTCGGGGTAGGCCTACTGGTGGAATTTCCATCAATTCGTATTATGTACATAGGTGCAATATTTTTAAATGAAACAAGGTGTCATCTTCTTCTATTTCTTAACGTAGTCTGTAGATGTCACCTCATGTACATACAACAACAGGTCCCAAAGGCTTGTCTTAACTCAAGTTACTTTGAGAACTGTTGTCGTACAGACAAGAGGTGTCTGCAACATCCACGAGGTCGGAACATAAGGTATGGCTTGTTATTCACTGTCTGAAGTCTTCTGCTTAATGTTGTGGTCGGTCCACCGCCAAACACGCTGCCTGATCGTGCTTTTGACCATTTGTACTTTGCAACACTTGAGAACTTTGGTTTCGGCTTGCAGTTTTCCGACACGACTGACAAACTGATATCACGGCGCGCCAAAACGGTGTTGTCTCTCCACTTTATAATGCCTCAGTGTTTTATCAAACTTTCGGCTGTGTTAGGTTTTGTGTCTGCATTTTTCCTTGCATATTATGACAAACATAAGAATGATCGTATCGTATTAAAAATACATGAATGAATAATTGACGCGATGCCAAACTAAATGTTAACTATCGTCGCATTTAAGTAAAAATCCACAAGTCCATGTGGGGTACCAAATTAAAGAAAATTGTAATCAAAATCTGAATTTAATATTAATTTTTGAAAATATAAAAGTTTTGGACCTTTTATTCTGTTGATAGAGAAACTATAGATAAAATACTCAGAGAATTTGGTGTTAAATGTAAAATGGCAAATCTAATCCGTGAAACCCTTACGGACACAGTCTCAAAAACAAAATTCATGGGACAAATTACTCAACCGTTCACAATAAATACAAGTGTAAGACAAAGTGATAGTTTATCCCCAATTCTTTTCTACTGTGTCCTGGAGAAAGTAGTGACAATATGGAATGAAAAATTAAAGGAATTCAAAATATCACCACTCATGTTGGGAAGAAGGAACAAACATGTTGAAATAAATTGTTTGGTATTCGTAGATGACTTTGCTATACTTTCTGAACATCTTACATCTGCAGTAACACAAGTTAATTTTTTATAGGACATAGCCAGTAGAACAGGCTTAAGAATTTCTACAGAAAAAATCAAATTTCTCACGAACATTAAGAATGCGCCAAAATTCCTGCTAACAGATATTGGTCGAATAGAGAGGGTTAGAAAATTTATGTAGGCTATCTAGGGGAATTAATTCTAAAGAACGGTTTACAAAAATCTGCTATAGAAGAAAGAACTCATAAAATGGAAAGAACATTTGGTATAACTAAAGATATTTACATATAACTATAAAAAGTGCATATCTAAAAATGCGAAAATAAAGCATTACAGTACATAGCGAGGACAGAATACCATGCAAGTGAACGTCTAGCGTTGAGTTATAATTTGGACAAACTAAAAATACTGGAAAGACGAATTATTAAGAAAATATTAGGCCCACGAAAAAGTTCAGAGGGCTGGAAATTAAGAAGTAATGATGAAATATATAAAAGTATAAAAATATAACAGAAACAGTGAGAAAAAGAAGATTAGTCTTTTTGGGGCATTTATATAGAATGGATGATAATAGGTTAACAAAACAGATCTTCAAATATCCTGGGGAAAGAAGTCAACATCAAGTTGGATTAAAGAAGTCCAAAAGGATTTAGAAAAAATAATATAAACGCAGAAGTTTTTCGGGAAAAGGTGTTAAAATGGAAGGAGTCCAGGGTAAGAGAGATAAAAGTGGTCTGAAGACGGGAAGAAACGATGAAAGAATATTGGAGAAAAAGAAAGAACAAGGAATAAAGAATTGAAATTGGAATGTGGTCCTAAGATGGCCGATGCAAATAGAACAAAAAAATTTGGGGACGCCGAGGGCCAAACAGTAGGTGAAAATTTTGATAAAATAGCAGAATTTTATGTGGCGTATCAGATTAAATAACTTTTACCTAAAGTCTGAATGCAGTGTTAATTTTTGAAAACTTAAAAATTCTAGAACGCCATAAACCAAAAAGTGGTGCAAAAGTTTGGTAAAATTGTAAATTCCATGCGGGACATCGGATTAAAGAGAATCCTAACCACAGACCGAGTAGGCTATAGTGAGCAGTTTTGTAAATTAAAAATGTTTGACCCCAGGGCCAAAAATGGCATTAAAAGTTTGAAAAACTGGAAACATTCTCACAGGAGTTGGACCAAAGGGAATTTAAACAAAAATCCGATTGTCTGGGATTTCGAACGTTTGTTGGCATGATTTATAAACAAAAAATAGTAGGGTAATCGTGATTATCGTAATTTTTTTTTATAATTTAAAACAAACACTCTTTTCGGTTTTATCGTGTGTGTGTGTGTGTGTGTGTGTGTGTGTGTGTGTGTGTGTGTGTGTGTGTGTGTGTGTGTGTGTGTGTGTGTGTGTGTGTGTGTGTGTGAGAGAGAGAGAGAGAGAGAGAGAGAGAGAGAGAGAGAGAGAGAGAGAGAGAGAGAGAGAGAGAGAGAAACTGATGCAGTTAAAATAATGAGAACACTGATTATGGGTATAAATCAAGATTTTATTCTTGAAATATGTCTTAATTAGAATACAAATAACCACAGTAATATAATAATACTGACAGGTGGTTGAATTCACGAGTAACAATTTCTAGCAAAATATTTCAATGTTGGCGATACACAACATTTAGTACACATGTATGTTTATAATCAATTTTTTAAATAATTTTGATGTTTCACGTATAATTATAATGCAAAATGTAATATAGGCCTCACTCTCATTATGGTAAACTGTTAGTGCCTGACACCGTATAATTAGGGTAGGCCTACGAACTTCCCGACTGGTAGACTATGAGGCATTACTGTACTGTACCAAAGTGATGTCATAACGAATGTATAGATTTGAACAGGAGCGGACATGTCGAAGATGCTTACTAGAGGTGGACCGATATACCTGTAACAGGTATTTTGGAACGATTATTTTTGTGGAACGGATATAGCAGTGATTGAAAAGTTGAAATACCTGTCCCCCCCCCCCCAATTCGCAACTTACGAATAAACAGTACTACGAGTACAAAGTCACGGTTATTGCTGTTGAATACTTAATTATGCGCGTGTGCCGATTGCCATACAAGTACGAAACGAAGCAAAACAACGATGTTCAGAACATCTCTATGCCAAAGAGACGAAGCTGTTTTTAATAAATGAAAAAAATTCATACTGATGTTCCATTTATTCTCGTGCGTTATCCAGATATATAATACAGATTATGATAATAAATTATATTTTTTACAAGTCGCCAACTTGGTAAATTTTGAGAAAGCGAATTATGTTATAACCTACAGAGTGGCTGGTAGGCCATATAGTGTTTTTTGTTAATGTGATTTTGGAGACGATTTTAACTTCACTGTACATCTCACGTAATTTTTTTTTTGACATTATTTGTTGTGTTATTACGTGAACTATAAATTTAATTGCCTGAGTTTCGCAAATTGATTTGTCTAAAAAAAAGTAATCAATAATTTCATATTAAATCTGTCAGTTTGTTTACACCTAGTGAAAAATTTAATTAGTATTCCTAAAGGGAGATAGGCCTATAAATTCTCTTGTTGCTTATTTTCATTTAAACAGTAACAGCTTACAAGTGGCAGGATATAGGCCTACTTTCCAAGATTGTAGAAAAAGTGCAGATACACGGCGGGATATAAGTAGACCTGTACCTACTAGATAGGACTGTACAGTATCGGCTAAAATGGTTGGAACATGTTAACCGAATGGATGACTGCCTCATCCTCAAAGACGAGAAGGACGGAGAGGTGTGGGACGGCCGAAGAAGCGTTGGAGTCTGTATCTGCATAACACCTAAACAACAAGTTTCGGTTTAATTCTTGTAGAAGTTGACGTTTTTGAAGCGTGCTTGTGACGACTCTACACGTGTTTACAATACTGAACTAAATTGTTACGAATTTTAAAGTGCTGCTTACCGAATCTGCAGCCTCTCCGCCGCGTTTGAACTCTGGCCACCTGAAAAAACGAACAATTAAATTGATTAATATAGATTATTGAACTTTCACTTGTGAAACTTACTTTATTTTCTTCCGTACGCGTTTCGGCGTGATGTGCGCCTTCAACAGCGGTGTGAGACAGACTGCCAGTAACTCGTAACGGTTTTATTTGGTAGGTTGAGTGGAGGTTGTGTGTGGTGGAAGGGGATTGGCTCGGGGGTCCGAATTATTGTTTGTTTTATGTATAATTGTGTCAAAGAGTGTGTGTGATTTATAGTGCAATTGGTCGTTAAGTATGCTGTTTGGTTGTGTTATGTAGTGTTTGTATATTTCATATTGTTCTGCTGTGTTAGGTTTTCGGCTTTTGGGTAAGTAGTGTAATATCTCGAGATTAGTATCTATGTTGGTGAAGCTGTGGTTTTTGTGTGTGTATGTGTGTGGCAAACGCGGAATGTATATTGTTGCTGGATAAAGCTTTTAGGTGTTCAGAGTAACGTGGTGAAAAAGATCTTACCGTCTGGCCTTATCCAGCAATAATATACATTCCGCGTCTGCCACACACATACACGCAAAAAACCACAGCTACACCAACATAGAGACTAATCTCGAGAAATTACACTACTTACCCAAAAGTCGAAAACTTAACACAGCAGAACAATATGAAATATACAAACACTACATAACACAACCAAACAGCATACTTAACGACCAATTGCACTATAAATCACACACACTCTTTGACACAATTATACATAAAACAAACAATAATTCGGATCCCCGCGCCAATCCCCTTCCACCACACACAACCCCCACTCAACCTACCAAATAAAACCGTTACGAGTTACTGGCAGTCAGTCTCACACCACTGATGAAGGCGCACATCACGCCGAAATGCGTACGGGAGAAAACAAAGTAAGTTTCACAAGTGAAAGTTCAATAATCTACATTAATTTAGTGCTGTGAAAAAAGAACTATCAAAACAACTAAATTAAATTGAAGTAACACTAGCAAAGTTTCACATTTATAAATATATTTATAGTATGTTATGTACAGATTTTATAGTAAACTTACTCTTCAGTATCATGAATCTATATCACTACAATTGGCAGTGATTAAAAGCTAAGAACATTGAATTGGTGCGGAAAAGCAACTATTTTTTCATATTTCTGTATGATGGTGTAAACTAATTTATTGTAAACACAAAGTGTAGTAATGACCGTACGGTCACTAGAGATAGTAAAGATGTTTGAAAAAATACTGTCGGATGTCTTTTTTTTAAATATTAGTTCAATCTACTGTCAAGATTTATCTTGCATGGTTCAAGCATTGGGCATCGTCAGCGATCTGTATGCAGCTGTAAAGTCGCTACCTCACTTACTATAGTTAATGGGTGGACGATACTTTTCCTAATTCTAAGTAAATAATCAGTCTATTGACTACAGAACGCCTGCTACAGTAACTTCGTGTAAGAACAGATCAATCTTAAGCGTGATAGTATTATCGTGTGTACGCGGATACCCTATCCAAGAGATTACATTTTAGGTCCAGACAACGAAGGAAACATAAACCGTAGCATTCGATAACGGTATACCTACGTAATGAACACAACTGAAAACAGATAGGCCTATAGCCTAGCCGGTACCGAACAAAGTTGAATAAATAAAATTCAGAACATGTGTATGTATTTCAATCTGTTTAATTAACAGTGGAGACAGAGATTATTTTTTTGTATCGCTGACAACGTACAACTGAAATTGACTGATTTTTAGCTCAGCCTGTGTACGATGAAGTTTCGATGGTAACGCTTCTTCGTCCATTATAGTTGAAATGGGATATATAGTTTACTGAAAATAGGCAAATAGGCTACTGTTTTCTGTTCCGTCTAATTTATATCGCATGAACAGAATTTTTAAACTGTTCAGTTTGAATCTGTCCATCACACACCCACAATATTAGAAAAATTGGGCATCGCTCACAGCATTTCCAATATTAGAAAAAATATGCAGCACGGTGTATACAAATAAAACACGACAAGCTAAAAAGCTTTATGTAAATTGTCGTGAAACAACATAATTGTTTTCGTTTATATAATTTTTTACGAGTGAGTGAATTTATATAGACGAGTATCGTTTATTTTTACCGCTTCACAAAATTCAATAATCGTTTATTTACTTCCAACACAGATATTCATAAATCCGTCGCTAAGTAAGTCAACTGCTCACGAAAGTTTGTTCACTCACTTTCCGTGACTCCCTGTAGTTATGCTGTACGCACGCGCAGACAGCATGCAGTATATATTTTATTAGATAATGGGACCTTTTTTTTTGTACAACTAAAGTAGCTTAGGAGAAGCGGTAGCAGGGTAGGCTGCTTCATGTCGGCGTACACGGATATAAGCTGAACTCTACTACTGAATAACAAAAACTACTTAACTGCAACTACAGGTTTGAATACGTAAGTACGCCCTAGCATAGCTGTGAAGCCTTTATGTACTTACCTCTCTCTCTTGCTCCCCTATCCTCCTACCTCCCATAACCGCACAGTTATTAATCTCATTCTGCGTGTCTCTCTCAGAGACAATAAGCTACACATTTTTTATTCTTCTAATACACAAATACGAACACAATACATAGCTGTCCTACAGAAATCAGTTACAAATAATAAACATGCCAATTACATTAAAACACATAAACTACCGACCACTTTAACCACACAGTAACATAACGCACTTTCTCGACGCAGTCTGAAGAAGTTGTTGCTTCCTCCTAAAGAAATTAACGCCTACTCCTAACTTACTTCTAATTAACGTACAAATTCAAATGTAGAGCGGCAGCAGTACCAAGAAGTAGTGTCTGCTTCACTGTCTGTTCAGACTGAGCCAGGTTGCATTTTACTGCTCGTCAGTGTTAGCGGTTGATAACACCGAAATATATATCGACATGCAAAATACAAACTATTATAAAAATATCCAGCTAATTAATTGTAGCAGCAGAGCGAAAACGGTCCAAAGAACTTGAGAATTCACACATGACAAAAATTGGTAGGTAGGCTATTACCTGGTGTCCGATGCATTCTTCTACCGTAGTTTGCACTGCAATCGTACTGACTTTCCTATTTTTCACAGCGGATCAAATTGGCAATGTAAAAAATAAAAGCCAACCGGCAACAGTACCAAGAAATAGTGCCTCCTTCACTGTCTGCGCAGACTGGTGTATTCTTCTACCGTAGTTTGCACTGCAATCGTGCTGACTTTCCTAATTTACACTGCGGATCAAATTGTCAGTGTAAATGAGAAAAGCGAGCGCGGCAACAGTACCAAGAAATAGAATCTGCTTCACTGTCTGCGGAGACTGAGCCTGGTTGCATTTTACTATTCGTCAGTTTTAGGGGTTGATAAGACCGAAATATATATATCGACATGCAAACTACAAACTATTATTAAAAAAAAAACCACCTAATTAGTTGTAGCAGTGAAGCGAAAACAGTCCAAAGAACTTGAGAATTCACAAATGACAAAAATAGGTATTACCTGCTGTCCGATGCATTCTTCTACCGTAGTTTACACTGCAATCGTGCTGACTTTCCTATTTTACACTGCGGATCAAATTGGCAGTGTAAATGAGAAAACCCACCGCGGCAACAGTACCAAGAAATAGTTCCTCCTTCGCTGTCTGCGCAGACTGATGTATTCTTCTGCCGTAGTTTCCACTGCAATCGTGCTGCCTTTCCTATTTTACACTGTGGATCAAATTGCCGGTGGAAAAAAGAAAAGGCAGTGCGGCAACAGTACTAAGAAATAGCGTCTGCTTCACTGTCTGTGCAGGCTGAGCCTGGTTGCATTTTACTATTAGTCGGTGTTAGGGATTGATAAGACCGAAATATATATCAACAAAATTCATAATTGCAATGGTTATTAACGCACCAAATGTGAAATTAAAACTACAGGATAATAAACCCATCCCGACTGGGATGCTAAACGTTTTCTACAATTTACAAACTTAGTCCAGTGTAATTAGATTTTTGAAAAGACGCACATCTAAAAACTATTAGTAAAATGAAATGTAGACATGATAGAAGCCTTCCGACCTCATACAATTTTGGATGATGCCATCCAATGGCATACAGATTTGATTAACATAGCACGCGCCTGTTTATATGTGCGGCTAATAATACACTTAATAACAATAAACAATATAAGTGGAATAATAATAATAATAATAATAGTAATAATAATAATACTATACTTAATGCTATAGTAACAAACGTAGTTATAATAACATAATTCGTGTGATACAATAGATCCTATGAAAATAGCCTATTTACTCCAAAGACATTAAATCTCCAAAAATCAACCGGATTTTGGTTCAGACAATTCGGTTAACCAAGGTAAACAAACCTCACGAAGAAATAATTATGGTCGCCAGACCTCACAAACGCACAAATGTGAACACATTCGGATACGCCCGTTTGAAACGACACTCTCTACACCATGAAACTTTCATATACACCATGATCAAACGGTCGTCACACACGATGAAAACTATCTCACCTTTAGAACACAATTAGCCTAAAGGAAGGATAAAAGGAAACGGCTTAGAAATAAGTAACGGCAAATCAAGATATTTGAGATCGGGGGAGGATGTAAGAGATAATGAAATGGAAAATGGCAATAGATTAGGCCTATATGAACAGGTGCGTTTAAGTATTTAGTATTCATATCAAGTGAGGACGGTACCACAAACAAAGAGACAGAAAACGGGCTAAAGAACGAGTTACAGACTGTTCAGTCAAGTACCGTGGGGCTGACATATAGCCAGAGAGACCAAAACAAGACTGTATATAACCACAGTCCTCAGCATAACGCCCTGTGGATCTCAGAAATGGGTAATAAATGAAGACAGAAGGATCAAATTGAAACAGTAGGAACATATAATTGAGGAAGAATCTGTTGATTCATAAGGTTGATTAGAATTACTAACGAGTAGACTTAGAATGGAGGTACAATAGGATTCGTAAAAACATTACAAGGGGATTGCCTCAATGAAAACAAACCATAAACATCGTATGGGCACGTCAGAAGATCCGACACAGTGACTGACGGATAGCGAGAGTTATGGCGAGGAGGAGGAGAAGAGGTAGGCCTCCATGATGCGATGAAGACGAGGCGTTAGAAAATATCGGTATGGAAAACCATATATTACTTCCATGTTCTAAGATTTACAGTACATTTAAAATCATTTTCGAAATAAAATATTTCCATAGAAACTACTTCTTTCTACTTCTTTCTTCAACCTTAACCACAGTACTGTGATCACTAACGTATACGACCTCACGTTAGCGCACTCGATTTTCACTGACGATGGCAGTCGATGGCACTGCCGAAACGTCTGGTTTTGCAGAAAACATCCGGCCACAACCAAACAGCTCAGGAAGGAATTTTAACAACACACTACTTCTTTGTTGCCGATAACGTAGTACACTTACTTATAAAAACATTATCCCCTCCTCCATCGATTATCATTTTCATTATTAGAAAATTACCCCTCCCCTTCAACTACCCTTTCCATTTATAGATATTTCATCTACCTTTCTACAGTGGATTATTCTGACCTTTTTTACAGGATACGGTACTTTACTTATCAAAATTAAGTACTTTATTCTTGTTAAAATATAAAACGTTGCAGGTAAACTACTTCTTCCCCTTAACCGATCTTCACCAAAATCAATAGGCCTTGAGTCCTCTACAACTCAGACACATATGCTAAAATGATTCTGTTTGAATTTACGGCAGTTATCGTTCGCCATAGAAAAATTACTCTAGTTAAAACATAAAACAGTGCAGGTAAACTACCCCTTACCCCTTAACCGATCATTACCAAAATCAATAGGCCTTGAGTCCTCTACAACTCGGGTACATATGCAAAAATTTATTTGATTCTGTTTGAATTTGCGGCAGTTATCGGTTGCCAAAGAAAAAATTCTACACATGAACACACAGACACTTTTCGAAAAATGACTTTTCTTCATGTTTTGAGAGTAGTACAATCAGAAGCAACCCTTGTCTCGAACACGATTTTATCGCCATCACCATACTTCCATTTTTTATGGAACATGGAAATAAAAATGGTATAAGAGTGAGGGATGGAGATAATGACTGGAGGGAGAAACGGAAGGCGGAAACGCACAGCTTTAGAAATCCGGACACACGCTCGTGTAATATTACAAATAAACGCCTTGCGGACATGTGTACAAACTGTTTTGGACGCCTTGCGGACATGTGTACAAACTGTTTTGGACGCCTTGCAGACATGTGTACAAACTGTTTTGGACGCCTTGCGGACATGTGTACAAACTGTTTTGGACGCAGCCCACTAGGTGCGGACATGTGTACAAACTGTATTGGACGCAGCCCACTAGGTGCGGACATGTGTACAAACTTCCGACGCGAACTTACCTACACGAAAACAATGATTTAAAAAGAGAATACGTACAAAAAAATGAAAATTATAGGCAAGTTATTATGGCTTGCTATTCAAGACTTTCTGCAGTCTACGAGTAAGGTAATGTAAACTGTAACAAAAACTGAGAAAAGTCAAGTAAAGTTGATACGCGATGTTGTTTTGTTTTCTTTTTTCAGGCATAAACACTGCGTCTCGCAAAACGTGGTTGTGTACACAAACGGAGAAAATCCGAAACCCGTTTGCCGGAATTTTGTTAAGTTTTTTTTTATAGAATATTTTTGAAAAGTGAACAGAACGACTAATATCTTTGTCTTGTTTCAGACACGCAATCCCGTGGGGGGAATAAACTGTTTTGGATTTCTGAACACATAAAAACGGAGTTTAAACTGCTTCAATATTTTACATTTAAGCACAAAAGTTTGCAACAAAAATCGAGAATCCAACATACCCGTTCAAACGTTATCGGTGGCAATACTTTCACTTTGCATGCGGGCGCGCATAAACATTCAGACACAACCACTCGAAAATATTTTTTACATTTTTGAAATTATAGACAACGTGTCTATAGTTATCTCAAACTTGTTATCTGAAAATGGCGTAACATTGTAGATATTAACACGACTGCAATAGGCGATGCCTCCGAGTAGCTTACAAGAACGTGATCAACGAACGTCTTACAACTTCCTGACCTCCTGTTCCGTATCCTACGCCTATATTTCCTTACAGTCCAGTTTTCCAGACGCGACGAAACAGAACCAGACTGTATTGCCCCCAAAATCCGCGTTAACCAACAATTATATCAAAATATCAGTATGAAGAACCATATATACATGACTTCCATGTTCTAAGATTTATATTTAAAATCATTTTCAAAATGAAATATTTCCATAGAAACTACTTCTTTCTTTAGTATTAACCACAAATACTAACGTATACCACCTCACGTTAGTGCACTCGATTTTCACTGATGATGGCAGTCGATGGCATTCCCGAAACGTCCGGTTTTGCAGAAAACATTGGACCACGGCCAAATGTTCATGAGAAATTTGTTTTTTTCTGCAGATATTCTTAAGCCTGTTCTACTGGTTATGTCCTCTAAAAAATTAACTTGTGTTACTGCAGATGTCAGATGTTCAGAAAGTATAGCAAAGTCATCTGCGGATCCCAAACAGTTTATTTCAATATGTTTGTTCCTTCTTCCCAACGTGAGTGGTGATTTTTTTGCATTCCTTTAATTTTTCATTCCATATTGTCACTACAATCTCCAGGACACAGTAGAAAAGAATTGGGGATAAACTATCGCTCTGTCTTACATCTGTATTTATTTTGAACGCTTGAGATATTTCTCCCATCAGTTTTATTCTTGAGACTGTGTCCGCAAGGGTTTCACGGATTAGATTTGCCAATTTACATTTAACACCAAATTCTCCGATTATTTTATCTATAGTTTCTCTATCAACAGAATGAAAGGCCCAAAATTTTTATATTTTTAAAAATTACACTTAAATTCAGATTTTGATTACAATTTTCTTTAATTTGATATCCCACATGGACGATCATTATTATGTTTGTCATAATATGCAAGGAAAAATACAGACAAAAAACCTAATACAGGGGAAAGTTTGATAAAACACTGAGGCATTGTAAAATGGAGAGACAACATCGGTTTGGCGCTCCGTGATATCAGTTTGTCAGTCGTGTCGGAAAACTGCAAGCCGAAACCAAAGTTCTCAAGTGTTGCAAAGTAGGCCTACAAATGGTCAAAAGCACGATCAGGCAGTGTGTTTGGCGATGGGCCGACCACAACATTAAGCAGAAGACTTCAGACAGTGAATAACAAGCCATACCTTATGCTCCGACCTCGTGGATGTTGCAGACACCTCTTGTCCATACGACAACGGTTCTCAAAGTAACTGGAGTTAAGACAGGGCTTTGGGACCTGTTGTTGTATGTACATGACGTGACGTCTACAGACTACGTTAAGAACAGAAGAAGATGACGTCTTGTTTCATTAAAAAATATTGCACCTATGTAGGGCTACATAATACGAATTGATGGAAATTCCACCAGTAGGCCTACCCCGAGTCCCTCATTCGCTATACCTCAACTGTCCTTGTATGACGTAAAAACCTGACGTTGCAACAACGCCGCGTGTTCTGTGGTTATTAGACTGATGATTTACTTGCCATTAAGGAAAATATAAGTAGGGCCTAGCCTAGTCACTACAGAAAATTGAGCGGTACTTCGGGAAGATGGAACAACAGGCGTGTGTGTGATGTTAAGGCGTCAAAAATGTTTGTTGTCATACGCGTACTGTTCCATTTGTTGATTTCACAACAATATAATAGGAGTCGTTGGAAAATCAACCGCAACAGGTCCGGCGATGTGTTGTCCTTCCTTCCCGCTGTAGACAAGGAGCGAGGTGACGCCTGTTGTCCCACACACAGCGATTACTCTTTTACAAATTACGTGTGTTTCTATTGTGTATACATACGTGAATGTATTACTTCTTCATATATTTATTATGTAATATTCCGTTGTTCAGTTACTTTTAGTGTGGAACGGGAGCACTTTGCGGCAGGACCAGACACGTGTATATGAGACAGAGAACAGGAGAATGTTTACGAGAGAGAGAGAGAGAGAGAGAGAGAGAGAGAGAGAGAGAGAGAGAGAGAGAGAGAGAGAGAGAGAGAGAGAGAGAGAGAGAGAGAGAGAGAGAGAGAGAGAGAGAGAGAGAGAGAGAGAGAGAGAGAGAGAGAGAGAGAGAAATATGTAAAGAATTAATACATTCACGTATGTATAGGCTACATAAAAGAGACACACGTAATTATTCAAAAGGTATTCTATTCAAAATTTGATGCAAGTGAAGTAAAGCGTAAGCTCTGTGTTGTATCAGGAAGATGAAACGGGTGAAACTATGGTAACCGCATTTTCTAGCAGGAAGCTTGCTAAAGCAGAATTAAATTGTACTGTTACCGAAAAAGAAAAGCTAAGTGTGTATTCGCAGTAAGAAATACTTATTGAACAATCAGGTTCTTGTGAGAACGGATCGTCGGTATATTACGTTGTTTAGAAACTGCAAAATGACGCACGAAAAGACTCGAGGAAGACTAACTTGCTGTACGTTGCAACTTCAAGATTACATTATGTGTATTCTGGGAATACGTGCCAGAAAAAAGGAACATAGTAGCTGATGTATTTTCTAGAAATACATAGAAATCCAATCTCTTTCTCTCTCTCTCCACGTATGTATACGTACTAGAAACACGTATTTTGTAGACATATAATTCGATATGGACGTTTTGTCAGCTTAATAGGCACAATTTAAAATCTTTATGATGACGTTTCGAAAAACATTCTCTTTTCTGACTAATTGCAAAGGATTTCGTATGTCGTAGGATATAAGCAAAAGATTTCTTACGTAGGCCTATTGTCTCACAGTAGTATTTTTGTGAAATACGACTAGTTTTGTGTCACAGGAAATAGTTTTTATAATTATTTTTAAATTTTTTATCTTGCCTACAACTTAGAATAATTCCTGGTTATTATATAAATAATTTTTTACACAATTGTTGAAGTTACATTTCACAGGCGTTTGATATCAACAAACAGTTAAGAAGGTATGTCGCTTTTAAGAAAATGATGATTCTTTTTGTTTTTACGAACCTGATACTGAACAATGCAGTTAACCTGACTGCAACAATGATTAACATTGATCTGATTCTTAAGAGCATAAGACCATTCTTCGTATTGTTTAAATTAGCAGCCATCCTTACTATTTCTTTTATGAATTTGCTAACTGCTATAATTTTTTATTGTTCGACTAAGCTTTTCGTCATTACTGACATCTTCAGGTCTTAAACAACCAGGTTCGTTGTTTAAGACCTGAAGATGTCAGTAATGACGAAAAGCTTAGTCGAACAATAAAAAATTATAGCAGTTAGCAAATTCATAAAAGAAATAGTAAGTCATAAGACCATTGTCGGGTTGTTTAGGCTTAGGCCTAGAGGATTTATCGAAAATCTTTGTTTTTATATTATATTCGTTACGATGTTAATTTTAATCTTTTTTTTAAATTTTAGGTATAAAATGCCACATTATAGTAGTATAAAGCATATTATATTAAATATTTACGTGAACTATTTAGTTTGAATTAATGAACGTTTGGTTACAAATTTCAAATAAATTCTCAAATGCGTGATTATAAAATTAATCAATAAATCTTCCTAAACTGGCCTACACTTTGATAGTATATTTTTAAATACAAAAATAATAACTTATTAATAAACGAGCAAATAGGGCTGCAGGTCAATACAAAATTTGTAATTTATTTAAAATTCTAAACCTAATTTTCAATAACTCGCATTAAATAATTCATACAAAATATTTTATATAATACAGGTGACACTATAATTTGTCGTTATGCGTCTAAATTAAGAAGTTTAAGTATACAAAAACATTATAAATATGTAAGAAAATTGTCAAAAATTTACGCTATATGTGTTAATTTCTTTTAAATTTATTTTTTGTAATATAGGCTACGTTAAATGTTTTTATGGTATTTTTTTGCGATGATATCCTTTTGTAACACTGTCGTCGTCCCCGGAGTTACTCTGATCCAAACGTTCTCAGAACATCAGGGGCATTGTTAATGATACCACATATTTTTGAAGTTTTTATTATTATTTCGGTTTTGTACCCACTCGTATTCGTAACAGCTTCCTTCATCTTGTTGAATTTTATGGTATCCTAAACCTGCGATTAAATCCATTTGGTTCCCTTGTCGCGCATTGGGTTGCCAAATCAAAAAATCCGAACACTGCTGTTAATTTAGGCGGACGTTAAGCCGGATAGCTGTTTTTTTTAATTAAAAATCAGTATTTATTATTTTCGTTCGATATTGGGTGTTTGCGTGTATATTAGGCCTACTACATATTAAAAAACAAAACATCAGCTTGTTTCCATACATAAGATAGGTTTATTATCATTATACATACAAACATAGTAAGACTTGTCATTTAAAAAGAAAGACAAGCTCTGTAATCGTCATTATAAAGAAATAGAAATAACACCATTCTTTTATTATTAAATAAATTCAATAATTTTTAATTAAACATTTTAATTTTAACGAAACACTTAAATTTCAAAATTTAAACTGAATATCAATACTAGGTGCCTTTGATGATAATATAGAGATTAACAGTAATATCATAAAAGGCCTAAACATAGTGAAAGGAAAGCAAATAAAAATCTAGTAGGCCTACATACATTTTTTTCAGATCCAGAACCTTTTTCAGGCATAAAAATTGGTCTATACTTTAATCATAATAGGCCTACTATATGCAGACTTGTCGGTTAAAAAGCCTAACAAAATCCTGACATAGGCTACTTATTTTTAGCCGGATTAAATTGTAAAAAGCCAAATATGTCCGGGTATAGGCGGACGTCAGGCAACCCTAGTCGCGCATTATATCAAAAAGCTTTGTGAGCATCGGAATACAGGTTATGGGAAGTGAGTGTAAACTACCATAAGACATGCATGAATTTCTTGTGATGTAGATATTCATAATCTCGACACAGCTAATCCGGATTCGGATACATTAAAAACAAATAAATAAAAAATATCATGTCTGCCAAAACGATAGACCGGCGGTATTTGTACTGACCGACGATAGGCTACATCTAAACGATGGCTTCAGCGTCTGCGATGTCGCGCATTTTTTTAGAAAATGTACGTCTTTAATGAATCCAAAAACCGATTAAGGGTTATGTGAGTGATATCAGTGTAAACAAATTTTCTTTCACTTTAACGCCGTGTTTTTTTTTCAATTCTTTATTCTTAGTTCTTTTCTTTTTTCTCCAATACTGGCGTTAAATAATTCATACAAAATATTTTATATAATACAGGTGACACTATAATTTGTCGTTATGCATCTAAATTAAGAAGTGTAAGCTAAAAACACATTAAAAAATGTAGGCTATATGTAAGAAAACTGTCAAATAAGTATGCTATATGTGTTTCATCTTTTCACTGTCTCTTCTTCCTGTCTTCAGGCCACTTTGAACCTGCGCTTTTCTCTCTCCTACCCTGGACTCCTTCCATTTTTAACACTTTTGCCCGAAAAACTTCTCTTCCAATTGCTTCTTCTGCGTGTATATTATTTTTTCTAAATTCTTTTGGACTTCTTTAATCCAACTTGATGTTGACTTCTTCCCCCACAGATATTTGAAGATCTGCTTTGTTAACCTATTGTCGTCCATTCTATATAAATGTCCAAAAAATAATAGTCTTCTTTTTCTATTTTGTTTCTGTTATATTTTCTATACTTTGATATATTTCATCATTACTTCTTAATTTCCAACCTTTCTTAAGTTTTTCGTGGGCCTAATATTTTCCTAATAATTCGTCTTTCCAATATTTCTAGTTTGTCTAAATTATAACTCAATGCTAGACATTCACTTGCTTATAGGCATTCTGGCTTCACTGCTGTACTGTAATGACTTATTTTCCCATTTTTAGATATGCACTTTTTATTGTGAATATCGTTAGTTATACCATATGCCGTTTCCATCTTATGAATGCTTTCTTCCATAGCAGATTTTTCTTAACCATTCTCTTGAATTATTTCTCCGAGATACATAAATTTTCGAAACCTCTCTATTCGACCAATATCTGTTACAAGGAATTTTAGCACTTTTTTAATGTTCGTGAGAAATTTGTATTTTTGTGCAGAAATTCTTAAGCCTGTTCTACTGGCTATGTCCTCTAAAAAAGTAACTTGTGTTACTGCACATGTAAGATGTTCAGAAAGTATAGCAAAGTCATCTGCGAATGCCAAACAGTTTATTTCAATATGTTTGTTGCTTCTTCCCAACATGATTGGTGATATTTTGCATTCCTTTAATTTTTCATTCCAAATTTTACTGCTTTCTACAGGACACAGTTGAAAAGAATTGGCGATAAACCATCACCCTGTCTTACACCTGTATTTATTTTGAACGGTTGAGATATTTCTCCCAAGAATTTTATTTTTGAGACTGTTTACATTGTTTATATTTGTGTTTTTATTGTTCGTATTTATTTTTTATTCGTGTCTACAGTGTCCAAATATTTTGTATCACATAACCACAGTACATGTACGTTGTTTTACTTTCCGTTTTTGTAAGCAGTTTTTCTTGTATTTCTATGTTCCATAAGGAAATGGAAGTATGGTGATGGCGAAAAAATCGTGTTTGAGATAATTGCTGATTCTGATTGTACTACCCTCAAAACATGAAGAAAAGTCATTTTCCAAAAAGTATGTGTGTGTGTGTGTGTGTAATTTTTGTATATGGCGAACGATAACCTTGCGTCGAAGTGGGCTCGTGAAATCTTCTATGTGACGTCCATGCAATGAGTTCACATGTCTCCACATGCTGTCGTTCGCGCTGACCTTGCGCAAAGTTGATACACCCAGCAGCCGGTCTCGATAAGCCGAGACGAATCGGTTCTCGAAATCTTTCTTTGCGGATGCGAATATTTCCGTTAGGCGGCGTTGTTCGTTGTAAACCTGCCCAACAACGAATACATCCTTCTGATGTGATGTTCGTCTTATGGCCAATGATGTCAGGGATTCCAGTAAAACGTCGTGGCGTAAGGAAAGATCCAGTAACTGTCTTCACGCAAAGCACACTGAACTCCTTATCTAAGTAAGTGTGTCTGCTGTTTTGGGCGTCTAATATTACGTCGTAAAGGTTAACGATGAGCTTTAGTTTGAGTGGCGTGCACCTGACTTTCAACATATCCTTGAGGATGTTACTGCCGTCGCTGTTGGTAAGTCTGGATTTCTGTGGTACGTAAATTGACCTTTGAATAACCGATAATTTGTGTTCCATTACTACAACACTTTGCCAACTCGAGTCTATTCTGGGACGCTAAGTGAGCTTCAGGTCGAGTTGCGTGAACCTGGTGCCCAACATATCCTTGAGGATGTTACTGCCGTCCCTGTTGGTAGGTCTGGAGATCTGTGGTACGTAGACCCTTGAATAACTGCCATTTTGTGTTCCAGTTCTACACCACTTTGCCAACTCGAGTCTATTCTGTAACGCTAAGTGAGCTTTAGGTCGAGTTGCGTGAACCTGGTGCCCAACATATCCTTGAGGCAGTTACTATTGGCGTCGCTGTTGGTTAATCTGTGGTACCTTTGAATAACTGATATTTTGTGTTCCATTTCAACAACACTTTGCCAACTCGATTTTGTTATTTAAGGGGACTCCCTACTAAAAATGGCCAAAAATTAATAAAAAATGCAAAACTTTTTTTGTCCCAAATTGTTCTATGGTTAGTTCTTTATATAAAAAACACGCTAAAACATTTTTTCCGAAATATTTTGTAGGCAAAAATAAATTGTTTGGGAAAACCTAGCACCTAAGCGATTTACGTTTCATTTAGGTATTGCAGTATAACAAAACACTATTATTTATACTGTATAATATAACTTTACAAATATATATTATATTAGTACTAATTTGGAAATAAATGTTGCAAGTATAAAACATCAGCTATTTTATTTACAAAGAAAAAATCAGACTTGTAAAACAGCTGACTGACGTATTGTTGATAACTTGCGGTGTTTTGTTTCCTGCTGTGTTGAGCTTTGTGGATGCGATTTGGAACAGTTTTGTGTTTGAATTGTTATTATTTTCCAATAATAAATATGGGAAGGAAGAAGAAAAGTTTACTGAACATTAGTAAAAGAAATCAACAATTGATCTTGAAGAGATGGAAAGATGTGGTGAGTGAATCTGATCAATGTAGGACAAGTGAGGTTATGTTACCTAATGAATTTATTGATAGTACTGAGGTATCAGTAGACAATGAGGTAGATAATAATGATGTAGACATGCAGGATGCCCTCAGTTTGTAAGTACAACACAGGCAAGCTGAAAACTAGTACTGACATGCGAACTATATGTGGCATTAGTCCTGGTAAGTTCACTGTTGAAGTAGCAAGAAAAATTGACAAGAAAAGACTGAAACTCGCTGAAAAAAGAAAAGCAAGTAAGTACAATGAATTCAGAAGAAAGAAGAAGTATGCTATGTTGAAAGAGGAAGAAAGATGATTGGAAAAAGGGGGCCCAACATATGGACCAGGTGAATTTTAGTGACAATGTAAAAAAGTGAAATGTGGACTACAGAGACATGATCGATAAGAATATTGATGTTTCTATAAATTATTAAAAATGTAAAATAAAATATTTTATTGTTTTTAGAAAATCCACGTTTCCCGCAAATTCAATTTTTCATATTTTATACATATTTTTTGATAATTTTAAAAAACTATCTTACTTACTGCTCTGAAATTTTGCACAGGTCTTTGAGATATAATTTCCTAAAACCACGTATTTTTATTTAATTTGGGCTTATAGTTCCTTTGTAATAAAGTTTTATTTATAAATGTAAAAATTAAAAATATTACTATTTTCCTCACAAAAAATTGTTTTTAATTACATCCTAATAAAAATACTTGTTTTTTGTTAGATAATTTTATCCCCTTCAAAATGACACTACCCAAAAGGTCGTAGGACTTCTAGTTTTTCCAGAATATCAATTTGAAAAATATTCCAAAAACATTGCTAAGAAACGTTAAAAAATTCAATTTTTAGTACTACTAAAATAATTTTTTGTCCACTTACAAAATTTTACCCTATATTTAGTGCAACAATAAATAATTAAAAAATCTGAATAAATTAAAAAGTTACAAAATAAACATTTTTGCCATTTTCAGTAGGAACTCCCCTTAACGCTAATGTGATCAATCGTGGAGTTACGTCAAGGGTGCCCATTATCACCATTTCTGAATAGACGATGTCGTACACAAATGACAGATGGACCTCCCGGAGAAATTTATGATTGGTAAGTCTGTAGCTGACACGCTGTTGCTTGCTTATGATCATACTATTCTATCGGACTAGGATCCTGCAGAAATGAGATTTCTCAGGCACGTGGTAGGGTATAGGCCTACTTTCCAAGATCGTAGAAAAAATGTACATACACGGCGGGAACCGATTATTATGAGTAGACCTGTACTAGATAGGGCTGTCCAGTATCAGCTAAAATGGCTGGATCATGTTAAGCTAATGGATGACTGCCGCACCCTCAAACAACGATTCAATTATAAAGACGAGAAGGACGGAGAGGTGTGAGACACCCGAAGAAGCGTTGGAGTCTGTATCTGCATAACACCTAAACAACTAGTTTCGGTTTAATTCTTGTAGAAGTTGACGTTTTTGAAGCGTGTTTGTGACGACTCTACACGTGTTTACAATACTGAACTAAATTGTTACGAATTTTAAAGTGTTGCTTACCGAATCTGCAGCCTCTCCGCCGCGTTTGAACTCTGGCCACCTGAAAAAAAAATTAAATTTAAGTAACACACTAACAAATTTTCGCACGATTAAATATATTTATATTATGTTATGTAGGCTTACAGATTTTATAGTAAACTTTACTCTTCAGTATTATGAAACAATGCCTCTACAATTGGCAGTGATTAAAATTTAAGAACACTGAATTGGTGCGGAAAAGGAAATATTTATTGTAAACACAAGGTGTAGTAATGACCGTACGGTCACTAGAGATAGTAAAGATGTTTGAAAAAATACTGTCGGATGTCTTTCTTTTTTTAATATTAGTTCATTCTACTGTCAACATTTATCTTGCATGGTTCAAGCATTGGGCATCGTCAGCGATCTGTATGCAGCTGTAAAGTCGCTACTTCACTTACTATAGTTAATGGGCGCGAACGATACTTTTCCTAATTCTAAGTAAATAATAAGTCTATTGACTACAGAACGCCTGCTACAGTAACTTCGTGTAAGAACAGATCAATCTTAAGTGTGACAGTATTATCGTGTGTACGCGGATACCCTATCCAAGAGATTACATTTTAGGTCCAGACAACGAAGGAAACATAAACCGTAGCATTCGATAACGATATACCTACGTAACGAACACAACTGAAAACAGATAGGCCTATAGCCTAGCCGGTACCGAACAAAGTTGAATAAATAAAAGTCAGCATTTGTATGTATTTCAATCTATTTAATTAAAAGTGGAGACAGATTATTTTTTTGTATCGCTGACAACGTACAACTGAAATTGACTGATTTTTAGCTCAGCCTGTGTACGATGAAGTTTCCATGGTAACGCTTGTTTGCGTATAGTTGAAACGGAATATATAGTTTACGGAAAATAGGCAAATAGGCTACTATTTGCATTCCGTTTTCTATTCCGTCTAGTTTATATCGCATGAACACAATTTTTAAACTGTTCAGATTGTCTGTCCATCGTCAGCTCACAGCGTTTCTAATATTAGAAAAAATATGCAGCACGGTGTATGCAAATAGTATTACATGCTGTCCAGTGTATTATTATGCCGTAATCTACACTGGAATCGCGCTATATTTTAACATCCAATTGTGGATCAAATTTACACAGTGCCATAAACAAACATCACCAAAGTAACAGTACCTAAAAATGTTGTCCACTTCACTGCCGGTCCAAACCAAAGCCGGCTCCTTTGTAATAACTGTTCAGTGTTTGTGGTGCAATACAAAAACTTACCTAAATATATATCGACATACAAACAACAAACAATTAAAAAAAGATCCGCCTAATTATTTTGAGGAAACAGCCGAGAGAACCTGAGAGATCAAACAATACACATATGACAGTAGGTAGGCCTATTACCTGCTGTCCCGCGTATTCTTCTACCGTAGTCTACACTGAGATCGCGCTAGATTTCTCCATACTATTGTGGATCAAATTGACACAGTGGTATAAACAAATTTAAGCACGACAACAGTATCAATAAATGTTGTCCACTTCATTGCCGGTTCAGACTGAGGCTGGTTCACTTCTACTACTAGTCAGCGTTAGGGGTGGAATACAGAACTTACATAAATATAATATGTAAAGGCAAACTACACATTTTACAAAAAGATACACATAATTGTACTGAGGAAACAATCAGAAGCAACCGAAAAACCATGAGAATACAAACAATACGCATAGGCCTATGACAAAACTACAGAATTACCTGCTGACCGATAACAATAGTCTTCTTCATACCACTGTCGGTGAAATTCACACAGTGGTGTAAAGAAAGATAGACAAGGCAACAGTAACGGCCACTTTACTGCTGGTAGAGACTGAGGATGGTTCGTATCTACCACGTCTTCGTGTTAGTAGTATAATACAGAAAACTGCCTAAAAATATGTCGACATGCTGTTACGGCCTACACACTATTACAAAAAGATAAAAACCTCATGTGAAATATCTAGAGAATTCACACATGACAAAAATAGGTGTTACCTGCTGTCCGATGCATTCTTCTACCGTAGTTTACACTGCAATCGTACTCCATCTGCTTCTGTACACTCTGGATCAAATTGACAGAGTGTACAAATGCAAATGTAGCGCGGCAACAGTACCAAGAAATAGTGTCTGCTTCACTGTCCGTTCAGATTGAGCCTGGTTGCATTTTACTATTGGTCAGTGCTGGGGTTGATAAGACTAAAATATTCATGGACATGCAAACTACAAACTATTATAAAACGACCCAGCTAATTAATTGTAGCAGCGAAGCGAAACAGTCCAAAGAACTTGAGAATTCACACATGACAAAAATAGGTATTACCTGCTGTCTTCTACCGAATATTGCACTGCAATCCTACCGATATTCCTTTATACCACCGTGGGTCAATCTGACACTTCCCGGTAATGGCTCCAGTTGTACAATCGATATCTCGTTGACTTCATAATTTAATGGCATGCCACGAGGTTGTTCACATTAGAGACTCTTTGTATTGTAATACGAACCATCCCAGACATATTCTTATATTGTTTAAAAAGACTTGATACACCTCTTTGTTATGATGCTAAAACATGTGCCTTTAGCAATATGTCCGCTGCTGCTTTGTGCGTCATTTATTATGAACTTAGACCGAGGTTGTAAAAAAATTTATATTGTTGATACCTTGGAAAATTATATGGGCTTCTGGCGATCGCATTCACCTATAAACATTTTGTATGTCCAGAGAGAGACAGACAAACAGACAGATAGATAGATAGAGAGGGAGAGGAGGAGAGAGAGAGAGTGAGAGGGAGAGAAGGAGGGAGGTATAGAGGGGGATGGGGAGAAAGAGAGTCAGAGGGAGAGGGGGATGCGAGAGAAATAGTGTGTGTGTGTGTGTGTGTGTGTGTGTGTGTGTGTGTGTGTGTGTGTGTGTGTGTGTGTGTGTGTGTGTGTGTGTGAACTTTAAGAGAACTGAGGTTTGACAGTGAATTTACGCATAGCTATGATTTGCGAATGTATGCTCTTTCGAATAGTACCCTGTGTAACAACACTTGTTATTAAAGTCAATAACCTAAGTCGGGATACCTTTCGTAATCATATTATAAACACTGTCTACTTACCTGTGCTTAGCAAAAGTCCAAATTTTTACACGCTTCTCAGAAACGGCCAGCCGAAATACGCATCTTTGTAGAGTTGTCTGGAAATCAATACGGTGCTTCTTAACGCCACAGTGTCATTTCAATTTAAACACTCTGGTATCAAGAAGAACCATAATGGCTCCAGTTGTACAATCGATATCTCGTTGACTTCTTCATTTAATAGCGTGCCACGACGATGTACACATTTCAGTCTCTTTGTAATGTAATATCAGTCATCCCCGATATATTCTTATATTATTTAAAGAAACCTGATGCACCTCTTTGTAATGATGCTAAAAGATGGCCCTTGAGCAATACGTCTCCTTCCCTCATGTGCGTATAAAGCTCAAAATAAAGTTCAGGTTGATAAGATCAAAATATACAAGGACATGCAAACTACAAACTATTATAAAAAGATCCAGCTAATTAATTGGAGCGGCGAAGCGAAAACAGTCAAAAGAACTTGAGAATTCCCACATGACAGAAATAGGTGTTACCTGCTGCCCGATGTATTCTTCTACCGTAGTTTACACTGCAATCGTACTCCATCTGCTTCTGTACACTCTGGATCAAATTGACACGAGTGTACAAATGCAAATGTAGCGCGACAACAGTACCAAGAAATAGTGTCTGCTTCACTGTCCGTTCAGACTGAGCCTGGTTGCATTTTACTATTGGTCAGTGCTGGGGTTGATAACACTAAAATATTCATGGACATGCAAACTACAAACTATTATAAAACGACCCAGCTAATTAATTGTAGCAGCGAAGCGAAACAGTCCAAAGAACTTGAGAATTCACACATGACAAAAATAGGTGTTACCTGCTGCCCGATGCATTCTTCTACCGTAGTTTGCACTGCAATCGTACTCCATCTGCGTCTGTACACTCTGGATCAAATTGACACGAGTGTACAAATGCAAATGTAGCGCGGCAACAGTACCAAGAAATAGTGTCTGCTTCACTGTCTGGTCAGTGATGGGGTTGATAAGACTAAAATATTCATGGACATGCAAACTGCAAAGTATTATAAAACGACCCAGCTAATTAGCAACGAAGCGAAAACAGTCGAAGGAACTTGTGGAATCCCACATGACAGACATAGATATTACCTGCTGTCCGATGTATTGTTCTACCAACGATTGCACTGCAATCATACCGATAATCCTTCATACTACTATGGGTCAATTTGACACAATGGAAAAAGAATTATCAGCGCGGCAACAGTACCAAGAAATAGTGTCTGCTTCACTGTCTGTGCAGACTGAGCCTGGTTACATGTTGTAAAATTATCGACATAATTATTTAGAAACAATCGTAATCCTTGCGAAAGTAGTGAAAAATCAAACAATATCGATATGACAGAAATAAATATTTCCTGCTGGCTGGTTATTTGTTATACTGTAGTAGCACTCAGATTTCTTCAACATCTGTGGTTCTAATTCCGCAATGGTTGAAATAATCCAAGCACGGCAACAGTGCCAAAATATCCATTTTACTGTTGGTTTACACTGAAGCTGGTTGTGTCTACTATTTCTCACTGTTAGCGGTGGAAAACGAAAAAGTAGCTAAATGTATATTAGCATGCAAACGGCACGCTATTTAAAAAAAATACAATTATAATTTAAGAGGAAACGATGATAATCAGCTTAAAGAACGTGAGAATTCAAACAGTATCGATATGAAAAAATATTTGACAAGGTGGCGAGAGGAAATTTCACCACAACAGTACAAAAATATATTCGCCAAATCACTGTCGGTTCAGACCTAGGCTGGTGCCTTTCCACTATACTATTTCTCAATTCCAGTGGTAGAAAACAGAAACTTTCTTAAATAGATATGTTAAATAAAACTACACACTATTATAAAAATATCTACACAATTTATATGGAGAGGACAATCGGAATCAGACGAAAGAACGTGAGAAATCAAACAATATGAAAAAACATGTTTTATCTGCAAGACAGTTTCATCTTAGAGACCGCGCGACAGAAATTCTTGCCGCTTGTAGTTCGTAAGTACATGTGTGTAAATTGGTGCAAACGCGCGGCCCGTTCTCTTGGTTTCAGTACAGCCCACAACACACATTAGTTTTTGTTTCTAAAGATTTGTCAATAACTACAATAGCGATCTTTAATGACACAAAAAATAGGCTAATTATTTTTCTGTACACTGAAATATGATATGATGACAATATAAATTCTATTTTTTTATTTCTGTTCAAATTGTCTAATTCTTATTGTGAATCAAACTTATGGCAAACAATTTTGAATTAATTGTATGACTTTATAAATATTCATAAAACAAGTTTCTTCTCTTCTTTAAATGCGACGCAAAACAAATAATACTTAAAATGTTACAGTAAAATAAAAAACAGTAATAGTAGGCCTACTTGTATTTTTGTAGATTTGTATGCGCGGAGGCACTTTTCTGATAGTTGTCCTTCACTGTGTTTAACTTTAGTAATGTAATATGTTGTTCAATGTTGTTTTCACTGGCAAATCGTTATTACGACTTCCATTTTAGACTGAATATGGTGTTTCAGTTTTCACTCTGCTTATTACTAAGTGAAAATTACTAAATTAACTAAAAAGACTGTACTAAAAATAATACCAGATAATACTGAGCAATAAGCGAAAAGTACCTGTATTTTTTTTTGGTACCATGCGACACGACGTCAGAAAATAGAAACGAGTCTACTACACTTCTATTCTTAGATTAAATTTCATTTAGTATTTTTTCTTAGGCTATATCAGATTTAATTGTATGCATGTGACTCGTTGGTAGTTATTACCAACACTTCCTGTGGAGAAAATGCCAACCCCTGTACTAAATCCTGTCTTGTTTGAATCATTTATTGGCATTTCCTGACCAATTCATCAAATATGGCACAGACATTCTGAAAACATGAAGAAACCTCTCCAACTTTTCGGAATTTTCCATAGAGATTATAGAATGCCCCCGTCAACAAAACGATTACATTTTATGGTATGAACCCATCTTCCTTTTTCGTCGTTGTCGATAAGCGTAATACAACACGACCGGATCCATCTTCCAAGAGCAGTGCCAAATGAATGAGAGAACGTAAGTTATACAAAGGTTGGCAGCACCCATAGACCATCAACTACGCGCAGCATTAGGCTTATTCCTTGCCGCGTGGCAGAAAACCTTGTCACGCAAGTAGGCCTACATAAAAGAGGCCTTTGCCCCAGTTCTTTGATTTGTCAATGTTTGCAATGGGAAATCGTTACTCAAGTAGGCACATTTAAAAAATGAACGTAATACTGGATAAAAATATGTTAATGCTATGGGACCAATGTTTTCCGCTAACTGGACGATTATGTATTTTTGAAACTTTAGGACCTGTTACCAATTCTAACAGGTATGTTTTTCTTATGCCGTCACTGATGAAAATATTACGCCTGTGAAGCCAGTCGGTAATATATTCTTTGGGGTTTATACAAGGTGCGCGTGGGAATCGAGGAACTTGAAGGGGCACTTTATAACATCCAAAAGGTCTATAGGCCCAAAATGTGCACGCGAGGCAATATTTTATTTAATTAATATTACCTTATTTCACTTCCGTCTTGTGACTTCTTCTAGTAGCTTTGTGACGCGTTTCGGAACGATTGTTTCATCTACAGACATAGGCTATATATCCCACATACGAGATAGTAAAACATTAAAATTTTTATTAAAATAAATCACACAGCTACAGTAAAAAATGATTCACGTACAGCTACTTGAATGGTAGCGTTTTGACATCTAAATATATTTATCTTATTTCTTTAATCGCTGTTGAAGTATACTTACTAAAAGCAACGTTCACTTTCCATTAACATACTTAAAACATTCAAGTTTGAGATTACCGTATACAAACAATCGTTTGTCACCGAGAGTCCTGTCCTGTGCCTGTCCCAAAAAATGTCCACCCTTTAATTAATATGCCAGTATTACAAATTCTACGTGATATGTCGCTGAGCGAGCGGTCCGTGGCAGTCCACCAGGTAGAAAGTAATTTTAATCAGATTACAGATATGTGATATAAAACATTAAAAACATTTCATTGTACACTAGATTGATAAATTTTTCTGCCTTTTTGCCCTGAGCGCAGTTTTTTGAATAAAAACTAAATAACTTGCTTTTTATGAAATAATAACATAAATTAAGAAATTAACTTTCATATTAAATGACCATGAAATTGATCTCTCTGATGTATCGTTCTCTGAATAACACAAAATTCCTGTGACCGACGTTAAGTATGCAAAATTGTTGAGCACCAGGTCCAAATGGACTCTTTAAAAACGGGGCAGCCTACTTTGGACCTTTTGGTATATGTTTTCAATTACTTTTTAAAAGGTGAAGAGTGCCCTCTTGAATGGAAGACAGAGTATATTTCTAAACTCATAAAAAAAAAAATGCAGCAGAAAGATATTATCGAAACATAGGAGTAAGTGTAACCAACGGAGTAAGTGTAACCAACTCTATCTCAAGGTTACATGGAACATTTATCAAAGTAAGAATAAAAATTTGATGATATTGGGGAACAGAATGGGTTCGTGCAAGCAATCTTTATAGATAATATCTTCACATTGAATCAACTTCTTGAAAACAGAATGACAAATATGTAGAAACCCATTTGGTGTTTATAAACTTCAAGATGGTATACGACAGTGTTATAGCGGGGGTCAGTGTTGTAGCCTACATGTTAGAGCTGTGGAAGTTACAGCTTGTCCTGTAGCACCCAGTTTGTTTAAGACATAGGCCTGTTTGGATTCAGATTTAGAACGTTGGAAACGCAGCTGTCGCAACTATTAATGAAGGAAATATCTTCACTTTGCATTTCGCAGAGTCATGGTTACAAACGACGGCACAAGTGTAACAGAAATAAGAAATCGTATACAGGGTGTCTACAGATTTGAGCAAACCTTTTTTCATGACTTTCATGACCGTTTTCAAAAAGAATTTCATGACTCGACGAAACAAATAATAAAGAATTAGAAAGAAAGAATGCCCACTCTCAACCTTTTGGCACTTTCTTCAAGTGCCCCCTCTTGCATTCTTTCTCCCTAATTTTTTATTATTTATTTATATTTATTTTGTAACACATTTAATAGGTTAATTACACAAAGGTATGGCACTTCCAATGATACACAATCAAAAATTATATTTAATTAGTAATAGATTTTATGTTAGGTAATGCACTATGCACTACACACTCCAAAACATGTTGATCGTTATTCCAAATTTTACACTTTCAATCATGTGCGATAGAATATGTAGTTTAGAAAGAATAGCAAAAAGATTACACAATATGGTATGGTTGGGGTAAAAGAAGGATGCAGACAGTAATTTATTACTTTCTGGTGGAAAGTGCAAATTGCAGAAGTTGATAGACGTAATGGCTGTACCAGCAGAAGCATTTGGCGGAGACCATCGAGTAAAGGTAGCAATAATGAGAGTGAGAAAAAAAATTGAAAGAATAAAGGAAATAAGGGAGAAGAAAATAAAAGTCTGGAAATGAGAAGATAAAAATGTACAGCAAAATTTTCAGGAGATACTGAAACAACAAATTCCAGCTATGGAAGTTAGAAGTGTGGAAGAGAAAGTTTAAAGAGACATTTGTAAGGTGTGCAGACAACACTTGTAGAATAGGTAGAGCATCTGCAAGAGTAAAAGAAAAGAGACATCATGGTGGAAAGAGACAGTGAAGGGAGTTATGAAAGAAAAGAAGAAAGCAAGGCAAGACCTATACTACAGGTCAGTGGTTCCCAAACTTTTAGTCCTCGGATCCCCTCCCAAAAAATTCAAAAATTCACGGACCCCGTCTGAGTTCTGAAATAAAACAAACAGTAAACATGACAGAAACTCTTACATTTTAATTATAAATGTATTAAATTTAAAATTCTCTCAACTTGCAAAATTATAATATTAATGATATCAAACATAATTTAATGTGAACAATGAAGCTGCTTTTGCACAATTAGCTCTGCAATATTGGGTCTAATGTCTTGATAACTTCAATGTTAAGTAACTCGACATCAACTTGATTTCTTAACTTTGACTTTAAGTACGTGAGCAGGGAGACTGCGGTTTCACATAAATAAGTAGAGGAAAACACAGTTAAACACTTCAAAGCTCTTTTTCCGAGTTCAGGGTTCAGGATAGTCACTCATTACATATAATCAGAAGTCAGCTAGCTGTAATTGCGAAAATTGTAATTTTAATGAACTGTCCGTTGAAAGTTCTGCAAATGAATCTTCTTTTTGTAGTGTAAGAGAGAGGTCTAGTCAGTTCGGCTGACAAACAGATCTGCTACACGATATAATTTAGAGACATTATTAAAACCATTAGATTGAAATTACTTTTACAATTACAATTAGTTTGAACACCCCTCCCGCAAAAATACTGGAATCTTCTACTAATTGTTTTGTGATTCTAAAATTTAGGCTTATATTTTAGAGCATAAAAAATCGGAGAATATTACGTTATATCCTAGATTTTCTCAAAAGTGTCTGCGGACCCCACTTTGGGAACCACTGGTATAGGTCAAAGGAAACAAGTGACGACAATACGGTGCATTCCACTTTATGGAGCAATTTATAATCAACTAAGACCCGAAGCAAAATTAAAACAGGCTTATATGACAATATTGTAAGGTATGCTGCTGAAGTGTGGGAAACTACAGGAAAAGATTACTCTTTTGATTATTTATTTTTATAGTTTTTTTTCTGTTGTATGATTCAAACAATAAAGGCCTACCATAAGTATTGTAACAAAAGCAAGCGTTTTAACTTATAACTTCGAATAATTTCATATGAGCCGTATGAACAATTTTTACTTGAATCATTGTACGAGACTATCTTGTTGATTACAAATTGTTAATTGTGATAATTAAAGCTTGTTACTAGTGATTTCACTGGTGTCTTGTATTTCGTTTTCCGCTGCACCATACGACCGCTTTCAACGGCCAAATTGCTAATTTTTTAATCTAACCACAGAGTATATAGGCCTACTAATTTATGAGCTTTATTAGTTTATATGCAACCACGGAAATAACAGCATAACAAATTACAAAACGGCGCCCCTCTTTTTCTTTTCACATCTGGCTTAGAGCGACCACACTGACCGTCGCGCACACCTTATATGCCAACTTTTAAATTTCTTGACCACTTGTAAAACCCTTGTGTGCAAGGCGGATACTTTGCTGTAGACAATAACGGGCTATGTGCATTATAATCGTGATCTTTTGTTTTCTGTAAACTGGTTGAACAATTTTCTGAATTATTTCCTCTTGGAGATCACAGATTTTCTTAGATTTGAAACTATAGAAACCGTTAGGTAGGGGATCTTCTGCTGTCTCGGCATATAGGTTTATATATCTTCCCGCTTGGATAAAGATGCTCTCGCTGTCGTCTTCTACAATAGGAACAGTAGGCCTATAAGCTGTATTCACACACGTCGCATCTAACGAAACGACATAATCTGCTCAAAACACTGCGTTATAATTTCCCTAAAAAACCTGCAATATAAAGCAACTATGTTTTCACTTTCCATTACAATGTTTCACCCCGAAATATCTGTAAATTTAGAACCAATAAATTTTCCTTTCGTAGGTAGGAAAATGTTTGGCTACATAAATGTGTTGTTGAATGGCAGCTTCTTTTTTGAAAGGTATCTATTTTTGCGATAAACACAGACGCAAAAAGAATCTAGGAACAAACAAACCGAGACATGACAATAAATTTATATCTGTTGAGTACACTAACTTGATACCACAAATCATTAAAAATCAATTAAAAAAATATAACATTACAGTAACTTTTAAAACAAACAATAATATTCAAAACGTATTACGAACAAAAAGAAACAAAAATCCTGAAACATGTTCCGGTATATATAAAATTGTATGTGATGACTGCGATAAATTCTATATTGGACAAACAGGAAAAGGTTTTAAAGATAGATATATAGAACATCTACCCAAGAAGAATATCAATAATATAAAGTCCAGTTACGCGCAGCACTTAATAGAATACAACCATAATTATACCAGTTTTGCACAAAATTTAAAACCTTTACATTACTGTAAGAAAGGACGCTTCATGGATGCAATGGAAGAATTTATAATTTACAAAGCAAGTAAATTCCAGCATGACGAGCTATTGAATGATATGTTGTCATTTAAATCCAACGTCTTCTACGACACAGTAATACGCACACAACAAGGAGAAAGCAGACGACTGCCTGTGTAAGTTTGTGATAACAAAATCAGTCGACTTTTAACTTTACGACGACGCGCACGTGTGTGAATGCACATAGCGTGAATTCGAATGTTGTGCAGTGGTTTTATTTTAAACTTAACGACGAGTGATTAGTTCATGATTTCATTTTTATAACCTGATGATGGGACTGTGTTCTTGAAACGCGTCGTTACGCAAACAATCAAAAGTTGAGAAGAATGAATTAGATAAAGGTAATTACCAGTATATATAATTTATTAAAATACGCAACTTGGAGACCAAACCAAAAATGATCTATTTTTCTATGTTTTCTTACCAGTATGTATATTTTTTACTGAGTACGTTTTCGCTGCCCTTTATGAAAATTATATTTAAGTTTGAATTTCCTTTTCCCTATGCTAAGGACGATATTCTTACCAACTTCACATGCAACTGTAGGCCTACACTCTAAAACTTTATTGCCCCCTCCCCCCCTATTACTACCGTCCCTTTTCTTCTGCCGTACCAAGTACTCAAATCACTGAACAAATCATTTCTCTTGCCTAATCATTAAACACTTTATTTTTAACTTATGGATACACAACATCCATAAGTTGTTAGGATGGAGGACTCGTACACAACATACGAGTGTTCGGATCACTCGTACTGGCGTCGAACATATTCGAACATCCAATGGCATACAAATTAACATAGCACCCGCCTGTTTATATGTGCGGCTAATAATACACTTAATAACAAAAAATAATAGAAATGGAATAATAATAATAATAATAATAAAGTACTTAATACTATAGTAACAAACCTAGTTATAATAAAATAATTCGTGTGATACAATAGATCATATGAAAATATTTACTCCAAAGACATTAAATCTACACAAATCTGCCGGATTTTAGTTCAAACACTTTTTGGTTAACCAAGGTAAACAAACCTCACGCAGAAATAATTATGGTCGCCAGAACCACAAACGCACAAATGTGAACACATTCGGATACGCCCGTTTGAAACGACACTCTCTACACCATGAAACTTTCATATACACCATGATCAAACGGTCGTCACACACGATGAAAACTATCTCAGTTTTAGAACACAATTAGCCTAAAGGAAGGATAAAAGGAAACGGCTTAGAAATAAGTAACGGCAAATCAAGATATTTGAGATCGGGGGAGGATGTAAGAGATAATGAAATGGAAAATGGCAATAGATTAGGCCTATATGAACAGGTGCGTTTAAGTATTTAGTATTCATATCAAGTGAGGACGGTACCACAAACAAAGAGACAGAAAACGGGCTAAAGAACGAGTTACAGACAGCTCAGTGTGGGCTTGACATGTAACCAGAGAGACCAAAATAAGACTGTATATAACCACAGTCCGCAGCATAACGGCCTGTGCATCTCAGAAGTGGGTAATAAATAAAGACAGAAAGCAACAAATTGAACCGCAGGAACATATGATTGAGGAAGAATCTGTTGATTTACAAGGTTGGACGGAATTAATAACGAGTAGACTTAGAACGGAGGTACAATAGGATACGTGAAAAGATTACAAGAGGATTGCCTCGATGAAAACAAACGATAGACATCGTATGGGCACGTCAGAAGATCCGACACAGTGACTGACGGATAGCGAGAGTTATGGCGAGGAGGAGGAGAAGAGGTAGGCCTCCAACATGCGATGAAGACGCGTTAGAAAATATCGGTATGGAGAACCATACATGGCTTCCATGTTCTAAGATTTGTATTTAAAATCATTTTCGAAATAAAATATTTCCATAGAAACTACTTCTTTCTCCTTCTTTTTCAGCCTTAACCACAGTACTGTGGTCACTAACGTATACCACCTCACGTTATCGCACTCGATTTTCACTGATGATGGCAATCGATGGCACTGCCGAAACGTCTGGTTTTGCAGAAAGCATCCGGCCACAGCCAAACAGCTCGGGAAGGAATTTTAACAACAAACTACTTCCTTCTTCCCGATAACGTAGTACACATACTTATAAAAAAATTATCCCCTCCACCATTAACTATCATTTTCATTTTTAGAAAATTACCCCCTCTCCCTTCATCAACCCTTTCCACTTATAGATATTTCATCTACCTTTCTACAGTGGATTATTATGACCTTTTTTAAGGATACATTATTTATTAAAATTAAGTACTTTTCTCTCGTTAAAATATAAAACGTTGCAGGTAAACTACCTCTTCCCCTTAACCGATCTTCACCAAAATCAATAATCATTGAAGTCCTCTACAACTCAGGCACATATCCAAAAATAATTCTGTTTGAATTTACGGGCAGTTATCGTTCGCCATAGAAAATATCGGTATGGAGAACCATACACGACTTCCATGTTCTAAGATTTATATTCAAAATCATTTTCGAAATGAAATATTTCCATAGAAACTACTTCTTTCTACTTACTGCTTCAGCTTTAACCACAGTACTGTGGTCACTAAAGTATACCACCTCACGTTATCGCACTCATTTTCACTGATGATGGAAGTCGATGGAACTGCCGAAACGTCTGGTTTTGCAGAAAACTTTGGTCTACGGCCAAACAGGATGGGAAGGAATTTTAACAACAAACTACTTCTTTGTTGCCGATAACGTAGTACATATAAACAAAACTATCCCCTCACCCGTCAACTATAATTTTCATTTATAGGAAATTACCCCCACCCAATTCAACTAGCCTCTTCATTTATAGATGTTCATCTACGTTTCTACAGTGGATTATTATGATCTTCTTATCAATATACTTTACTTATCAAAATTAAGTACTTTACTATTGTTAAAACATAAAACGTTGCAGGTAAACTACCCCTTTCTCTTAACCGATCTTCACCAGAATTAACAGGCCTTGAGTACTCTACAATACAGGAACATATGCAAAAAATTAATTTATTCTATTTGAATGTGCGGCAGTTATCGTTCATCATAGAAAAATTACCTTTGATAAAACATGTAACATTGCAGGTAAACTACCCCTTTCCCTTAACCCATCTTCACCAAAAACAATAGACCTCGAGTCCTCTACACATCAGTGCTGTATGCAGAAAATTATTTGATTCTCTTTGAATTTACGGCAGTTATCGTTCGTCATAGAAAACAATTACCCTTGTTAAAATACAAAACGTTGCTGGTAAACTACCCCTTTCCCTTAACTGATCTTCACCGAAAACAACAGGTCTTGGGAACTCAACAATTCAGGAACGTATGCAAAAAATTGTTTGATTCTCTTTTAATGTGCGGCAGGTATCATTCGTCATAAAAATGACACTTTTAAAACATAAAACGTTGCTGGTAAACTACACTTTTCTCTTAACCGATCTTCACCAAAATCAACAGACCTTGAGTTCTCTATAATTCAGAAAGGTATGCAAAAAATTATTTGATTGTTTGAATTTGCGGCTGTTATCGTTTGCCATAGAAAAAAATTACCCTTGTTAAAACATAAAACGTTGGCGGTAAACTACCTCTTTTACTTAACCGATCTTCACCAAAAACAATATGTCTTGAAAACTCTACAATTCAGGGCTGCATGCAAAATATTATTTGATTCTGTATGAATTTGCGGCTGTTATCGTTTGCCATAGAAAAAAATCCACACACACACACACACACACACACACACACACACACACACACACATCGAAAAAAGACTTTTTCATGTTTTGAGGGTAGTACAATCAGAATCTGCAATTATCTCGAACACGATTTTTTTTGCCATCACCATGCTTCCATTTCCTTATGGAACATGGAAGTAAAAGTAAAATCGGTATGGAGAACCATACATGACTTCCATGTTCCCATGTTCTAAGATTTATATTTAAAATACTTTTCGAAATGAACTGTTTCCATAGAAACTACTTCTTTCTTCAGCCTTAACCACAGTACTGTGGTCACTAACGTATACCACCTCACAATAGTGCACTCAATTACTTCCATGTTCCATAAGGAAATGGAAATATGGTGATGGCAAACAAAATCGTGTTGCAGATTCTGATTGTACTATTTTTTTCTATGGCAAATGATAACAGCCGCACATTCAAACAGAATCTAATAATGTTTCGCATACAGCCCTGAATTGTAGAGTTCTCAAGACCTATTGTATTTGGTGAAGATCGGTTAAGGGAAAGGGGTAGTTTACCTGCAACGTTTTATGTTTTAACAAGGGCAATTTTTTTGGCAAAGGATAACAGCCGCAACTTCAAACAGAATCAAACACTTTTTTGCACACCTTCCTTAATTATAGAGTACTCAAGGTTTGTTGATTTTGGTGAAGATCGGTTAAGAGAAAAGGGTAGTTTACCAGCAACATTTTATGTTTTAAAAGGGTAATTACTTCCATGTTCCTTAAGGAAATGGAAGTGTGGTGATGGCAAAAAAAATCGTGTTAGAGATTATTGCAGATTCTGATTGTACTACACTCAGAACATGAAAGTCATTTTTTGAAAAGTGTCTGTGTCTGTCTGCCTCTCTCTCTCTCTCTCTCTCTCTCTCTCTCTCTCTCTCTCTCTCTCTCTCTCTCTCTCTCCCCCTCTCTCTCTCTCTCTCTCTCTCTCTCTCTCTCTCTCTCTCTCTCTCTCTCTCTGTGTGCGTGTGCGTGTGTGTGGGGGGGGGCTTTTTTCTATGGCAAACGATAGCCGCAAATTCAAACAGAATCAAAAATGTTTTGCATACAGCCCTTATTTGTAGAGTACTCAAGACCTATTGTTTTTGGTGAAGATCGGTTAAGGGAAAGGGGTAGTTTCCCGGCAACGTTTTTTTTTAAATCAAGGGTAATGTTTTTATATGGCAAACGATAACAGCCGCAAATTCAAACAGAATCAAATACTTTTTTGCATACATCCCTGAATTGTAGAGTTCTCAAGTCCTGTTATTTTTGGTGAAGATCGGTTAAGGGAAAGGGGTAGTTTACCTGCAACCTTTTATGTTTTAACATGGGTAATTTTTATTATGACGAATCATAACTGCCGTAAATTCAATCAGAATCAAATAATGTTTTGCATACCTTCCTAAGCTATAGAGATCTCGTCTGTTGATTTTTATGAAGATCGGGTAAGGGAAAGGGGTAGTTTACCTGCAACATTTTGTTTTAACAACGGTAATTTTTTCTATGACGAACGATAACTGCCGCACATTCAAACAGAATCAAATATTTGTTTGCATACTTTCCTCAATTGTGAAAGACTGAAGGCTGTTGATTTTGGTGAAGATCGGTTAAGTAAAAGGGGTAGTTTACCTGCCACATTTTGTTTTAACAAGAGTAATTGTTTACATGACGAACGATAACTACCGCACATTTAAACAGAATCAAATAATGTTTTGCATACCTTCCTCAATTGTAGATAACTCAAGGTCTATTGATTTTGGTGAAGATCGGTTAAGGGAAAGGTGTAGTTTACCAGCAACATTTTATGTTGTATCAAGAGAAATTTTTCCATGACGAACGATAACTCCCGTAAATTCGAACAGAATCAAATAATTTTTTACACATGTGCCTGCGTTGTAGAGGACTCAAGGCCTATTGATTTTAGTGAAGATCGGTTACGGGGAAATGGTAGTTTACCTGAAACATTTTTTGTTGTATCAAGAGTAAAGTACTTAATTTTGATAAATAAATTATCCTGATAAGATCTTAATGATCCACTGTAGAAACGTAGATGAAATATCTATAAATGAAGAGGCTAGTTGAACGGGGTGGGGGTAATTTTCTATTAATGAAAATTATATTTGAAGTGGGAGAGGATAATTTTTTATATATGTACTACGTTATCGGCAACAAAGAAGTAGTTTGTTGTTAAAATTCCTTCCCGTCCTGTTTGGCCGTGGACCAATGTTTTCTGCAAAACCAGACGTTTCGGCAGTGCCATCGACTTCCATCATCAGTGAAAATCAAGTGCGATAACGTGAAGTGGTATACGTTAGTGACCACAGTACTGTGGTTAAGGCTGAAGCAGTAAGTAGAATGAAGTAGTTTCTATGGAAATATTTCATTTCAAAAATGATTTTAAATATAAATCTTAGAACATGGAAGTCATGTATGGTTCTCCATACCGATATTTTTTACTGATGATGGCAGTTGATACCAATGCCGAGACGTCTGGTTTTGTAGAAAACGTTGGATCAAGCCCAAACAGCCCAGGAAGGAATTTTAACAACAAACTAATTCTTTGTTGCCGATAACGTAGTACACATGACATATAAATAAAAATTATCCACACCCCCTTCAACTATCATTTTCATTTATAGAAAATTACCTCCACCCCGTCCAACTGGCCTCTTCATTTATAGATATTTCATCTACGTTTCTACAGTGGATTATTATGATCTTCTTATCAGAGTACTTTACTCTTGTTACAACAAAAAATGTTAGGTAAACTACCCTTTCCCCCTAACCGATCTTCACTAAAAATCAATACGCCTTGAGTCCTCTACAACTCAGGCACATATGTAAAAAATTATCTGATTCTGTTTGAATTTACGGCAGTTATCTTTCGTCATGAAAAAATTTCTCTATTACAACATAAAATGTTGCAGGTAAACTACCCCTTTCCCTTAACCGATCTTCACCAAAATCAATAGACCTTCATTCCTTTACAATTCAGGAACGTACACAAAAAATATTTGATTCTGTTTAAATGTGCGGCAGTTATCGTTCGTCATAGAAAAAATTACCATTATTAAAACATAAAACGCTGCTGGTAAACTACCCCTTTCTTTTAACCGATCATCACCAAAATTAATAGGCCTTCAGTCCTCTACAATTCAGGGATGCGTGCAAAACATTATTTGATTCTGTTTGAAGTTGCGGCTGTTACCGTTTGCCATAGGAAAAAATTACCCTTGTTAAAACATAAAACGTTGCAGGTAAACTACCCCTTTCCCTTAACCGATCTTCACCAAAAGTAATGTCTTGAGAACTCTACAATTCAGGGATGTTTGCGAAACATTATTTGATTCTGTTTGAATTTACGGCTGTTATTGTTTGCCAAAATAAAACAATTACCCTTGATAAAAAAAAAACGTTGCAAGTAAACTTCCCCTTTCCCTTAACCGATCTTCACCAAAAACAATAGGTCTTGAGTACTCTACAATTCAGGGCTGTATGAAAAAAATTATTTGATTCTGTTTGAATTTGCGGCTGTTATCGTTTGCCATAGAAAACAATCTACAGACACACAGATTGACACACAGACACTTTTCGAAAAATGACTTTTTCATGTTTTGAGTGTTGTACAATCAGAATCTACAATTATCTCCAACACGATTTTTTGTGCCATTACCATACTTCCATTTCCTTATGGAACATGGAAGTAAAAAGACTTTTCTTCATGTTTTGAGAGTAGTAAAATCATAATCAACACTTATCTCGAACACGATTTTTTCGCCATCACCATACTTCCATTTCCTTATGGAACATGGAAATAAAAATGGTATAAGAGTGAGGGGTGGAGATAGTGACTGGAGGGAGAAACAGAAGGCGGAAATGCACAGCTTTAGAAATCCGGACACAGACGATCGTGTAGTATTACAAACAGGCCTAAACTCTTTTGGGCGCAGCCCACTAGGTGCGGACATGTGTACAAGACTCCGACGCGAATTTACACGAAAACAATTATTTAAAAAAGAAATACATACAAAAAGATGAAAATTATAGGCAAGTTATTATGGCTTGCTATTCATGATTTTCTGCAGATTACGAGTAAGGTAATGTAGCCTATAACAAAAACGGAGAAAAGTCAAGTAAAGTTGATACGCGATGTTGTTTTGTTTTCTTTTTTCAGGCATAAACACTCCGTCTCGCAAAACGTGGTTGTGTACACAAACGGAGAAAATCCAAAACCCGTTTGGCGGAATTTTGTAAGTTTTTTTTTTATAGAATATTTTTGAAAAGTGAACAGAACGACTAATATCTTTGTCTTGTTTCAGACACGCAATCACGCGGCGGGAATAAACTGTTTTGGATTTCTGAACACATAAAAACGGAGTTTAAACTGCTTCAATATTTTACATCCAAGCACAAAAGTTTGCAACAAAAATCGAGAATCCAACATACCCGTTCAAACGTTATCGGTGGCAATACTTCCACTTTGCATGCGGGCGCGCATAAACATTCAGACACAACCTCTCGAAAATATTTTTTTTACATTTTTGAAATTGTAGACAACGAGTCTATAGTTATCTCAAACTTGATATCTGAAAATGGCGTAACATTGTAGATATTAACACGACTGCAATAGGCGATGCCTCCGAGTAGCTTACAAGAACGTGGTCAACGAACGTCTTACAACTTCCTGACCTCCTGTTCCGTATCCTACGCCTATATTTCCTTACAGTCCAGTTTTCCAGACGCGACGAAAACAGAACCAGACTGGATTGCCCCCCAAAATCCGCGTTAACCGACAATAATATCAAAATATCAGTATGAAGAACCATATATACATGAATACATGTTCTAAGATGTACATTTAAAATCATTTTCAAAATGAAATATTTCCATAGAAACTACTTCTTTCTCACGTTAGCGCACTCGATTTTCACTGAAGCAAGACAACTTCAAGAGAAGTCGGTTACATAAAGCGCCCCCTAACCAAATCAAACACGTTAGGCCTAGACTACCTCTACCTCTTGTTAGTGGCTCTGGAAGCGAAACGGCAGCACAGCTGTCCTACAACAGACGCTATCCACCGCGGCCACACACACACACACACACACACACACTTTAATTATATACTCTGGAAAACAAAACATTCTAAACTACAAAAAATTAACAAACAACCTGACTGTTTGAACAACACGACTCATTTCCAGAAAGTTGTAAAATTCTCTGCTAGAAAAACGCCGGAGCTGACGACATCGATGGGTTACGGCCCTTCAGCATCAGCTATATAAAAAAATCGGTATGGAGAACCATAGGCCTACATGACTTCCATGTTCTAAGATTTATATTTAAAACAATTTAAATGTAAATTGAAAAATTGACAAATTTGACAAACTGAAATGAAATATTTTCATAGAAACTACTTCTTTGTTGCCGATAACGTAGTATACATAAAAAATTTCGGTATGGAGAACCATAGGCCTACATGACTTCCATGTTCTAAGATTTATATTTAAAATCATTTAAATGTAAATTGAAAAATTGACAAACTGAAATGAAATATTTGCATAGAAACTACTTCTTTGTTGCCGATAACGTAGTACACATAAAAAATTTCGGTATGGAGAACCATAGGCCTACATGACTTCCATGTTCTAAGATTTATATTTAAAATCATTTTCGAATTGAAATATTTCCATAGAAACTACTTCTTTCTTCAGCCTTAACCACAGTACTGTGGTCACTAACGTATACCACCTCACGTTAGCGCACTCGATTTTCACTGATGATGGCACTCCCGAAACGTCTGGTTTTGCATAAAACTTTGGACCATAGCCAAACAGCCCGGTAAGAAATTTTAACAAAAATCTACTTCTTTGTTGGCGATAACAAAGTACACATAAGAAATTATCCCCTCCCCCTTCAACTATCATGTTCACTTATAGAAAATTACTCCCTCCCTCTTCAATTACCCATTTCATTTATAGATGTTTCATCTACCTTTGTACAGTGGATTTTTATGACCATCTTTTCAGGATACTTTATTTATCAAATTTAAGTACTCTACTCTTGTTAAAACATAAAACGTTGCACGTAAACTACCCCTTTCCTTTAACCGATCTTCACCAAAATCAATAGACCTTGAGACCTGTAGAACTCAGGCACATATGCAAAAAATTATTTGATTCTGTTTGAATTTGCGGCAGTTATCGTTCGCCACAAAAAAAAATTCTACACACAGACACTTTTCGGAAAATGACTATTCTTCATGTTTTGAGGGTAGTACAATCAGGAATCAGCCCTTATCTCGAACACGATTTTTCCCCATCACCATACTTCCATTTCCTTACGGAACATGGAAGTAAAAGTAGTGAGAGCGAAGTCCAACTTTGTTATTGTACAAAATTGTCGCCAAAATAGTGTCGGATTAACTGTATGTATATGCCTATAGTTCTAAATAACGACGAAGGTATTACAAATGTAAAGAAAACTGTCTACAAAAAGTGTGTCATCCGCCCTAGAAAGTAGAATCAATCTCAAACTCGTTGGACTCACTCCAGTTGTAGGCCTACAAGACGTTTGGAATAAATGGCTATTGCCTGTAATACGGGACAACAGACTCCATTACCTTATAGCAGTCATTTCCAAATTGTAGGCAGCGTAATTTTATGGTTTCAATGTTAAAAATGTTAGAGTAGAATAATATAAATGTTTATTTACTAAGAAATCTGTTTCACCAAGTCAACATTTTGTATTGACTTTACTTAATCTTTGAACAGTAGGCCTAATCGAGAAACCCATTTAGAAAATACAAATAGGCTATTATTTTTGTAAAAATATCTTAACTCTATTACAAAACAGTTTATAGCCGTTTGCCTGTCTCACCTCGGTAGGCCTTGCTTCCTGTTACCTTTTTCAATGGGAAAATTTTGGGGATTGTTTTTAACATCTTGTGTCTATTGTGCGCGTAGGCCTATTGTGTGAATGAAGTCAAATTCTGTTTTGCAGATGTTTATTCGACTACGTAGAGCGAAAAGTGGGGGCAAAATCCCGAGGACTCTAAGCAAAGGTCCTTTGGTCCGTCCGTCCTTTCAAACTTTTAATTAACCTTAGAGCATTATTTGTCATTATAAAGCCTTATAACCGCGCAGCGCGAAATATTAACAAAATCTAACCGCGATTTAAATTAATGTTCCAGAAAATTAACCATTTACCTTTAAGACATTTTTACGTATAAAGTAGGTAGGCCTACTTAAAATATGCCAGTAGAAGTGGATATTATGGGATAATGATCGTTCGACAACTGAGGTGTGAAAATGAAACTCTTTTGATACCTTTAGGTAAAAAGCAAATATAACAAGTTTATTCACGTTTTGAATCCTAGAATTTATAATCGTTTACCTGCCGACATAAAAAATAAAAATATTTCTCGAACATTTGAAATCTTGGCTAACGAACAGAAGGTCAGTTGAATACCTTTATCATCCTGCATATCGTTAATAATAATTTTAACCACACGAGATGCTATTTATGACTTGTTTATTACAAACAATTTTTAACAATTAGGCCTAATCATAGTAACCTACACTGAATGCAAGAGGGCCATAAGTGCACAAAATTTGGAAATTGAGTTATGGCACAATACTAACTGATTAGAGAAAGCTGTATTAAATACAGTAGAGCCATGTGATATCACCAAAGATACAGATGCTATAAAAATGTATCCTTATGCTGTTGAAAATCTGGAACACATATTTTAATGCAATACAGCCACATGTCACTTATGGCTCTATTGCATTAAAAGAATAAACTATATTTTGGAAGGTTTTAAATGAAAGTGGCTTTAACTGCAATTGTGGCCATATAATGAGAGTAGCATAGTTTTAGTTTCTTAAGCTGGCAGCACGTGTCCCTTTCCTGGCTTTTTCATAGTTTTCACATTTCATTAGTAGTCTATGAATAAGTTACAGGTTATTTTGTTGGACTGTGCTGAGTTATACAGAATGTTTTCAAACAGAACATTGCTGATTCAGGTGAAGTTAAATGCAAGAAATAAGGTAAGTTTTATTTAATATTTCTGAAACAGCCTTGCTTCAAGTGTTACATAACGAAGTACAAGATAAACAGAAGACAAGAGGACAGAAACGAAAAGTAAGAAGTGAATGGAAGAGAAATGTAGCCAAGGTTAAAAGGAATAAGGTGAGACATAGGCCTAAATGTACTCGAAGGGTAACCACATACAAGAAATTGTAATGAGAAAAGATTGCCAGGGGAATTGCCATTTTAAATGTAAGCGAATTCAAGATAACCAACGTGCTTAGATTTGTAAGACGTTTTTTAAGCTTGGAGATATTAACAAACAATGATAATATATAGCTATATAGTTATCTGTGTGAACAGATAAGATTCCTCAATATCGGAGAGTTACAGAAGGCAATACAAAAAATATAAATGATGAGTACCACTTTAAAGTAGATGGAGAAATCTACCTTGTTTGTAAAAAATTCTTCATAAATACATTAAAAGTGAGAGACAATCAAGGATAAGGAATATTATCAAGAAGACAACAGATGGAATTGTCAACTATGATATGTGTGGCAAACACAAAAACCAATCTACACTAGAGTCTACAGTTAATATATAATATGTTCAAAAACATATTAATTCTATACCACGAATCGCGTCTCATTACCTGCGCAAACAAACAAGTAGAGAATATAGGCCTATTAGTGGTGGAAAAACATTAGCAGATCTACACAGAGATTATGTAAAGGAGTGACAGGAACAAGCAAGAAGGTATGGAGAAATTACTCAGCCTAGAGCAACATTTTCTTGACAGAATTTAATATTAGCTTTTTGCTTCTAGAAAAAAGTAGTGTTTATTCTGTGAGAAATGGAAAAATTCATATAAAAGAATTTCTACAATTCGAGTATAAACGTCATTGTAAAGAAGTTAAATTAAGCAGAGGTGAAAAGGCCAAACATGCAGCGCTTGCAAAGGAAACGAAGTGTATCATAGCATGCAATGATTTACAGGCAGTCCTCCCAAATCCTTCTGATAACGTTATTGTTCTATATTATAAACGGCGGTTGTCAGTTCTGAGTTTTACAGTTTACGATATCCGGAGGTACAGTAGGCTACATTGCTATGTTTAACATGAGGGTGCTGGAAAAAGATGTCCGAATTAAATAGGCTCATGTGTTTTTCAGTTTTTAAAAAATGAATGCAAAGGAGAGATGGTTTCCTTTAACTCCGACAACTCTCGAGGACAACAAAGAATAAACACATTATTGCTTTATACGTGTATGCAGTTTTTGCTTACAATATTTTAAGCATTATATATAAATTTTTAGTAACTAGTCACAACCAGAATGAAAGAGAGCATTTGCATTCATTAAACAAAGAAAGCTTTTTCTATAAATTGGACCTATTTATGTACCTGGGCAATGGGTAACCAAATCTCTAAAAAGAAAGGTAGTCCTTCATGGTAGATCAGACTTCATGGATTTCAAAAATCTTTCAAAATTTTTTGTAAACCTTTACAGTAAGCGAAAATAACGAGGAAGTTTCTTGGCTGGACATAGGAGAAATCAGAGTAGAGAAAGAAAAGCCTCTTCAATTTTTCTACAAAACACGCTCCGGAGAAGATTATATGAAAATATACACACACAAAAATACAAGAAGCAAGCCTTCATTACCAAAACTGAATTGTGCATTTACCTCTCCAACAGTACAAATTGATGCCAAGAAACGAGATTTAATACTTCTCTGTCAAAGTGGAATTATAAAGAGCAAATCTACTCATTCTATGAAAATCTAACCGTTACACGCCATCAAATGAAAAAAAATGATGTAGATTCAGATGAACGTGAACCTGCAAGTTTACTAGACGTTATGTAACGATTTAAATAATTTACATATTCAAAAATATATATTTTGTGTATCGTTAAGCTTATTAAAAGAATATAGGACTTTCAGTAGCCTAATGCAATTAACATTCTTGATTATGTTATACTAATTGTGTATAGGCTATAATAAACTATATCAAGCTCTGTTGTTTAAGCTAGTTTGTTATCATGATGCTTTTAAATTTCAGTTGCTGCTATTATAATTTTGTTACAGCTTTGTTACTATTCACTTATGTGCGTTAGTATGAGAATGTAAGTTAAAATTGTTAACATATTAAGAAACAGTTAAATTTTGTTATTAGTTAAAATATTTTTTGATTACTTTCTGTAGTTACTTAATCATTGTTCTTGTAATAAATGATGTTCACTATGTTTCAGTTATAAAAGATATTTTAAAAATAACAACAAAAATAAATTTTAACAAGTAGGCCTATAATTAAAAAAATTATGAAGAAACAGATAATGTGTAATATTTTGATAGCACATATGGCTGTTTTTTCAATAAAAACAAAATTCACTTCTTGAATACATTTTTTGTTGTAGACACCCATAAGTGCAAATAAAATTATATGTAATAGACAACCAGAAAATTTTTGTAACAGCATTTAGAGAATTCAATTTTATTAAAGTGAATGAAAATTTCTTTTATGAATATGCCCTTATCAATTTTTAAAAACTATTTTAAACTTAAAACTCGATTTCCCACAAATGTGTCTTTTAGCACTTGTGGCCTTCTACGTTTCAAGGTGCGATAATTTCATTTAATTTTGCGAAGATTAGACCCTATATCAGATTTAGTTGAATGTAAAAGTGTTGATTTTATGTTGAATATTGCCATAACTGCCAATATTACGTTAATTATATTATATTATTAATAATAACTGTTAATACTATATCTTACTTGTAATCATTGACGGGAATTAAGGTTAAAAAGGATTATTTATTTAAGTTAAGGTTAATTTTGTAATGTTAAGGATCTATTTTTTTTAATAGGCCTATATGTTAAAATTTAGTGTAGTCTGTATAGGTTTCAGTGACTGCACAATAAATGTGTGACAAAATTGTTGGCAATTGGATCTATAATAAATATATATTTATTAATTTATTTATTTCTTGTTGAAATAAATATAGGCTACAGCAAAGACATTATTAGGCCTAAACTTAACTTGTCATGATGAGCAGGTAATTCCTAGTGGCATGAATGTAATGAACATTGTAAACTTTAATAATGGGAAAAATTATATAAAGCAAAATGATAGGCTAAGGACCGTTTAGTACCTACAAATTCTCTAATATTCCGGGGAATCGATTAAACAGACCGAATCGACGACATACGAAATACGAAATTAAAACCGTAACAAACAATCGTAACTCTGAGACAAAGTCAAGCCGATTGGGTAAATCGCACTCTATAACTATTGCCAATGAAGAAAAATAGGCTATCCTTGTTTTGTGATCTAATATTTCCGTGTAGGCTTTTTATTTTACATTTGTGAACAAAAATCGGCAAATACGAAATTTGTGAAACGAAATTATATACCTATTAAACATAGGCCTATATTCCTTATCTGAGCCAATTTAGTAGTGAATATGTTGCACAAGTTTATGTGCGGGACCCCTTAAGTCAGCAAGCAAAGGAACACGCATAAAATTCTACAAGGTGATGGCTCTTCCCACACTTCTTTATGGGTCTGAGAATTATACTTTAACGAAAGGCCAGGCCAGTCGCATCCAAGCGGCTGAAATGAGATTTCTCAGGCACGTGGCAGGGTATATCCATGATAACAGTGTTTGTGTGTATATATATAGGGCTATGGGCCTACACACAGAAACATGTGACTAATAATCACGTTTTCTATGCAGTTTAAATACAAATTCACATGAACTGACATTTCGTCAGAAGAAGTTGTACTGAAAAAATTGTCTTATGTGTATAAGATATCGGTGTATTGAGTATTTCTGAAGTTACTACCTATATAGGACTACGTACAAAATCTAAGTAAACGTCTCTCACGTGCAGCACCTGCAGCAGGGATTAGATTCGGGAATAAATTACCGCAAACGTATGAATTAAAATAAATCTCGTAAAACACGTGTCAGTGAAGTCACTGCCTACCTGTCGGTAAACATCACATGTGGCGTTCAACGCCAATTTCTCATAACTTGGTGAGAAAACTAAATGTTCCCAAAGACACAGTAAAAGTATGTCCGGGCGACTCATTTGCCGAGCGAATGTCGGTGAGAGGTGACATAATCCGACATACCTTTACATAACTGAAATAATTTTAAAACAATATTGTTTACGGTAGTTAATAAAATAGCGTATTACGATGAATACAATAGAAGCTTCATTATTCAGCTGAAATTTATTTCCGCTTATAGAAACAAAAGCCGAGGATAATCCGGAGTTTACTGTATAAAATTATTGTGCTTGGCAAATATATATCCCTCATCACCGTGTCACATTCCAACATTGGAACTTTGTTAATTAGACAGTCATCTCGGAGAGGAATGAAAATACTGTACTACCATCGCCACACTTACAAGAACGCATAAATAGGCTATTGTTGAGAATTGGTTTCAGAAGTGGCGAATAAAATAAGTGAAAGTAAACACACCTACAGCGCGTTCAGATTGGAAATAACTTTGTAAAAGCGAAATTATCTCTCTGGGAATAGTTTTTTGAACAACGTACTTAATGTTCTCACGCAGGCTTCCGCGGTCGGTGTCCATTATGTTTTTGAAATCTTCTTCCGGTATGGACCGCGTCAAAAATGTCTTGTATGACAACGTTTCACTAAAATTACGTTTTTGTCGCTTAGACCTTGAGGATATTCATTGTAATACGAGTGAAACAACGCTGTCATACAAGACGTTTTTGACGCGGTCCATACCGGAAGAAGATTTCAAAAACATAACATACTTAATAACCTGGAAACACCACCACACAACAACAAAAATAAGAGCATATCGATTTTTCAGACAAACAACTAAACCGGCTGACAGGTGGATATTCGAAGTTATCAACAGAAAACCAAATTTTAACGTAAAAAGCAGTAATAATTTAGACCTAAGGTTTGAGTTGTGAGGATGCATCAGCAAATCTAATATAAACATAATTCAAAGATATTAGTCGAAAGTATTGTGAACGGTAAATAGACACACCCACCGCTACGTGCCTAATCAAATCGTTCACATGGATTTACTTAGGCCTACATAATTCGTAGGTTAGTAAAGGAAAAAGTTGGCCAAGTGTTATGTGTGGAGCGTTGCTTTATATGGTGCAGAGACATGGACACTGAGGAAGGAGGATGAGAAAAGATCAGAAGCATTTGAGATGTCGGTTTGACGAGCAATGGAAAAAGTAAGGTGGATTGGTAAAGTAAGGAATGATGAAGTTTTAAGAAGAATAGGGGAAGAGAGAAGAATCCTGAAGGTAATAGAAAATAGGAAAAGGAATTGGTTAGGTCATTATTTAAGAAGAGACGACTTGCTTACAACACTGCCATGGAGGAAAAGGAGAAAAAAAGAGGGCGTAGAAGAATGAAGTTAATAGATAGCATTAAAATCAGAGGGTGTTATGAAGAACCGAAAAGACTGGCATGCGATAGGACAGCTTGGAGAGGCTTTTACCATTTGAAGACCTGCCTTAAGGCAGAACACCAAATAAAAAACATAATTCGTACAAAACACGATTCAGCAGAAAAGCAGAATACACTGCGGCAAATTAGACGCATATGAAAATCTGTGCTTGGGGAGAGACTGTCGCGTACTGACCCGATGTAAAACATAATGAAAGAAGTTTTGTTAAGAAGATATTTCCTCACTAATGTTACAACATTAGTTTACAGAATGAATTTGTATTTTCCGATTACTAATTCAATAAAAACACGCGTCACATTATGACTATTGATGTAAATGTAGGCTAAGCTTTCGAAACCGTAGTCATAGTTATAATTTTCAAAAACATTTTTCATGTTATAAACCGTTTTCATGAAAATTGTGATAACCTACTACAAGGATCTTTTTTAAGGGGACCATGTAGGCCTACTCGAAATTTTCGAAAATTTCGCTTTCTTTTGTCAACATTTTCAGAAACTACATTTACTTAATTCTGAAAAAAATAGTAGCCTATAAAATTTGTTCACCTATGATAATTAAAAGTAACCATAAAACTAGATTGAAAGTTCACAATTGTGAGTTGGTCTCTTGTATTTTCAGGTTGGAAACGTTTTAGCTTTTTTTTTACGGAAATTTTCTAAGTAAAGCAAGAAAAAAAGAAAAAAATCAGAATAAAATGAAGACGGTGCAGGGCCGTTTTAAATTAGGTTTTTGTTTAACTTCTGGTAACATTAATAATGTAGTTTTTCTTAAAAATTAAGTTTTACAATTTAGGTCTATATTACCTTTTTTCTCAGCTTTTATAATATAAACCAAACTGGTTTTTATACATTGTACGGCTAATTTTGGCGCAGTCTATCTACGAAACCTCTAAAAGTTTAGGAAAAGAGTAAACAAATAATTATAAAAGAGTTAATAACACCTTGAGCAATAAAATATTCAGACAAATTTTTATGAACTTCAATTAAAACAAATTAAGTTAATACAAATTAATAGTTTTGCTCGAGATGGTCTAGTTCCTTCCCAGAATACACTTAACGAAACCTAAAGGTCATTAAATTGAAAATGAAGATATATAGACTAAATCTGATTAACATGTGGAAGTTAGGCGGGGCGTACGTGGTTCCCCTTATACAGTTAAAATTTACCATCACATAGGCCTATTGTTCAAAAATTGCGAGTTTGTTACATGAACCGCAAATTATATCGAAAAATAAAAAACTTAGATCACGTGTCAGTTGAAGTATGGAAATGGCGTAACTTACCACTGCTGAAGAGACGCCATGATGGTTTTGTTGCTCACCCACAAGAGCGGCCACGTCGCAATATAACGTAGACAAATTAATTTTTTTTAAGTAAATAATAACCAATTTTGCAAGTCTCGCACTACTTTCGTAGGATAAGCTCGTTAAATATAAACCAATATATCAGATCGGGTGAAATATTCGCTGCAACAGTTTTATATAAATCTGATTAACGTGTGGAAGTTAGGCGGGGCGTAAATGGTTCCCCTTATATAGTTAAAATTTACCATCACATATTGTTCAAAAATTGCGAGTTTGTTACACGAACCGCAAATTACATCGAAAATTAAAAAAAAATTAGATTGCGTGTCAGTCGAAGTATGGAAATGGCATAACTTACCACTGCTGAAGAGACGCCATGATGGTTTTGTTGCTCACCCACAAGAGCGGCCACGTCGCAATATAGACAATAAATTAATTTTTGTAAGTAAATAATAACCACTTTTGCACGACTCGCGCTACTTTCGTAAGATAAGCTCGTTGAATATTTACACAATGAAAAGGATCCTCGAAATAGCAGAAGACAAGAAGAATATAAACCGATATATCAGACCGGGAGAATATATTCGCTGCAACAGTTTAACTCGCGCACTGAACACACAACACCAAACGGAAACTTCTAGGAGAATGGATCACACGTCGACGGCTACACGTATACTGTCCCCTTCGGTTGTTTCCGTATGCGTTCGTACAGAGCGTCCAATCCTGTGACAGAAAGAGTGGGCCGGTCGCTTCGCCAGCACCCCACTCCGACATGCCAGAAGATGTACTGTATAATATACCTGTCAACTACGTCGAGATGGGCAAAGTAGTTCATCGAAACGAACGTATCATAGCTAAGTCGTTCACGCCACCGAACTGAACTAGAACAATGAACTAGGTCACTTGATTTTTTTTATTTTAGAAATTTACTTTTCTAAAATTTTTGTAAATATTAAAAGAACAAAATTTGACACCTTAATCTTTCTGTTTATCTTAGGTTATAGGCCACGTGAGATAACATCAAAGCGCATGAAGATTAGCTGAAAGATAACCAATACTGTACCTTTTTTGGCGTTTCAGCAAAACAGACGCAATAAAATATTATTTAAATACAAACAAACTATGAAAATAATTTTATTCATGTCGCCTTCGGCCAGAATCGCGAAACCCGTCTCTCATGTAGGTCTAGGCCTAAGAGTCGCAATAAACACACATCCGAAATAACAAAAATAATCTTTTCTTTTCGATTATTTAACAACTTTGAAACCAGGTTCCACCAATCCTAGCATACGATAATCTCTGCTATTTTATTTTTATCATATTTATGCCAAATTTTGTAGAAGTAACAAAAATCAGACTGCCCAAAAAAAAATTTTCAGTCTATTCTCTCACCCCCTTCCGATTCATCGGGACTGATAGACGTTTCCTTTTATAAATAAACCTATATAAATTAATTATTTAACAGTATAACAAAATAATTAAAAACATAAAATTATGGAGTTTGTAGGCCTAATAGGATACTATAAAAACTCCAAAAATCCAAAAATGAACTGCAGTCAAGAACAGTAAACGACTTAAACAATGGACCGGCAGCAGGCAGAAGCACTCGGTCTTACACTCATTATTCATTCACGAACAACCTACTGAAAGCGAAGGACCTAGGCATATACTGCACGCGAACAACGTACTGAGCGAACGACCTAATACAAACGAACGACTTACTACAAACGAACAACCTACTGAGAGCGAACGACCTATTGCATGCTGAACGACCTACTACAAACGAACGACTGAACTAACAAGGAACTACGGTTGTTTAGTTTTATAAGTGCCCGATAGGAGCGTGACTAATGCGAACTACTGTCCTGCGGGGCGAACGACTGTAGTCAGTAGTTTCACTTGACTTTCTTTGTTCTGAATTTTGTCACTGCCTTATAGACCTACCTGGATAAAGGGTTTGAACCAGCGAAGCGAGTTCTCTTTTTTAACTCGACAGTTTGGCATTTTTCTCTTCTATCTGCCTTCTATAGGCTTACGCCTACGTGTCACGAACTCGTCAACCTTTTTCTAATCACGTGTAGGCCTATTATACTGTTCCCACCTTATAACTAACGTGCACGACTGACTTATGACTAATTGTTTTAACTATATTGTTATAAGACTTAAGTATATTATAACAAAATTTATATATTAATGTATATTATATAGCCTATATTAAATACAGTATTTAACAAAAAAGAAACAGAATATTTAAACAATATGTCAAAAACTAACCTAACTCAAATCATAAACAAAAATCTAGAAAATAGTAGAAATAGAATTTGCCACTAACATAATACAAGACAATATAAGTTACAAGAAGAAAAACGAACAGAAGCAACACATAATTAAAAAAAGTAATCATTAGTGAAATGAAAAACAAATCTAAACAAAAGCAAGACAATAAAACAATAAAATAAATTAAAAATAAAGTAAAGAACAATAATTTAATGATAACTAAAGCAGACAAAAGTCAAGCAACAGTAATTATTGGTAAAACAGACTACATCACAAAAACTGAAGACTTCATCAACAATAATAAATGCATACCTACAACTAAAAAAGACCAAACAGAAAACTATCTTAAACAAACAATAAAACTAATAAAAACAGCTAAAAACGTTTTCAACAATAAAAATACAGACATATATATATATATATATATATATAAATAATAATCCAGAACCACCTAAAATGAATAGCCTAATAAAAATACACAAATTAAACAACCCAATACGTCCATTAATCAACTTCAAAAAAGCACCTAGACCTACATGCAAAATAGCAAAAATAATAGCACAAAAACTAAAAAGTAATCATCATAACATAAAAAATACATACGAATTAATAGACAAACTAAAAATAAATATAAATGAAAATACATTTTTCACATCATATGATATCACAAACAGCACACCAACATCACAGTAGATGAAACAATAGACATAATAATAAACAAATTTAAAGAGCAAAATGAAGACACACAATACGTATATAACTGAAATAAAAAATAGCCTCCAATTAATACTAAACAAAATTACTTTGAATTCAATAGCAAAATTTATCAACAGCAAGAAGGTTTAGCAAAGGGATCTCCATTATCTAGTAAGAATAGCAGAAATATTCTTACAACACATAGACACCAAAATACAAAAGATTATAAGTTCATTTGATCTAAATAGCATATGGATAAGATATGTAGATGATGGGCTATATGTATCAAATAACAAAAACACAAATGCAGATAACATATTAAAACAAATCAATAGGCCCTAACATAGGCCTACATCCAAAAAAACAGTTCACAGAAGAAAAAGAAAAACATAACAAAAACAACTATTTAGACATAACCATCACAAGAAACAACAACCACATACAATATGCAATATATAGAAAACCAACTTCTACTAACATCAGTATACCTAACCATTATGACCACCCACCACAAGATAAAATGGCAGCATTCTATTCACTATTTAACAGAATGTACAAAATTCCCCTAAACAAACAAGAAACAGACAAAGAAAGAAATATAATATACCAAATTGGTTCTGAAAATGGATACAATAAAAATATTGTAAGCAAAATAGAAAATAAAATCAAATATAAAATAAAAACTGAACAATTAAGAATTAATCAAAATGAACAACAACACATAAATAATAACAACAATAAAAAAATAGGCCACATTCACATATATAAATAATAAAATGACAAAGCTAACAAAACTATTTAAAAACACAGATATTAAAATAGCATACAAAACTAATAAAAATAATTTACAAAAACTAAATAACCCACACAATAAAGATAATACAACAACCAATGGTATATACAAAATTGAATGCCAAAAATGCAATAAATGTTACATAGGACAAAACAAAATAAAAACAGCTGAAAAAACGTTATTTTGAACACCTAAATGCAATAGAGAAAATCGAAGGAAGGAAGCTGTGGGAACATTCAGCCTGGTCTGCCTTGCAGCACATCTTGCAGGAATGATCTACCAGTCAAGTGAATGCACCATTTGTCATGCCCTAAATTTTACTATGGATGCACTGCCCTAGACTCAAACCTGCCTATCAACAGAAGGGACTTTATTGGAACACCAGGAGTAAGATGGAATAACTTTCCATAGGAACAATAACAAGTTTTTGCTATGTATCCAGTGACACATTCTTCCTTGCCCAGGAATATCAGAGTAGCTGATATAAAGAAATCAGTTTACATATATTACCTCTCATTGAAGAGGAGACACTGGTTTCTTCTACACTATTACAGAATTTCACATTATTTCATATTTATATTCTACTACGAGAGCTTATCTCTCCTCTGCAAGATATTTTAACTTTTGTTGTTCCTGCTGAAGATTTACCTGTAAGTTGTGTATGACTGATGTAGCACATACAGTGTCAAACCTTTTGGATAAATTACAGTTAATATTTTTACAAATTGTACTCAATAATATTAACACAGAAATACTGATAACAATTAAGTCTACACCTCTTATTGCTGTCAGAGATAATTATTGCACTATTAGTCCCAATTAATGGGCAACAAAACCATTTACAGAGCAATTTATGGTTACCATTTTGGGTCTCTTATCAGTCTTAAAGTGGAGTCATTACAACTATAATTAAACCTGTCATAGTTGTTGACTCCTTTCATATATACTTCATAAATTATAAATTCTTAATTGGTAAATGATAAAGAGTTGGTACAATTCTAGTGCGAATGAAAGTATTATATTACATGGCCGAGGAGTAAATATATAGCTTACTCCACATTAACTTTCAATTTGTTTGTATAAATCTAAGGTTGTGAGATTATGAGATTACCTTAGTAACTAATAAAATGTTAAATATACTTAGTAAGTATTAATAATTGGAACTTAATCTAGTTACACTTTGATGTTTACTGAAGTTTGAACAATAATTATCATGCTGATGACAAACATGATGACAAAAAAGAACTATACCAAAGGGAAAACACACACACACAAATTATCACAATAACAATAGAATCAGTGGTTTTGAAAAGGGCATCAGTCACATTTTTTGAGAAAATGACATAGATCTATGACTTGTTTTGCATTCTATAAGCCTAGATTTGCCACTTTACATGAAAAGGGCACTAGTCCAGTGCTCAATATGGCTACAATGTGCCATTCAATATTGTGTTTGCTTTGAAAAGGGTCCTGGACTCCTGCCCTCTTTATTAAATTTTTTAAATTAAAAAATAAAAAATGTCTACAAGAGTAAAGTTTTATCCATAGAATCTTTGGGAAAGAAAATTCCTAAAAATGAAAAAGTAGATTTTACTATTTTCAAGTACTACATGTTTGAATGTGGAAACAAAGGAATCCAGTTGTGTTGAAGGTCTATAATTATATTGACGGTTTGACTTTCCATCATTTTAGACTTGTTAAAAAATCAGCTGAAGCCATACCTTTTCCAACTAGAAAAACACACAATGATAAGTGCCCAATAAACTGCAAGAAAATAAAGGACATTAAACAAGTCAAAAATACATTCCTGATGAGCACTTACCCTTTTATGATGATATAGGCCTATGTGACTGGCCAACAAAGGATGGAAAAGAAATCGAATAAGTTTTCTTAACGTTAAGAAATTCACCATCTACTTATAATGTATTTCAATTAATTATTTATAAAATACTACCAGTTATGTTAATTTTAGTAATTGTTTGTGAAATAAAAAAATATACAGTGCATTTAATGTTTTTATTTTTACAAATTTTGAAAAGGGCATGAGTCCAATAGTTTCAATTTTTTTTATAGGCATACCGTAAGAGATAGCAAACTAAAAAAAATAGTGCGTTATTCAAATTTATTATATGTAATAACAAAAAAATAATCATAAAAGTAAAGCTAAAATTTTGCTTGTAAACTCATGCCCTTTTCAAAACCACTGATTCAATTGACTTATAAAATTATTTTATCTAGCCCTTTTCAAAACCACTGATTCAATTGACTTATAAAATTATTTTATCTAACACACATTTCACAGACGTAGTGCACATCTACAACATAGGCCTAATATGAATTCGATAAATTTGTGATTTATATTTTGATATAAAGAACACAAGGAGTATTTTCACATTTCAAAAATGTCACGTTTCACCAACTTCAAGTTTCAAAAATTTTCATATTTCACATTACATTAGGCCTCTGATATTGCAGAATTTCAAAGACTGTTTATTTCTGTATATGTTTTATAGAGACACTGTTGGTAACATTTCTTTTTAACATCTGCTTATTTTTCCATTCATTTATTACTGTTGCTTTACAACCATTCTATTCTGTAATTTTGTATGGTTAACCTAACCACTATGTGTACTAAACCATTTTGTGTAGTAAACCATAATTCAGGTTAAACATTTGTCCTGTGTACAATCAGTGAATGGAATGCCACATTGAAAGGGTAGCCTATTCAGTTTCAAATGGTTATCAGCTAGTAGGTGACAAAACCTTTGTGGTTGATTAATTCAGGACCAGTCCGCATGAAATGACTGGTTTTTAATTAAAAATATATCCACTTGCTGAGAAATAATTTACATTGAAAGGAAACCTTGAATACTCGCACTTGAGACTTCTGACAGTTTCTAATAGACATCTGTACGGAACTAATTCCAGTCTGGTAAAGCCTACTGTAGAATGCTAACCCTGAGGAAAGTAGGACTGTGGGTTAACATATTTATTTCAGGTCTACAGGTTAACATAGTTCCGTTTCTAAAAACATGAAGTTCTTTTGAATGATGTCTTTGTACTTCATATTTGAATTACTGTGCAACATGGGAGAGAGTAAATGTAGATGGATGTTTAAATGATGTGAAAATTCTGTCCATTGAATTCTAATGTTTTATGGTCAATCAAAAAATATTGATTTCATGTAATGGAGCCTAATTCAGGTTAAACAATTGTAATTATTTTACAGACATTAGTGTGTGAAATATGTGTTAGATAAAACAATTGCATACTCCTTCACAAAATTAATCATAAATGTTAGACCTATACAGCTGCAAGAGACTGTGGAATGTAGAATAACAATTTAGTAACCAAATTTGTTGCTGTAAATTTTGTTATAGTCTTAGAAGCAAAGTAGATACTTTTTATGGTAAAGGCAACAATGGTTGTGGAGCAGAGAATATTCCGAATCAGTAGTGAATCATGAGACCAGCTGACAATTTGTTTTTCCATATAGGCCTATACTTAAAATGTGAAACAGTGGTTTCAAATAAAAAAGTTAGTTGTTATACAGTTATTAATTAATAAAACTAAACAAATTATGACTTATTTCTTAGAACATCTGTGTTATGTAGGCTATAATGCATGATATTACAAACAGTTTGAGTAATTTAAAATAAAATATGAATAAATGTATGAATTAAATATAACTTATAATAAATTGTGTATTTAAAATTATTATAAAACATATGGGAATATAAATAATTAATATTATAGAAATAAGAATAGGAAATGGACTGCACAAAATTATAAAATGAAGAGGAGTCCATCTCATTCTGTTAATTTTTTTTACAGAAAATGTCAGAACTCTTGAGTTCATGCTGATATTGCGGTGATATATATTTTTTCTATTCTTCTATGTTATATAAACACGAGAAAAATAATTTTAAACGGCGGTCGAACCTATTTACGGAGAAAAAAATTAAATTATTACTCCCATAAGAACGCATGCAATGGTGAATGAGCGCCATATTGACTGTGTAGACGGTGAGAAATGACATAGGTCCAGCTGTTGTTGACTCGTGACGCTTTTTCAAAACAAAATTTACATGATTCGTACATGTTCAAAATTGCGTTGAGCCCAAACGGTGGTTTAAAGCTTTGCGTTGAGCCCACCGCGAGTTTATTATTAGTAACCTCGGAGGCGCCGGAGTCTAAAGCATGTGCGGTGAGCCGGCTACCCAAAATCACTCTCAGCGGTGAATACTGTAGGAAACTGATGAGCCGGCCACCCACGAGTCCGAAATGTAACGCTTTGCGTTGTAGGCAATTGAATTACATTAAGGCAAAAGTGGGTAATTATGACATTTCTCACCGTCCACACAGTCAATATGGCGCTCATTCACCATTGCATGCGTTCTTATGGGAGTAATAATTTAATTTTTTTTCTCCGTAAATAGGTTCGACCGACATTTAAAATTATTTTTCTCGTGTTTATAGAACATAGAAGAATAGAAAAAGAAATATATCACCGCAATATCAGCATTGATGAGAATTGTCATAATTACCAAGATTTCTAATATTCGACTTGTTTGAGGGGTTGTGGTGGTGGGAGAGGATAGGAGAGGAGATGAAATAAGTGACGTAGGCCTATGTTACGGTAATTGTGAATTTTCTTAACTTTTCTGGCGTTGGTGTGAAAATTTTGTTTGGTTATATTTCTATTTTATATAAACGCGGAATGTGCCCCCCACCCAAGGCAGTAACGCTAAACCCAAACCACATGCAGTATTGCGCAGTTATAATAAGTAGCCTACATTTGATTTAGACACTAGGTATTAAAAGGGTTATAAAAAAAGTCAGTAAACTTTTAAATAACAGAAAAATGAAATTAAAGAGTACGGTACGTTTCGAAGTAAGCAAATACACTGTGCCAAAAACTCCAAAAAGTAATTTTAAAAAGCTCCAAATAACTTGATCGTTATTTTTGTTATTGCTAAAATAACACGAAATACATAATCAAGTGCACCAATATACGCTAAAAACATTTATAAAAAGCTGCAAAAAGACTTATAAAAATGGTAAAGTAAAAGAGAACAGGCCTACTAAAAGGAATGCAGAATAGCCTACTTGAGTGATGAAACCGTTCAGTAAACAAGTAAGCCTAATTAAGGGATAAAACAAGTGTAGGGTATACTCTGTTTACAGTTGCAGGAGTACTAGTGAATAAATTTAAAAAATGATTACAATAATTTAATTGGAAGTGCGAGACAGTATAGTAACTTACCTACTGTAGAAGCTGCCATAAAAATGGCGGCCGGTAGAACGAAGACCGGTAGGCCGTGAAATGAAAAACGCTAATTTATAGACTAAAAACCGAACTCCGAACGCAATAAACAACTGAAATGCGATCTAATTTTAAGACACGAACAGAACAAACGCGATTTTTACAATAAACACAGCAAATTACAGCATAAATCAACGAATTACCGCAGCCACGTTGACGATCGTCTTGTGCGAAGGAATAACGGTTGACTGGGACAGGAAGCTCAGTGGGAGGTGGCACCCAATGAATCGATTGTGTGCTATCGGAAACGACACCTTGTTCTGCTAGCTCTTTATTATACAGTCTACAAATTAGAATAAACTCTCGTTTTTTGAAACGATTCTGTTTTTCGAAATAAGAATACAAAATAATACAGTTTAATACATAAATTAGGCCTACAAATAAATTACCATTTTTTCCGATTGTGGGCTATCGGAAACGACACCTTGTTCTGGTAGCTCTTCATTATACAGTCTACAAATTAGAATAAACTCTCGTTTTTTGAAACGATTCTGTTTTTCGAAATAAGAATACAAAATAATACAGTTTAATACATAAATTAGGCCTACAAATAAATTACCATTTTTTCCGATTGTGGGCTATCGGAAACGACACCTTGTTCTGGTAGCTCTTCATTATACAGTCTACAAATTAGAATAAACTCTCGTTTTTTGAAACGATTCTGTTTTTCGAAATAAGAATACAAAATAATACAGTTTAATACATAAATTAGGCCTACAAATAAATTACCATTTTTTCCGATTGTGGGCTATCGGAAACGACACCTTGTTCTGGTAGCTCTTCATTATACAGTCTACAAATTAGAATAAACTCTCGTTTTTTGAAACGATTCTGTTTTTCGAAATAAGAATACAAAATAATACAGTTTAATACATAAATTAGGCCTACAAATAAATTACCATTTTTTCCGATTGTGGGCTATCGGAAACGACACCTTGTTCTGGTAGCTCTTCATTATACAGTCTACAAATTAGAATAAACTCTCGTTTTTTGAAACGATTCTGTTTTTCGAAATAAGAATACAAAATAATACAGTTTAATACATAAATTAGGCCTACAAATAAATTACCATTTTTTCCGATTGTGGGCTATCGGAAACGACACCTTGTTCTGGTAGCTCTTCATTATACAGTCTACAAATTAGAATAAACTCTCGTTTTTTGAAACGATTCTGTTTTTCGAAATAAGAATACAAAATACTACAGAGTAACACATAAATTACAAATAAATGATAATTTTGATCGATTGTGGGCTATCGAAAACGACACCTCATTCTAATAGCTCTTCACTATATAGTCTACAAATTAGAATAAACCATCGTTTCGTGAAAAGATTCTGTTTTTCGAAATAAGAATACAAAATAATACTACAGTGTAACAGATAAATTACAAATAAATGATAATTTTGATCGATTGTGGGCTATCGGAAATGACACCTCGTTCTAATAGCTCTTCATTATATAGCTTACAAATCAGAATAAACTATCGTTTCGTGAAACGATTGTTTTTCGAAATAAGAATACGGTACAAAAAATAATACTACAGTGAAACAAATAAATTACAAATAAATGATAATTTTTACGGATCGTGGGCTATCGGAAACGACACCTTGTTCTGCTAGCTCTTCATTATAAAACCTACAAATTAGAATAAACTCTCGTTTTGTTAAACGATTCTGTTTATCGAAATAAGAATACTTACAAAATAATTCAGTGTAACACATAAATTACAAATAAAAGATAATTTTTACTGTCAAATTAAGTAAGCATTCTTATTGTTTTCTTCTTTTCCAGTTCTTTTTATCTTCATTTTTTAAGCAATATGCCTATTATTAACATTACACCGAATTATTTTTATTTGTTATTACTGTTTCCTAAACAGTGATATTCATACGTATATATGGAATACTATTGTGTTATTATTTTGTTATCGGAGGAACGTAGACCAGGAGCCGTAACGGAATCGTAGACCGGAAGCCGTTAACGCTTGGGGACAAGCGTTGGTTTTTTCATCCATTCTGTTTTTTAAAATGGATTCCTAAAATACTATCACCTTGGATAATTGTGTGCGAATCTGTAGTAGTGGGAAGCAGTTATAATTATAATCACACATATGTAGGCTATATGAAAAGTCAGAAACAGCGTTAAGCACAAAGCTTCACGACAGACCCTGTCATCTCGATACAAATAGACTCGTCCAAATCATCATAGCCTAATATGAAACACTGAATCTTCTATTTGCGTAACTGTTTTATTTTTGTGGTTTAATTGTGTTTTTACAAATCTAAAATACAGAAAACTAAAAGTCTGAAAACTTTAAGCGGGTTATTTTTGTTAACGTCACCGGAGGAATAAAATCTACAGGAAGAGCAGCGGCAATTTCAAACTTAACAAAACGTTAAGACAATTGGAATTACTGCCCCCCCCCACATTTCTTGACGGCCTTCCTTATGTAGGCTATTACGTGTTTTAGTACTACTACTACTGCTGCTGCTAATACTCCTAGTATTATTACTATTACTACTATACCTCCAAGGTAACATAATTTTATAAAATAATTTTGACTCCAAAAAATGATTTTTTAAACTTTTGGAGGCACGATGAACAAGATACATGTACCAGGGTTTCGAAATTTTTATCGAATATAAATCGAACATTGTAAAAGATAGAAAGCTGCTTACAATTCCAATTTTAAAGACAAACTTACATTCATCGGTCTCATGCGCTTTCCAGTGTATGATTGTTGCTTCAAGTGCTGCAGTCTTTTTTATTTTTTCTTATTTTTGAAACCAGTTCACACCCCGATCAACAAATTGTTTTAAATATTTGAAAATTCCTTATTCTTTACTACATGAACATAAACATTTAAAAATACGAAGGTTTTTTTGTTGTCTCTGTAGATTAGCTTAGAATAATTTTTAGCTAAATTTCTCTTTATCATGTGACAACTATAAAATTAAAGATATGTAAAAACAATTTATTATAATATATAGAATATACCTACCCTCAATCAATCAATCAACAGTGGCTCTACAACCCTTGGTGGGTCTTGGCCTGCTCCAAGAGTTGATTCCATTCCTCCCTATTGCATGCCTTGGCTTTCCAGTTTCTCTATGTTCAGCTTTCCGAGGTCCTCCTCTATCTGGTCTTTGTATCTACTTCGGGGTCTTCCCCTTTTATATACCTACCCTACTCATGCTATACTCCTCTCCAAAGATAGATGTTTAAATATTTTAGTAATTACTGAATATTTTAAAATGAAAAACAATTAGTCCAGTATATTCCTGTAGGCAGCCAAGTATATTCCTGTAGGCAGCCAAGTATATTCCTGTAATTCTATATGTAACGTAATACATGTAGCTTCTTAAAAAAAATATCTGTATTTTTGAACACAAACATTAAAAATGTAATTACAATTCCCCATTGTGCCTTCTCTTTCTGTCTTCCAACAAATGACCTTTCTCATTCCTGCTTTACATTCTCCAAACTCATAATTTTTTCTTTTATTAGGCTATCTATGCAAAGACGTTTCGTGTATCTAACATTTTATCAATTTTTGTAATGTGTTTGTCAACATATGACAATTATCTAGTAGAGCATCGGAACGACCAGTGTTATACCTCAACTATTGTGCCTCAGCTAAACTAATTTCTAGTCTTGTTGCAGAAACAAATATTGTATTTGGACACCTATTTCGTATGACATTCCCACTTTAGGCTTTACCTGTGAGCCACCTGTTTAGCAAAGAATCTGATGCTGGCCTGTAATAATTGGTGGGCCTACATTCTTCTTAACTGCTTGTTCACAGAGAGACAGGCGTTTTTACTGCTCACCACAGTTTCTCAAAAACAGTGCAACTTTCATGCATATATTTCTTTTCAGCTGACTAGCAATGAGAAATTGCTACATGACTGACATGTAGGCCTACAGTCTTTCTCACATCAGGTATAATACCCAGAGTTGTTCTGGATGGCGTTACCATAATATCTAAAATTAAATAATAACTTGCCCATTTATTTAGAGGCTAGTTATGTTTTTTTAACTGATCCATGGTTTCCCCTATTTATGTACCAAATCCAGAACACTCATAACCAATTTTTTAAAACTTACACCCAAAGTTTTCTCGCCTGAATGATATACCGTTTATGTTTCTTTTAGACAGACGTTATTCAATTCTTTGGTTAACTACAGAGAAACACAATTCTACCTCACAATAACACAAATCCTCGACTCAGCAAAACATGACTTTGTAGCACTCAAGATAGGTTATGTTCCTCAGGCTACTTACAAGTTTAGTTATTTCTTATTAATTGCTTGTCCTGTGTTTCAAAAGATATCAAAACATAATCATAATTGATTGATTATACTAACTTATTTGACATTAACTGACTGATCATTAATGAATCAGTTATAATAATGTTTACCAAAAAAAATTGGTTTAAAAAAGTACATATGTTCTTGGGTTCATAAATTTTAAAAGCATGGTTTAAGTAATCACAGATACAACAGTTTAAATAGATTTTTGACATTAACCCTCAGCCAACATAATAATATACATATTTTGCTCAGGAAAATGTGTAATTTGCTTATCCCACAGGATTCCATTTAATGTAGGCTAGATATAGCCATCTTTCCCAAATTAATTCTGGATTGTATTTCTTTGTCTTGCTTCCCACTGGCCGCAATTTTCACCACTAACTAGGCCTACTTGTATTCCTCTGTATAAGAAATCTCATGTCTTCCTCCAATATCAAGTCTTGATGAAGGTCACCTATTGCCATCTATTTTGTTTTATTCATATTTATCCTTAGTCCCCATTTCTGATATTCCTGTACCAATCTTCTAGTCATGTAGTCTATGTCAAAATCTTGAGCCAAAAGTAATTGGTCATCAGCAAATACAGCGAATAAACTGTATCACAATCAAGTGGAATTCCCATGTTCTTACACAAGTTTCTATTGCTTTCTGCTTGTACATTTTGATAGACAACATCCCTGGCGTAAACATTTGGTCACTTGAAACACTGGTGTCAAATTCTTTCCTATTTTTATTCTCGATATTGAATTATTATAGAAATTTTGTATAGCTTTATGATAATGGGGTTGATACTAGTTGATCTTAAAGCTGTCCACACATTGCCTACCGGTACATTGTCATAGGCTTTTTTAATGTCAGTAAAAACTAAATGAAGAGGTTGTGATCGAACTGTTTTCTTTTCAATTATTTGCTGTAAGGAAAAAATATGATCTATAGTTGATCTACCAACTCTGAAACCTGCTTGTTCTTCAGCCTCCATTTCCTTATACTCAGCTTCTAAAAAAAGTTTAAGTACTCTTCCAAAAGCCTACTTAGTGTGCTAGTAAGTGTTATGCCTCTATAATTTTTAAAATTCAATTATGATAAGAAATAAATTTCCCTTTCGTTCATATTTTTTATGCTACATTTTGGTAGGGATTCACGTTAATAAATGTGTTTCCTTATATCTAGAATTTTCTGAGACTCATTATGATATATTGTAAGACTGAATCTGTTAAAATTACTTGTTTTATTCATTCACTTCCATTTCTTACATCTAAATTTGTTTTACTAGTTTTTGTAATTTTCCCCATATCTTCAGGTCTTCTCCTTACTTACCAGTGTCCATAACACAAAACGCTCCACACCAATAACTCTCCAAAAACTTTCCTTACCTCTGTATCGATGTGATTCGTTATAATGCAGTAGATGTGTATGTTGACAGAAATATGTTATAACTGTAGATTATTGTCGTACTAATACACATGAATGAACAGATTCTTTCTACAATTGTTCCAGTTTTCAAAGATGTAATTTGATTATTATTTACTAAGATAAGTAATAATAAAGATACTTATTCTGGAGATACTCTAGGGAAATTTCTGAAATCTCTGAAAAACGGTTGCCTTCAGTTTCAAATACTGAAGACATTTTAAAAATTGTTGAATAAAATAATTATAGCCTTACTGTAATTTTGTTATATTGTGGAATTGTATTAATTCCTTTATATTACATTGAAATTCTTTATATTATTGTATTATATTTTAACGTATTTCTTTAATACAGCTTGCTGGATTTGTGTTTTGAATTTTAATAATCTTTTTTTTATTAAGTCAATAAATTTATTTGATTTATTTTTGTGAATCAGTAAGCGGTCCTAATTATGTTTACGTATGTGAAGGAAGCTACAACACGGCCATTTTTAAGGGACCCCTATTTTGTTTCATCACTCTGTTGTGTTGTTGTGTTGTAATATTGTATTCATAATATTGTGATGAAATAAAGACCAAATAAGAAAAAGGTAATCCGTGATTGTTGTTATTGTTTTTATTTCTTGTGGAAGGCTATTTCATAGACCTATAAAAAATTAGAAGTTTTGCATCTCTCTCTCACACACACACACACACACACACACACACACACACACACACACACACACACACACACACACACACACACACACACACAAACGTACATAGCCTACCCGTTTATCTAAAATAACGGCTGCTCCTTGATTTGTTCTATCATCAGCAATAGGGAGCAACGTTTCTAACTTCTATGCGCCACCGTAATAATTAGAAAACTTACTTTCATTTTTCTACAGAGGCCTCAGGAAATTCATACTGAGATAGGACCGGCCAAACATTGTTTTTTTTTTATACGAGAAAACAAACTCTCATCAGTTTCAACAGTTTGACCACGACCCCTATTAGCCTATTGCTTGCGCCTGACGAGCAGCGGTTGATTTACCATTTTGCTTCCCATAGGCAATATAAATTTGCCGCGCTCCTACAAATCTCTGATGGGGGGGGGGTGCGTTTATGGGTTTAATTCAATGCTTCATCTTTTCAGTTACTCTAAAATTTGTTCTTTTTATAATATTTTCTACCCAATTTTTACTTACTACATTTCTATAGAACAATTTACATAACGTAAAACGATGTAGGCCTACTTCATATATACAGTAGGCCTACGTATCAGAAGTAAATGACGAACTATTTTCTTTATGTAATAAGCATAGTTACTAAACAATATATATTTTTAAAATTTCTTATCATTTTGGGACGAAATGGAGCGGCATTTGAAACATCTCTTAGGTATAAAAACAACATAATGGCCGTAAAATTTCACCAATAGGCCTAAACAATGATTGCAAAATAATTAATACGCCAATTTTAAGCCTAACTCAACTCCCCAAAATAAAGATAGACATTTTGCAATGTCTGCTGTACTTTGAACTTCTAAATTAGTGTAGATTGATAAAATCTATTTTTTCAATAGTCACACATTACTTAATGAAAAAAAATGACTAAGAGTAATCAGTAATTAGCCTATATAATAAATCTGGTAATCTGCAAATAATCTGGATGTAAACATCCACACTTAAGACCAAGGTGATGGCTTTTCTTAAACTGACCCCGTATGGGCAAAAATTGTTATAGATGGTACTGTCCTGGAACAACTTAGCAATTTTGAATACCTGGGATATAGGCCTAGCCTAGTGTGTCTTATAATGCAAGGAACGACACTGTGAATAAGTTGCATAAGTTCAACCTTATGTGCGGAACCATTAAGCGAACCCTTAAGTCAGCAAGTAAAGGAACACACCTACAATTCTACAAGATGATGGCCCTTCCCACACTTCTTCATGGGTTTGAGAATTGGACTTTAACGAAAGGCCAGGCCAGTCGCATCCAAGCGGCTGAAATGAGATTTCTCAGGCACGTGGCAGGGTATATCCATGATAATAGGGTATATCCATATAGCCTATCCATCACAGATGTACGGTAGTAACTGAATATTACGAGTATACTTATCAGGATTGCCCAGTATCGGCTGAACTGGTGGGAACATCTTTGCCGAATGGATGACTGCCGCATCCCCAAACAACTATGGAACTATAAGTCGAGGGGTCGGAGAGGTGTGGGACGTCCGAGGAAACGCTGGAGTGACCAGCTCTAATCTTTGCCTGTTTGAGAACAGGCAACAAACCATCCTTGGTTTAATATTCAGTGATGAATAATCAATGTATTACATACCGTTAACACTGAATTACAATTACAATTAAACTACAAAAGATTGTGACACAACGTTTGTGTTAAGTCTTATCAGTAGAAACGACAACGCGATAAATATTGGAACAAAAGGACTGTTGTTCATACATAATGTAACCTAAGATATGTTTCAGCTGCCTGTAGTAGCATGGTTAACATACAATGCATTCCTTGTTTTGAACTATGCTTGTTCTTTGTAATATACAGTACAAGGTTATTGCACTCCTCTGACACACTTTATACACAAGTCATTAAATCATTGTCGGCTTATGTTTGATAAATTTCGTTTCTTTGAATGTCTAATAATCATTTGATTTCTTTTTATACTCATATAGCCTATTATTATATTTTATTTATATAGCACGACATTTTGCCGAACTGTCATTACGTTCATTATGGTGTATTTACAGAAATCCTGGCGACACATTCTGACCCCTCAATAGCGTCTCTTATGCTACAAGAATCACTAAACAGCGTTCAGTTATGGCTTGATAAGTGGCGCCATTTATATTCATATCTCTGTTCTGGACCTGTTGGAACCTGCCGGTCTCCGATAAACATTGTGCAAGTAGAACGCGCACGAACAGTTTCCTTTGATGTACCGACACTGTCCGGATCGCGTTCGCTGGCGCTCGAAGTTGCGCAATGTGGCGCGGTTTGCCGTCAAAACAGGTCGCGCCACGCCGGGGTGGACGCGGCTTAAGGCTAACTATCCTGCAGTAACAATTAACCTAATCAATACCCCAACCAGAAAGTGCTAAATACCTTGGGATGCACCTGGACAGGAGACTGACATGGAAGAAACACATAATTTCCAAGAAGACTGGACTTAACCTCAAGGTTAGAAATATGTACTGGCTGATAGGCATAAAATCGCGGTTAAGTCTTGTCAACAAACTTTTAATATATAAAGCAGTCCTTAAACCGGTATGGACTTATGGTATTCAACACTTACACACACTAGAACTATGTGTTCTAGTAGACTACGAGTAACATCGTGATTATACAGTGCTTTTAGTCCGTAACTTTAAGATCAATAGTCGACGATCCATGGTTTGTCTCCAACAGTTCTATACACCGAGACCTAAAAGTTCCTACTGTGACCTAAATTGTGCGCCTCAGAAGGAAACACATAGGCCTATGTAAATTAGCATACCATCCTAACCCCCTAGCAATTAATTTGTTGGATAATAGTGAAGACATTTACAGACTAAAAAGACATAAATTGTTAAACCTACCCTTCAGGTTCAAGGAATAACGCGTAACCTGTATTATCTGTACTGTAGTGTCTGTGTTGTCTATACTGTAATATCTGTATCGTTTGTGTTCATGTCAACATTAAGCGTTAATGTCAACTGGTATTTCTGCCTTATAGGCTCAGTGTTTAACGTATTGAAGCAATGTACTCAGTCCAGCAAGTGGTAGTGATTTTTTTGTTTAGTTGTTTCCGTGTGTGACCCTTTAGTCCAGGGGTCTCCAAACTTTTTCACTTGAAGGCCGAATTGAAAAATCTTGGAAGTCACGCGGCCCAACAACAACAACAACAACAACAACAACAACACACACACACACATATTGCAAACTTATTTTTTTAGGCCTAAGTTTACGAATAATCAAGTCAATAAAATAGGTAGGGTCTATTTAAATAAAAAATAAGCAGATTTATCCAAAGTAAACAAATTCATTTATTCATAATAATGTAAATAAAAGTAAGGAAAAAATAGCATTCAACGATATTTCTTATGTATTACTTATTTTTTTGGCTTTCTTATGTACGTATGTGGTGTGTGGAGTTGCTTCTGACATAAAATGTCTGTGCATTTTGGGTCAAATTTTGATGATCCTATCACTAGAATGGATTTCAAGTGTTCGTCTGACAAGTCAGCCATGGATTTTACAAATTTCATTTTTGAAAACGTTTGTTCGCAGATATAGGTCGATCTAAACGTTGAATGCATCGCTCTTGCCGAGCGCACGGGGGGAATAGGAATCTTCGCTTTAGGTTGATGCGAGTGAAATGCGTGATTCATTCAAGGCAGCCAGACGAACAAGCACATTAACCACGTGAATGTTTTAAACTTGTCCAAAGTATTATAACATTTTACTGCACTTATTTCTTGTTTAGTTATTTAGTAAAAAGTTATAATATTTGAATATTTTGACGATTTATTTAAAAACTGCACGCAGCATCGGCCGGGTTACCGCGGGCCGGATAATGACCCTTCGCGGGTCGTAGTTTGGAGACCCCTGCTTTAGTCTTTTAATTTGTGTATGTGTTTGATCTGTAGACAATAACAAGAAGAGCTGTCAATGGTCAACTCTTCAAATCATGTAGCCTATGTTTCTGTCATTCAATTTGTTGAATGTTCGCATGTCGAACAGATTAAAAATTTGTAATAAATTTAACACACACAAAAATTGTGAAGTATCAGCGACCTAAGAAAGTGACCGACAATTGTACTCCCTTTTGTCCGTTTTTCGTTTGTCGACCGTTCTTGTCTCACGACAGCGCCGTCAACTCTGGTTCACGATATTCTTGGTTTGCCACGTGAGAGTTATGACTTTGCTCTCGCAAGAATGCACAGACGGGGGAAGATGCACGAATGTTTTCCTTTCTGTCACGTTCTATTAGAACTGATTACCATTTTTTTTTGAGTCCCTGTCACTATCACTATATTTTACTTGTAGATTAAGAAATACCATACATGAGTAAGAAATACGTTGTGAATAAGTTGCATAAGTTCAACCTTATGTGCGGGACCATAAGGCAAACCCTTAAGTCAGCAAGTAAGGGCTCTTCCCACACTTCTTTATGGGTCTAAGAATTGGAGACTTTAACGAAATGCCAGCCCAGTAGCATCCAAGCGGCTGAAATGAGATTTCTCAGGCACGTGGGAGGGTATACTCTCCACGATCATAGAAGAAACACAGATATACGTCAGGAACTAAATATTTACACTCGACAGGATCTCCTAGTATCGGCTGAATTGGTGGGAACGTCTTTGCCGAATGGATGACTGCCGCATCACCAAACAACTATGGAACTATAACTTATGCCGAGAGGACGGAGAGGTGTGGGACGTCCGGTGACCAGTTCTAATCTTTGTTTATTTGAGACCGGAACAAATCATCCTTGGTTTAATCCTTGAAGAAGGTGATGTTGATGAAGAAATACAGGCTTCAGAATACTTGATTTCACTAGACCAGCTTTACGGGTAACAGGCCTACATTACATCGTCATCGTTATGTAGGCCTACTTACTCTACTTATCAGTACGCTCCCTGAGCTGCAGTATTCGCTCTCTATTTTGTACGAAGTAGGCCTACAATTTTCGTTATTAGATAACTCTTCAATTATGGGAAAACTTACAAAAATCCCGATTTGTCGGTTTCTTTAGTAATATAACAATTGTAGAGGACACAATCGTAGAATAAACACTAAACATTCGGCTTTCGATACAGTTCCTCTTTAGTCTGACACGCTGCTAGATTTTTACAATATTTTCTGAAATTTCTTATCATTTTTTAGGCCCTGGGATCCCAAAATTTTGAAATTACCGAATCATAGTACTATATTCAGATTATGGCTACAAGTCTCTTTAAATTGATACTCCACTGGGATTTTGCGATTTTTCAAAACCATTTCCCTCTCGCATATATACCTCTACCCCCTCCGGATCGACCTCAAAGAGAGTAGAAGTCTGTGGGCTAAAGTATAAACACGCATGCCGGATTTTACAAAAATTTGATGGGTTGATGGGTTCAAAAGTCATAGTGAGACACACCCAAATATGGGGATATACGCCTATACATAATCGTTTGTTGTTGTTGTTGTTCGTTAATGTCAACTACCTGCTCGGTACCGACAAAGTGGATCTGGTTTGGATTGCACAGTTTACATTTCGTGCAACAACAATGGGTAGGCATGCACGTTGTAAACATCGTTATTTCCATTACAATGGAAGCCTTCAGTTCGCTTTGCAGTTCCGTAAACAGAAGCTAGGACAAGCTAAATATAAAAATAAACTGTACCTCACAATCCCAGTTTCGAAGGGTGTTTTATGTAACCGACGTTATCCATTACTAAGTTTTTATAAACACAATGTTTTCATATCTGTTACAGCCTTCACCTCTCAAAATTACATACATCACTGGGATCGAGTCTTGGCCTCCAGAAGAAATAGCCTCCACGTATTCCTGCCCTCGGCCATCCGCCACCAATTCACTGCGCCCAGCTTCCTCGCATCACTGCCGACCTGGTCCAACCATCTGTTCTTCGGTCTCCCGATCTTCCTTTTTCCTATCGGCTTGTGTTTCGTAGTTCCTTTTGCCGTACGTTCGTCATCCATTCTCTGAACGTGTCCTGCCCATCTTAATCTATTAATTTTGGCGAATCGGACAACTGTAATGTTACTGTACTTAGCATATATAATTCATTATTTCTCTTTAACCAGACTCCGTCCTGTTGAATTGGCCCACAACTCCTTTTCAACTTCCTTTCAAACGTATCCAGCATCTGTTCATCAATTTTCTTGAGTAGGGTCTACCCAGCACTCAGAGCCATATGTCAATACAGGCCTTACTAATGTCATATAAAGCGTGGCTTTAGTTTCTGTGGTTAATAGTATTGATTTAAAATGTTTATTCAGCCCGTAATAGCTTCTATTAGCAGCAGAATTCTTCTTTCAATTTTTTTTGTGCAGTTATTCTAAGCATCGGCAATGTTCCCAAATATAGGCCTACGAAGCCTTTTACTCTTACAAAATTATACCCCTCTATTAGTAGTCTATATTTGAAATATTATCATTATTCCTTCCCACGGCCATAAACTTTGTTTTATTTTCATTTATAACAAGCCCGGTACTCTTAGCCGATGATTCAAGTGCTCTAAAGGCATTCTTCAGATTATTTTAATTTCTGCTGATAATATCTATATTATCTGCGTATGCTTGGAGTTGGACTCCTTTATTAAAAATATGTCCTCCTGTTTGTATTCCAGAGTCTCGTATTAGGCCCTACCTTTTCCTCTCAAAATTGACTTAATTTCTGCTACTCATTTGTCCTGAGGAAAATGGGGAGTCCAACGTTCAGGTTATTCTCAGGATAATACGCCACTGCCTAGGATGGATTAACAAACTAATTATGAAAAATATAGAGGAAAAGCAGTGATTAAACCAAATATGACAGCAATGAAAATCAGTGAAATTTGAAAAAACTCTAAAATGTTCACCGTATTCCTTGTTCAAACACGTGAGTACGAAAGAACAAAATTTAAACAAACGAGAATGACTTTCTCTTAGCTTGTGAATTCGCTGCGGCAGTGCGGATCAGCAAACTACGGTAGGCCTACGTGTTCACAACACAAGATGATTATTTGCTAAACTCGTTCCCCAGTATTTGGCCTTTTGGTAAAAATTTTCGTCTTCAAATAGGCTAATCAATCTAAAATCTATTTATATTCCATACTTGCTCTTCTAAATTATGACTCCAAATTACATACACAGTTTGTTAAATACCTATTTACATTCAAAGCACAGAAGTAGTCTATTCTGACATATTTTCGTTGTATATTTTTTATTTTGTTTTCTACTAGCCGGGCCCCCGATTGTGTGACGGTGCGTACAGGGTGGGTTTGCTACTAGCCGGGCCCCCGATTGTGTGACGGTGCGTACAGGGTGGGTTTGCTACTAGCCGGGCCCCCGATTGTGTGACGGTGCGTACAGGGTGGGTTTGCTACTAGCCGGGCCCCCGATTGTGTGACGGTGCGTACAGGGTGGGTTTGCTACTAGCCGGGCCCCCGATTGTGTGACGGTGCGTACAGGGTGGGTTTGCTACTAGCCGGGCCCCCGATTGTGTGACGGTGCGTACAGGGTGGGTTTGCTACTAGCCGGGCCCCCGATTGTGTGACGGTGCGTACAGGGTGGGTTTGCTACTAGCCGGGCCCCCGATTGTGTGACGGTCCGTACAGGGTGGGTTTGCTACTAGCCGGGCCCCCGATTGTGTGACGGTACGTACAGGGAGGGTTTGCTACTAGCCGGGCCCCCGATTGTGTGACGGTACGTACAGGGTGGGTTTGCTACTAGCCGGGCCCCCGATTGTGTGACGGTACGTACAGGGTGGGTTTGCTACTAGCCGGGCCCCCGATTGTGTGACGGTGCGTACAGGGTGGGTTTGCTACTAGCCGGGCCCCCGATTGTGGGACGGTGCGTACAGGGTGGGTTTGCTACTAGCCGGGCCCCCGATTGTGTGACGGTGCGTACAGGGTGGGTTTGCTACTAGCCGGGCCCCCGATTGTGTGACGGTGCGTACAGGGTGGGTTTGCTACTAGCCGGGCCCCCGATTGTGTGACGGTGCGTACAGGGTGGGTTTGCTACTAGCCGGGCCCCCGATTGTGTGACGGTGCGTACAGGGTGGGTTTGCTACTAGCCGGGCCCCCGATTGTGTGACGGTGCGTACAGGGTGGGTTTGCTACTAGCCGGGCCCCCGATTGTGTGACGGTGCGTACAGGGTGGGTTTGCTACTAGCCGGGCCCCCGATTGTGTGACGGTGCGTACAGGGTGGGTTTGCTACTAGCCGGGCCCCCGATTGTGTGACGGTGCGTACAGGGTGGGTTTGCTACTAGCCGGGCCCCCGATTGTGTGACGGTACGTACAGGGTGGGTTTGCTACTAGCCGGGCCCCCGATTGTGTGACGGTACGTACAGGGTGGGTTTGCTACTAGCCGGGCCCCCGATTGTGTGACGGTACGTACAGGGTGGGTTTGCTACTAGCCGGGCCCCCGATTGTGTGACGGTACGTACAGGGTGGGTTTGCTACTAGCCGGGCCCCCGATTGTGTGACGGTACGTACAGGGTGGGTTTGCTACTAGCCGGGCCCCCGATTGTGTGACGGTACGTACAGGGTGGGCTTTAGTTACGTATTGTGCGGTGTTTTATTAGGCTGCGTGTTTATCATAGCTCTTTCAGAACCTAAATGGTCCCAGTACACAGTGACGTATCTAGAACTTGGTCGGTCCGGTCGAGTCGGCTTCATTCAAAATGAAGACTCAAAGTAATCCCGTAGTTATATGTCGAGTCCATTGTCATGAGTTTACAAAGAGTATTAATTGTTTGATAACTTAATTTAAATGCACAGTAATTTAACGTAGGCCTACTGCTACATAATGAGCAACAAAAACCTTACATAATCAAGAAACCCTTAACTTCCGTAAGGCTACAAGCTTAAATTCTGATGTAACGTAAAGTTGGAATAAAATTGTTCCGCTGACTTAAACATACTCGTTGGTTGAAACTGAACCTTGAAACTTTGACACCGAAGGCGAAGTTTGCCACAGCCGCTAGAAAGGTTACCAATTTATGTTACAATTTTTTTCACTTATAGAATGGCCCCATGAGACCTTATCGCTTTTTAAAATCCTTTTTTTAATTGATAATTTCATTTATCTTTTACTTTTTCTTTAATTAACCTCTCCTTGAACTAAATTTATTTCACATTTTATTCATTTTAAACACTTTGAGGGTAAAAATAACGAATGACCGCAGGAAACGTTAAATAACTTTCCTTAAGAAAAAACTTTTTTTCAAAAAATGTTTAATTAAATCCGCGTAAAATGTACTAACAGACATTGTCTGACGCACGCACGCGGGAGACACAATCAGGGGGCGGCAAATCCCATCGACATCAACCCTTTATTCTTAAGTTAAGTACGCCTCTCTCTAGCTTGCTCCTCTAATAATCAAAGTCAATACTTGTGACTGTGAGCTGTGTCAATAATAAGAAATCCCCGAAATCCTTAAGCAGTCTCGGAACGCCATTGTCAACGCACACCATGCGACTAAAGCTAAGAGGTAGAGTTTCAGAGTTCCACTTTTTAGTCTATCTCAAATTCAAAATATGTTAAAATGATAAATATTCCATAGTTTGAACTCATTTTGATTATTTGTTTCGGAATTTTGTTTAGTTTGGGCGAGTATTCTGACAGATGGTAGTCAGAAAATTCTCATTTCCACTGGAATAACTGCGCAGAGCAGAAACTAGGTTTCGAAATATTGAAAATAATATAAACGAATTTATTTTTCCTGTGCTTTCAAAGCGGAGCAGCCTATTTAGTTTAATTAGTGTAAGAAATTTTATACACTTACCCGAGTGAGTAGAAATTTGTAAAGAAAAGAATATAACCGGGTGACGAAAAGGCAGTAGTAAGTAGACTAAACAAAACTGTAACAACAATCAGTGGTCGCCAGTCGTTTCTTGCTGCTGCGATTCAGAACAAAAGAATCAGACTTGTTGGAATTTGTGTCGTGATTACGAGCGTCTGGCCTCGAGTGCAAGTTTAAAGTAAATATAATTTTCGTGTCGCAGTTTTACGGCTGCAGAGAAAGCCGAGACCAAACAGTACGCGAACGCAAGGTGCCAGCGAGTTAAACTGCGTCATAAAACCTGGCTGGGACTCTCGGGCGGATTGCAAACAGAGCTGTCGATAAACGTTGAAACAAAACGAATATTAAACACGAAATAACATAAGAATTTAGAGTTAAAAGGGTTTAAGATAGTGTTACACGGTCAGTTTTACTGATTCAATTTTGCTTACTCAAGGAAACTTGAGCGGCTGCCGTTCCAATTACACGGTCAACTTCTTATGATCTCTGTTAATGAGAATCCTCGCTCCAAAAGTGGCGGCCAGGACTGCCCTTGTCTCTAGAAGTGTAGGCTCGTCATTATGTGTGAGCTTTTGGATGAAACCGATGCTTTTATTGGTATCTATGGTGTGTTAATCGTGTTAGACAGTGTTTTTCAAAGAAAGAAAGAAGCGTCTATGGTCTAAAAATCTACTGCAGAAACGCAATGTTTTATCACATACTAATGCAATACATACATTAAACGACAATCTTATGTCAGCAAAATTGTCGTCCTATTAGCCTACACGTTCAACTTTCCTCAAAATTTTACTTAAAATAGCTTATCAGGACCAGCCTCATTTTCTAAAGTAAAGTTAAGTAAGGTACACTGAATAGAAAAAGCTCAATTTCGAGCTATTACACGTTCAATTGTAAGCTATTACATGCTAAATTTTTAGCTAATACACGCTCAATTTTGAGCTATTACACGCTAAATTTTCCTTGAGTAATCAGTAAAATTGACGTATAATACCCCGTTTAGAGAAGACTGGTGTTTGTATTGTATCTGAAATCAACTGTGAAGTGTTGTAGAACTCTGGAACAGGACAAAATCAAATTGCAAATTATTATACCATTGCACAGCAGCATTCCGTACGCCGGTTATGTCAAGGTTCACTAGTCCTTTTTTATAGTAGGCCTACATGTTTATTTAATAAAGTTGTCTCACACGTAGAAGAAGCTGAAAACTGTTTCTACGCCACTCGCCACTGATTTTCCGCGATACCGTTTTGTACGACCCTCGACCTTATCTTGGAAACAAATTTACTCTACTACTACGAGGAAAATAAAATTATCGAGTTAGCTATATACAAACTATGGGCCTGTATATATAAATTTTGTTGCAAAATTACTCTACTTATCTTAATATCTTTAAATAAATACACTGCAAGTAGGTTTATTTTCACCTGACGCACGTTTCACAGAAATTATTCTGTATCTTCAGAGGTTTGTTTGAATTGTGAATGTTTCGCTTACAGTAGGCCTACAGCTAACGGATAATCGAATTTACTTCGATTCTATTTTCGATTGTTTATGTAATAGCTATTTGTTATATATTTAATGTTTATAAGTAATATGTTATAATACTTATAAGTTTAACATATAAGTTTAATGTTATCTTAATAAGTAAATGCATAATAAAGTATTAATTTAACTGAGAATGGTTTTGTAGGAGAAACCTTTGGAAAATTATTTCACTGATTCGTTAACAAACGTAGGCTACAGAAGATTTCACTTTATTTGGTTAAGAAAGTGTATTTGGTCTACTCCTCTTTTATTCTCATCACGTTATAAGATGCAGTCTTCTTCCTTCCGTCTCTCGGCTAAAGAAGACAGACACGCTTGTCCTATGGTTCGTCCTTTACTTCTAATCAGCCGCATCTGTTGATCAAAGTTACGTAAAAATATTTTCGGCTCTATGTGGACATTCCTGCTTTAGTTGACAGGAGCAGATCGATGTCAATTTTCACACTGAATATTTTGTGTAAATAGGCTATAGGCTACACTGTATAGGCTACAGGAAATAGGGAATACTATGCCAATAGCAGACAACTGAGAATCAAACTCATTAGTCGTAACACAGAAATAAAAATATAACCCTATAAGACGGTTATTGGCTACGGAAGTGAGACGTGGAGGTTGAGAGTAACACTACGAAGGTTTGAAGGACTTGTTTATGGCCCGGTTAAAGAAGATGACGAATGGAGAATAAGAAATAACTAGGAGATAAATGAGCCATTGAATCATGAGGATACTGGAAGATTCATAAAGGCTCAACGAATACGATGGCTAGATCACCTACAGCGGATGGATGCTCAGCGTATGCCAAAGAAAATCTCGAGGGCGCAAGTCTATAAAAGTAGAAAGAGGGACCAACCTAGGATAAGATGTTGAATGATGTGCTAGAAGATGTCAGAAAAATGGATGTGAGGGGTTACGCTGAGGTGGCAATGGACAGGAGACTTTGGAGACGATTGGTGTTGGAAGCCAAGGCTCACGTGAAGAAGAAGAAGAAGAAGAAGAAGAAGAAGAAGAAGAAGAAGAAGAAGAAGAAGAAGAAGAAGAAGAAGAAGAAGAAGAAGTTATACAATATTTCTTATATCTTCATTATTATCCTGACGTAATAGATATTGTACCGTTAAAGATATAGGTCTATAGTAAGATGTCTTAAATGTGTAAACTACTTGTTTTTCCTTAGGCCTACTTGCAATTAAACACTCCCTTTTTAATTTGTACGTTCTTGTCAAAAATTGATCACTCATGTTGCGGCCCGCCGGTATGTTCCTGAGTTTAAGTGTGACTCTCAGACACTTCTAACTTGGAAACAACTGTTCTACGCGAACACACTGTCCTGATATGGGAAAAATAGTTTCTCAACAACGAAGCCAGTTATATGGGAAGAAGATTTAGATGTAGTGTAAATATAAAAAGTATTGACTCGTTAAAAGAACAGTTGATGTGTGTTTGTGTGTGTGTGCGTGCGCGTGCGTGTGTCCACTCCGCAATTTTGTAAAATGTAATTTTGTCACTTCTTTTATAAAACGATAAAAGTTTCCAAACCGAGAGATGGAAGGAAGAAGACTGAATCTTATAATGTGATGAAAATAAAAGAGGACTAGAGCAAATGCACATTTTATTAAACAAATGAAGTGAAATCTTGTGTATGTTTGTTAGTGAATCAGTGAAACAATTTTCTTAAGTGCTAGAATGTAACCGAGTTGTCTCCGGGTTATCAGGCCGTGGTCCACTCCTGCAAGTATGAACACACGTTTCGCCCTCTCCTCTGGAGGCCATCTTCAGTGTAAGAAGGATTCGGTCTTCGCCAGTACTGTGACAAAAAAGATCCGTGCCAATTCGCAAGTAGTTTTTACACTGAAGATGGCGTCCGGATGCGGGGCCGAAACGTGTGCTCAAGTGAACCACGTCCTAATACCCCGCAAACAAGACAGCTGACGCTGACAGTGAAAGTTGTAGGTATAAGTTTCCAAAGGTTTCTCCTAAGCTTACAAACTCATTCTCGGTTAAATTAATATTTTATTATGCATTTACTTATTTAAGATAAGTAGAGTAATTTTCCAAGTAAATTTATACAAATTTTATATACAGCCTACTCGATAATAGTGCAAACGGGGTCTCTAAATTTTCTTCCAATTACTTTGTACTTTGTGAATAAGCAACTTATTTAACGCTTAATCTTAGCTAAACATGATACGCTGATGTATTTTGTTCTAGCTTTAGCCTAGAATTCTTTTATTTCATTTACTCTTTTGATTCAACTAGTAAGTTAATTTTATTTTTGAGATCAAACAATTACTTATGTAGGCCTATGCAAATTTGTTTTAAGTGACTGAAAATTGTAGCCTATCCTACTGACACCTTATTGTGATAAAACACATGAAGGTTAACAATTGAACAATAATTTTAGAATTAAATTTTAGAACTGAACGACTTTAGAATTAAATTTTGCGTCTTTTTTGCTTGCTGTTGCTTTTTTGCATTTACTTAATGTACCACCATAACGTTTATGTATTTTTTTTCACCTTTTGCTGGTTACACAATAACATTTTTCACGCTGTGCTGAGTACACATTAAGGGGTTAAAGCGGAGCGGTCAATGACAGGCGTAAATTATTTGTAACCGTCCACTGACTGTAGCCTATTTTGTTCGGTTACAGAGTAGGCTACAGTTTCATCAACTGTAGCCCTATAGCGCTATTTGCAACCTCGTGTTTGTAGGGGATAAAGTAGTCCCATAAGAAAGACATTGTTGTTATTAGAAGACCGTCTGAGCCGAGCAGCGGGGTTGCGCGTTTCACACGATTAGGCTATATTTAGCCAACGAGGCGAACGAAACGAGCGAACGAGCTTCAGGATCGGTGACCGCCAACGTAGCGTGCTGCAGTAAACGTTGTTGGCTCCGATCTTCACGCTAATTTGTGTGTGTGTGTGTTTGGCGCTACCGTCGCTAAACGCACGGAATTCGGCTTTAGCGTGACTAAAGAGTTTATTACGCTACCTTGTTACCGGCGTTCTCCCTCCCTTCCTGCAACTTCGTCTGTTAATGAAGATTTTTATTTGAATAACGGATTTCTGTACCCCTAAATGACGAGAGATGGAAAGAGAATCTTATAACGTATACAGGGGTGCCCACCCCCCTAAGCTTGATGACCCCTCCAAACTTGACCCCCCCCCCAGGGAAAGGTATTTAAAATTTAAAGAAAATGTCATTGTAGTAAATGTTTTATTACAATATTACAAATAAGCTAAACGTAGAAATAGTACAGTTCGCAAATAAATTCTCATTTGAAATCAAACAAATAAATAAATAAAAAAATCTGATGAAATTAGTAGTGTAAGACAATATTTCAAATCAAACGAACAAAATATCAACAAAGCGTAGGCCTATTGAAAAGAAGAAAAAATGAAAAAAATAATCGTTTGATGAAGTCCTAGTTGCTTTGGCTTAGGCTTATATTTGACAAGTAACTTCTCTGCGATACGATAAAGAAAATGCATCGGTTATTTCTTCATTAGGATCGACTCTACCAAGCAGCCTATTTCTCTGTAGCTAGAACCACAAGGTTCTAAAACATGAATTCTTAAAACTAATTGTTGCATTAAATGCAATGATTGCTTCAATTCTTCACTAAGAAACCTTGAACTTTTATAAGCATTCAATTTTTTATTGCAACGTTGTTATGATTTTCCATTTTCTTTCTTAAGGTGTTTGTCACCCCCCCCCCCCCCGAAATTTCAATGATCAGTCTGCGTAATGATCCCCCCTGTGGAAACCCCTGCCATACAGGAAACAAACAAAGCGAGTGAGATAAAGACATAGGCTACTACGAGGGATAAACATGGAAAGAGAGAGACAGAGGGTGGAGAAGAGCAGAAGTAGATAGACGAAGAAAGAAACAGAAGTGGAAGAAACTAACAGGAAAGAAAAACGACAATGGATAGAGTGAACGTAAAATATTGATACTGACGTTCGAAATATAAATATTGAAACTGTAATGAGACGTACACACGTTCACAATGGTAGATAATAGAACAGAGACAGGCAAAGTCCGGTGAGCAAAGAGACAGAATCAAATATAAGTTAGGGGAGAAGTACACAGAGAAATGACTATTTTCAACTATCAGCAGGTAGGCCTACTACTTAAAACAGTATTTAAAAATAAAACAGTATTTAATACTTAAGCTGTATTTAATACAATTTATAGCAGTATTAAATAAGCAGTATTAAAAAAATACCATACCAGTATTAGGGCCTATAGATGACAAAACCTAGCTTTGCGTAGGTGGAAACGACCGGTAGTAGCCTATATCTTTCATATGTAACCTTGTATTTTACTGAAACAAATAGTAGGCCTAGTCTATGGTATTAGTTTGTAACGTACGATAAACGTACGAGCAGGGGTGCAGAAAATGTTCAGACCCCTGAAATTTCCCACGAACACAATTTTATCGGTAGGAAATTTCTCCAAAATTAACGTGAGTGTTTATTATGTGCAGTAACCAACTCATTGTACCATGATGAATGAGAAAAAGAGAAGTAGGCCTATAAACAATACAAGTTGCTGACACTTAATTTCCTCAACAAATTATTTTATGAACAAGAAATATACATTAATAATCACAACTAAACAAAGACAACAGGATTGGCTGTAACGTGAAGGCTGAAAGGGAAGATGATCACTGAAGGAGTCACTGAAATAAAATAAATGTGTTAGGCTTAATCTAAGAGACATACTAAAAATATTACTGACTAAATACGGTAATTATCAAAATACAAATTTACCCTGTTTTATTTTGAGAACACATAAATGTTGTAGGGCTAAGTTAATCAAAAATCTGTCGATTTATTCAACGTCTGCAGGACTGTTTAACCATTTTTGTTAAAGGTAGAGTAATGAAAAATTGTTTTACTATTATGATAAAATTGATAATACTTCCTAAAGACAGTAATGAGTGTAATGATGATTACGAGTTCAAGTCATTAAGGAAAACTAAACGAATAGTAGGCTACAGTGGAGAGGATACGAGACGCACGCACGCACACAATGGTGACAACAATGAGCCTTATCGCTCCGTTCCTTGCCTGTCGCAACTTGATTCTATGAGTCATTGCTCGCGAGAAATGATTTTGCTATCTTTGTTCTCATTAGGATGAATGTTTCTTTTCAAAACTTATTTAAAAGATTAATTACTCTAGTTAATAGGCCTAACTGTAAAAATGATGTGAATACAACACCAGTTGATATTTTCGTCGTGATTTCTATTTTTCGTCACTGATAAAAATTCCCCTGAAATTTCCCCGGGCAGCCCAAATTTCCCCCGAACCACGTTCTGACATATTCTACACTCCTGCCTATGAGTACACTGGGAGGGGAGGGGAAGTTTCCTTGTTAAAATATAGAGCAGAGAAGGCGTGGTCTGGGGAGGACTGCAGTTGCTAAGCAACAGCGCCGAGATCCCCTGTAACACGAACCCTCCCTTGAGACCGCCTGGACCGCGTCATTTCCACCCGTGTTACTGAGCGCACCCTCTTATAGTCCTTCCTATTAGTACTGATTTTTTTTTACGAAGGTAGTTGGAAAATGTGTGCGTGCGTGTGTGTGTGTGTGTGTGTGTGTGTGTTACCAGTTGCCCGCAAGTAGCATTTTGGAGTACTAGTGATAACAAGGTTATTGATCCTTCACCCCGCTTTATAGGCCTATATTTTTAAAATTTATGCAGTACCGGTATTTTGAAAAATCACTCGCCTTTGGCGCTACCCTCTCCCGTATCACTGTACTCTCGTCTGTCATTACTCAGTAATCTATCTGTACACACACGCGCGCGCGCGGTGTTCGGCATGCAAACATTAGTGGTATCTTTCATTCAATGCCAGACTCATTTTGTACCACTTTTCCGTGTTTCCTTCGTTCAACGAATTCTAAAATGCACTGGTTGTGCTGTAAGTCTCAATTGTCAGTCGAAAAAAATATTTAGGCCTATAAGACAATAGGCTACTAAAACTTGTTTGAACGTACGGTACAGATAATTGGTCATGGGCTTATAGTAGGCTAAACCTTCAAATAGTCTTACAACGATTCCTCAGACTAATCGAGGAATCACGATATCGTGAGTCTAATCTAAATTGTTACTCACGATAGTCAACGCTCTCCGGTTTGTAACCAACCAAACCCTTCACGAGGATTGAGTACCTGCGGAACGTAGAATATTACCTGTGATAACATCCTGGGGTATTCATGGGCGGCTAGAATATAATGCTGGCCACATTGTCTTTCTTCTACGCTCACATATTTCCTACACCGTTTCAGTCGTATAAAAAGGAACCCATTATTATTAATATTTTGAGTTCCTTTGGTAAGACAAAGACGGCAGGTACTTGCGGCAGAGTGGGTTGGTTCCACTGGCGAGACGAATAGTATCTGTGACTATTTCATTCAGAATATTAATGGCTTTAGGAAGAATGTTATGGAGATACTGGAATCTAATCATATTAGGTTTGTGAGTTGTGTATAAATTCATGTTAGACCTACTTGTTGTTCGTTTTATATAGGCCTATGTGTAGTAGGCCTATGTGTAGTAGGTCTATGTGTAGTAGGTCTATGTGTAGTAGGCCTATGTGTAGTAGGTCTATGTGTAGTAGGCCTATGTGTGGTCTATGTGTAGTAGGCCTATGTGTAGTAGGTCTATGTGTAGTAGGCCTATGTGTAGTAGGTCTATGTGTAGTAGGTCTATGTGTAGTAGCCCTCTCTTCTATGGTATGTCGACGTTCCTCCTGAAATACGTCCCAGTTAGACTACACCAAAGTATTCATAATGTTCTGTGTACACTCTTCATATCAGAATACAGTCATTCTGCTTCCCTGTTAGGTAGAAATCTTCAAGGAGGTTGGGATGGCTATAAGGGGAGATGTGGAGGTCATCACTAAAAAGAAAATTATTATTATTATTATTATTATTATTACTGTTGTTGTTGTTGTTACAGGGTGAAGCGAATAGTTAACAACTGGATGGTATCGCGCGGGCTGACGTTAGTCCGCAGCAAGACTGGAGTCTTCACTAACAAGAGTAGGCTAATCCCGCTACGAACGGTGGACGAAAGGGGGCGAAGGGTTGGGAAAAGATGATTAGGGCCTATTCTTAATTGAGCGTACAGCTAAATTTTATTTATAAATTTCTGGTTTCATAAAGGAGTTCCTATAAATAATATTCTAATTACTACGGTTTGGTTGTAAAAGTTAGGTCTCCTTATAACCATAAGCGTGGAGGCACACACACACACACACACACACACACACACACACACACACACACACACACACACACACACACACACACACACACACACACACACACACACACACACACACACACACACACACACACACACACACACACACACACACACACACACACACACACACACACACACACACACACACACACACACACACACACACACACACACACACACACACACACACACACACACACACACACACACAAGATGTAGTGACGAATTTAAATTAAACAATTTAAAACTGTAGGCTAAGTGAACATTATTAAAAAACGATGAACTGACAAACAAATGTAAATTTACACTTGTACGTTAATAAACTTATATGCTGATAAATAACACACTGTATTTTTATCTTCAGTCATTCCTATCGTTTATACTTTTAGACCTTTAAAGAATGGTCGAATGTTTCAGCCCCCCCCAACTGCTTGCTGGATCCGCTCCTGCAGCGTCAAGATTAGTCTATTTATTACGTCATGAAAAATTTGTGGATTTCTATTGAACACAGCCGTCTTAGTGTTATCTGGTGAAAGCAGAACTTGGCGTTTCAATAAACACGTCAGGGAGTTAAATGCATTTAGTACTTAAGCCTCTTAACTTCCAGTTCTCATTGCAATTTTAGAAAACTAAAATTATAGAAGATTGTTAATTTTAATTATTTCTATTGAGTGTCTGTGCAATTATAATATATTTATTTTTTCTGTAGCCTACCACTGTCGTTTTACAATGAGTAAAACAAAATTTCATTTTTTTTTTACATTTTTAAATATAAAAAACAAGTTAAAGTCTTAGGGAGTAACTAACTGTACAGAAATAAACGCAGCTCGGAATGTAACGAATGCATATGCAGACTAAAAACTGGTAAATAATCGTTGAGTAAGAGTAAACAGTTTACTGTCCCCCTTCCACCATGATACGACAGCTTGAGCGACATTCTTTCTGCCGTCACGTGACGAAATTACTTGTAACCAGAATTTGTTATCTACATTGTTGTACAATGACAGCGTTCTCTGGCCTGTGCTGCTATCTGGTGTAAACTATTTCAAGTTACGTAAACGCGTCTGTATCGATGCTGCGAGCTGCTGCTGCTGCCCTCTCTACGCCGAGAAAAGTTGTTTGTCGTTACATTACACGCTGACTTGATACGGCCACACCCAACTGTCGTTTACTTTCGCGCGATCACATCACACGATTTCTGATCAGTAGCGGATCTAGGTTGTCCTGCGCCCGGGGCAAGAATAATATTGGCGCCCCCCCATATTTTTTCGTTTTTGGTTAATTGGCATATTATAATACCACACACACACACACACACACACAAATGACCGGGCATATGAAGTTGAATGTAAGTGTAACTAACCTAAAAACAGGCATCTAGCAAAACTAAAAGCTTCCTAACGGGAACTAAAAGCCTAACGAAAGTGTAACCTCCAAACGGGCAGGAAGGCGAGCTAGCAAAATTATAACCTCCGAATGGGCAGAAAGGCGACAAAAACTTAAAAAGTACCGCCCTCATCCATCCTCCTTTAAGTTTCTCTATCAAGCTCTAATTTTTTTTTACAAGACACGAGCACATTTAATTAGAGTAGGGTTTGAGATAAAACGTAATATCCATTTTATACTAAGAAATTCTTTATTTGTCATTTTTTATTACAAAGGAAAAATACATACCAAAAGTTATATACTTAAAAACCCAATCACTAACGCTATTCAAATATTACGAAGTCAGTAACGAAAATTACTATAGCAAATCACTATAAAAATAACAATTATATAAAAAAAGGAGAAAATAGAGATTCCACGACCCCGTATTTTATTTATTGGACGCCCGGGATCCGCGAATTCTAATTTTTTTTTTTTTATTAGAAGAAATTAACAAGATGAATTAAATGTATTTGTTCTTGGGAAAATTGATTTTCTATCTATGGCTTTTTAACAATGGAATGTTTTGGTGAAGGTCGCTGAAGATTTTCAATACTTGATTTTAGCTTCTGATAAGGGATCACGAATGTTTCGAAACGTTAAGAAATTGTTTCATTTTTATAAAAATTGCATAATGTGACTATGCATAATGTGCTACTACACCTTCCCGTAACATTAGTACTAAACTGTATATTTACTAGTTACGCGGTGTCGGTGTAGAATTCCCGATTCCTTATAAAAATAATCGAGTCAGAAAAATCGAATCGAATCAACCACAGTTGAATTTGCCGCCCCCTGAAGTTGCCGCCCGGGGCAAGGGCCCCGGCTTGCCCCCCCCCTAGATCCGCCACTGTTTCTGATCACAATTTCTTAAAATTAAAATTTTGTAAATTCGTGTTGATAACTTCCCTTACACGTGCCACACTTGTCTGTCCTAGACCATTACTCTGTAGCAGAGCATATTTTAAGAAATTTGCACTAGGCGGCACTAAATCAACCAGTGTGTGTGTGTGGGATTTTTATGTAATATTGAAAATTATGTAGGCCTAATTTGAATTTAACTTGACCATGATCATGTTCATTTTTTACTCGTAAAATTAACTGTAAAAACAGACACAAATGCTTTAGACATTAGGCAAATTAAAAAATAAACACCACAAACACTCAAATGGATTCGTTATAATTAATTATGTAATATTCAATAAGCGCATTTAATAGTGTTGAAACAATATCTTGCTGATCATTTGGAAATCGCAAACCTAGAAATTCATTGCAGCTTTGTACAACCTCGTTTCTCACTTTTCGGCACAGGCACTAATACCTGCCGCTAGGTGACACTAATGCCGCCCAGTTTATTGCTTAAAATATGCTCTGCTCTGTAGTTCAATCGGCCTTCGGTGCTCCTAATATCCGCTCTCGAGTGTAGGGCCGGAACTACGATGTCGGCAAACATGAGTTCCACACCCGTCCGCCGTGGATCGATGAGGGAGGTGATACCGAGTTTTACAATTCTACTGTAGGCCTACAGTAAATCAATAAAACTGATATTAAATCAGTTGTTTTCTTTTTTAATTTAACAATTTAAGCTATAGAAATATTACCGACATGACTGGCTTCAAAATTATAATCTGCAGTTCTTAATCGTAGTTAAAATCAATGTAGGCTAATTTGGTTACAGTTTCCACGTTGTAAGGCCGTGGTCCAATAGCAAACGTTTCGGCCGCTCCTTCGACGGCCATCTTCAACACTGACAAAGGTTGTGACCACAGTACTGCGGCCGAAACGTTTGCCTTAGACATTCACGTTGTTTATTGGCTTGTAAGATAATTACACGATTACAATAAACGACGTCCTTTATAATTTATAACCTTTAACACTGCTTATTAAAAATATCTGTAACAAATGAATCGTAGAACGTTTTCAGAAATTCAAGTTTTGATGATACCATTAGGCTATAGCAAATGGACAGTGCCATGGGCGTAACTTGGGGCCTAACTATGGGGGGGGGCAGGGTAAAGCTTCACAAATTCAAGTGTGTAGTGAGACCATCTATATAATAAAATATATACAAAATTAGAAAGTTTAGTAATAATTCTTAGTTAGTAAACGAGGGACAATTTCATTTTTTAATGATCAACAAACGTTTCTTCATAGGCCTAAGTTGTACTTCCAGTTATGTTTACTTAGAACAAATATACTGTAGGCCTATAAACATAAACAATTTCAGTTCTTCCAATTCTTATACCCAGTTTTCGTAAACGCATTCTCTCCCTTAGGTACAGTGTCACAAAATGCTTGTCAGTAGTAGCAGTAAGACGAATCAGTAGCAACAAAGAAATTTTCAAATTGCCAGTCAGGCAATTTTCAAAGAAATTAAGCAGTGTTACTCCTTTGCGTTTCTTATCTCCCATTTCTCAGAACTTAGGAACACAAAAAAACAAAACAATCACAACAATAACGAATGAAGAAAGAGACAAGCGATGTGTACTTTAACGGACTACGTACACGACCGAGTAACCGACCGCATTTGTATCAATAATCATTAACAAATAACAGTTCCAATCGACCTTCTTTTAAGATTCGTGAACAAAGCCATCGACGTCTTACACAGTAAGCCAGCTTTGTTCATACGGCCGAGTCTGTTACCCATACCATACCGCTCTCTTTTACACTGGCCTGTTGTGTTTGCGAAATTCTGCTGAACTGAAAACAGTGATAATTTCGAATCAAACAGTAAACAATCCGAGCACAGAGATGATGACTCAGAAGAATATGTGTGACAAAGAGAGGAAAGTAAAGAGAGCAAACTCTTAGAAGTAGCCTACAGCTGAGCTTATTATTTCATTACGGTGTTCCAAAACAAGTCTGTTTGTGTAAAAGGCACGCATTGTATTCCAGTTAATTATTTCTCTAGCGGTTGTTTTTTTCGAACAGAAATATTATTCTGAGTAGGCCTATATCATTCAAATTTGTCAAACAATCCCCTTACAAGTTTCTTCGAAAGAAATAAGAATAATAAATTTATGGCAACTAGTCGTCTGATAACAGTATAGACGTTGACAAGTAGTGCTTACTGTGCTCGCAAGCATAGAAACTGTCTCCTGTTTGACTATTTGTTAGTTTTTATTTATAACAACTGGAAACAAAATTTTATAGTGCTTGGAACATTGGGGGGCGAGTACCTCCCCTTGCCCCTCCCAAGGTACGCCTATGGACAGTGCTATAATGGGGCTTGTTTTCAACTGGAACAATATCAAACTTAGGCCTAACTGTCGATCTAGCCCTCGTGTTGCTTTTTAAATAGTTATTATTGATTTACAATTTACTAAAACTTCTTTCGCCTGAAGCAACGTTTACAGTAAGAGTAATAGAAATGTTGTTAAGGTTGTGGTCAGTTTCAAACCAGTGTTGGTAAACTATTTGCCGTTGGCACACCATTACACAGAGCCGTCACCTGCTAAGGCGTGGTTGTTTAAACGTTCCGTTTCTTCAAGACATTTGTTATCATTTTTATCGTCTTTCCACGTTTCAGCTAATCTGTGGGCTACAAACATTAAATATTTCACATTCATTGTGTGTATTTTATCTCCGATTAGAAAAATATTCTTGTGACTAATTTCTTCTACTTTCTGGAACCGGGGTTTCAGCTCATTTAGGCTACTATATTGAGTGAGTTACGATAAGCGGCACGAAACGTTCAATAGGCCTACGATTTGTAGTATCAGACCCCCTCCTCCCTTTCCCCCTTCCAGTTGCGTGTTTGTGTGTGTGAGACATGCAAGACTTTCTAATTTTTTATAGGTCTATGAAAGTTAGAAATTATAAAATAATTTTATTTTATAGCCTACCACACGAAATAAAAATAAAAATAATAATAACAATAAGAATAACGATCTTTATTCCCATCATTAAAGTTTACAGTGTACATTACATTCAAAGCACTGGGAATTAGGCCTACCTGCTCACCACAAACTGAGAGCAGTGACAAGTTAAAGTTTATTAAGGTCCTCGTTATATTTTCATTTCAACATACAGTCTTGTATGAACAGCTGTTCGGTGCGGTTGTAATCTTGTGTGCGGTAATTTAATATTATCGCTATCTTTCTTATTAATAGACTTATATTTGTAAGTAATACTGCAACAAAAATAACAACAAAAGGTTTATCTGATTACTCGAACAAATCCAAGCAGCCGGCCAGGAGGCCGCGCGTGCGTCTGCCCGTTCGTGTAGGACTGTGTGTCTGTCTGCGGCTTGTGATTGTTTGTACCTGTTTCTCTACAAAATATAAACACAAGGCAAGAAATTACTCATCTGGAAGTACACGCGTCTTTTAATTTATCTGTCTACTGTAGACTAATTATCGACAATAATGAATTATCAGCAACCAAACCTGTCAACTAACGTTGAACCTGTTCCTACGGTCAACTCAGGAACCGCAAATATGCTGCCTACATTACCTTCAGTGTCGCAAAATGCCCTTCAATCCTATAACAGTCAACAGCTAGGCAGAAATGTTAATGTTGATTTCACACAACACGGATCCCACAGCTGGCAGATGGTGAAAAAACGAAAAAGAAGTCGCCAATCTTCAGAAAACACATCTGAAACATACACTCAGCTTAATGAACACAACAGATTTACGGTGTTGCTTATAGATGACCCTGATGACGTCCAACCTACTCAAGTCTTGGCCCAGCCGAAAGTACCCAGACCTTCTCCTGTATACCTTAATGGTGTCGTCAATTACAATGAAATGGTCAATAACCTTACAAAAATTTTGGAATCACAACAGTACAGTACTAAATCGTTCGGTGACAATACGGTGAAAATCAACACTTTTGTACCTGATTCTTACAGAAAATTAATGCGTCACCTCGAGGACGAAAAAATTATTTACCATACATATCAAATTAAAGACCAGCGAGCATACTGGGTTGTCATAAGAAACATTCATCCTAGTGTACACTTTATTAAAGAAGCACTCAAAAATAGGACACTAAGTCAGAAATATAATGAACGTTAGACACAGAGTAGAGAAAACACCCCTCCCTCTCTTCTTTGTTGATCTTGAACCTGCAGCAAACAATAAACAAATATATAACCTTAGGTCTTTAGGTAACATGCAGATTACTGTAGAGCCACCTCGAAGAAAAAAACTTCACAATCCAGTGCACTCGTTGTCAGTCATACAGTCAGAGTAAGACGTACTGTAGAAAACCTTTCCAGTGTGTCAAGTGCGGAGGTGAACACAACTCCACAACTTGATCCAAACCTACGGATACACCAGCCACATGTGCATTATGCGATGGTCCTCATACAGCTAATTATAAAGGCTGTGAAGTTTATCAAAATCTGCAAGCAAGAAAAAGCCCCGTACCTATACATCACACCTAGGAGAAACCCTTCTATTTTTCGGAATATGAACACGGAACAGAACATGAATACCCGTAACGTCTCTTTTCCTACTTACGCTCAAATTTCAGGACTACAGCGACACTTAGAATCCTCACCCCCTCATGACAGCAATCCCAAACAGCAAATGAGGACATTACACTTTCACACTTCCTGACAAAATTTGAGACTATGTTCAGTCAACTCATCCAGCAAACTAGCGTCAGGCTTAATCTCCTTACAACACTTGTCAATAAACTTTCTAAATAACAATGAATAACAATTACAGGATTGGATTATGGAATGCCAATGGACTCTCTCAACGCAGCCTAGAACTCAAAGCTTTTCTTATTGACAACAGGTTAGACGTAATGCTTATATCTGAGACACACTTCACAGACAGAAGCCATATTAGGATTCCAGGATTCACTGTTTATGATACCCAACATCGTAACGGTACAGCTCGTGGCGGAACCGCTCTGTTAATCCGAAACAATATAAAACATTATCTCTTCTCCAAAGTCAAAACTGCTCACCTACAGCCGACAAACGTTTTAATTGAAGGTCAAAGAGGCCCTCTAATTGTTTCTGCAGTCTCCTGTCCCCCAAAACACAGAATCAATGAAACTGACTTCAGCTCCTTTCTTAGAACTCTTGGTGCACGTTTTATGGTGGGAGGTGACTTCAATGCAAAACACCCGCAATGGGGTTCGAGATTAGCTAATCCAAGAGGTAGAATTTTATATAATGTCATTAGACAAGAATCCCTGTCCTTTCTGTCCACTGGTCAACCAACCTATTGGCCTTCTGATACAAATAAAATACCTGACCTCATTGATTTCTTTTTAATACGATGCTTGTCTCATAAATACTACAAAGTTGAATCTTGCCTTGACTTGTCCTCTGATCACAATCCAATTATTGCCACTATTAGCAATACTATAATTGAGTCTGAAAGTCTACCAACACTCACAAATCGTAATACTGACTGGAACTACTTTAGAGAGCTTATAAATGATAATATCTTGCTAGAACTTCCACTCCACACGCCTGCTGAACTGGATCAAGGCCTCACTATAATACTACTGGCCGGAGTCACCCGTCCACTCCACGCGCCACGTCACAGTAGGCGCCGGACCGGTTTCGCGCCACCAGCCCAATGCTTTTTTAATCAGTATAGGCCTACACTTACACACGTGTTTCTATTCGCATAGGGAAGTTTTGTTGCACTGTTTACATTCCGTATATTTGTGATAATAATATTAAAGACATGTCAACTTCATGCTGCGTACCAGGATGCAAAAGCAATTGTAACACAGATAGTTCAGTGACTGATTTTAGATTCCAGAAGGATCCTATCCAGTGTCAAAAAAGGCTAAATACCATTCACAGAGCAAACTTCACGCCCAGCAAACGATCTGTTGTTAAAGTATTTGTTTGATATCTGATAACAACAGGGTTGTCTGATATGTACAGGGGAGTTAAATTTAATGACGAAAACTTTAAACCAATCCAGTCTGTAACAGATACTAATTTTGTGTTTTGAAGTCTTTTAGTAAATGGTTAGTTAAATGGAATGAACTTGTTGTTCAAAGGGAGGAGTTGACAAAAGCTAAAAGGAGAGGAAAATTAACCAATGAAACACATGTAGCATTGCTACATACAGTTAACACTTTAATGGAGATTATTTTGTTTCTCTTAGAAGACATGAAATTGTCATATGTTTTACTTGGCAAATTTCAGACCGATGCGTTAGAGGCTGAAATTAGCGTTAGAGGATCAGATTTACCCAGTATAGCAGATGAGTGGTGCATGTTACCATGTATCAGTCAAGCAGGTTTTGGAATGAGAAAAAAAATTAAAACTTTGAGTTTGATTAATATTTACTCCTCTAGACACAGTAAAGTAAGTGTCACAGATTTATTTATTTCCACAGCAGACTGTGAAGAAAGCGATAAGTTAGTAATGATATGCATGATAACAGTAATCAAATTTTTGATGACCAGCAGGTAGACATAACTGATGTTACCTTATCAGAAAATGACACTTTAGGCCTTGTTTATATCGGTGGTTACTTGGTACACAGTATTTTACAAAAAATCTCTTGCACTAGGTGTACAGATTTCTTTACTACAACAAATATCGAGTCTACTGTTGTACCACAAAACATAAAAACATGTTTACGTAAGTAGGTTATATTAAGAAATAGATCCTAAACATTTGAAAATTAATCCCAACTGAATTAATCCTTTTTTAAACTTAGTTCACATCAGTGATTAGAACTAAGATATAGTATTAACAATTATTAATTATAATATAAAGTAATTAACCAAATATTTGGCGGTTATGACAATTTTCAGTAACAAACAAATCAAGTGCACTTTCACGTTACAAATAAATCTATAATAGCCTAGATATAATTTTTACAATTAAAATGAAAACTCAAATTAAATTTCCTTCTGTTAATGATAGCATCTCGTCTGGTTTAACGGTAGGGCCTATGCAGGGTGATAAAGGTATTCAACTGACTTTTTGTTTGTTATCAAAGATATCAGATGTTTAGGAAAAAACTCGGCCAAACTGTACAAAAATAAAGAAACTCAGCAATGTAAAGAAAGGAAACCAGATAAAATGTCATTTTCCACAAGCTACTAAAAACCTTTGTAGCAGTCTTTATCTATTGACAGATCTCGTGTTACTTGCCTAATAAGACATTTGGTTTCACTACATTGTGTTTAAGGGCACTCGTAACCGGCAAATCGAGGAAAAAATTCAATTTTTTATTTGTATTAAAAAAGTATTCAATATTTTCTGAGTAATTTGATACCAAATTTATGTGAATACGCGTAATAATAAAATTTTTATGATTTTTAAAAGAAATTGAGATCGTAGAAAAAATTCTCTCAAAAATGCTGATAATGTTACCAATTTTACAAATCTGTAACTTTTTTAATTAAAAAAGGTGTGTTAGTGGTTGTAATCACAAACAGAATTAACACTGTTGCACACCACTATAGAAAAATTATTCCGAGTAGCGCTTTCAAGCTTCACAGCTCATCATCAGATAGGAAATAACAATAATAGGACTAAACAACTTCTTTATACACCCACTTGCCCAACCAAATCTGTAATTGCTTTATAACAAATCATAGAGATATGCAGTTTTTACCATTGGAAAGGAAATTTCAATAAGCATTTAGGCTACTATCAATGTCTGTCATAAAGCCAAAATTTGCTGATCTGAATCATCCTAATTTGTTAAAAACATGTCTTCATGGTAGTAGGCCTATACAGAAGGCAAACGAGTCGCTGAGCCATTTGATTTGGAATAGTTTGCCAAAAAATATATTTGTTGGACTGGATACTTTCGTTTTGGGTGTACATGGTGCTGTGTCGACCTTCAATTAAGTTAATATAAGTAGGTATCAAGTCTTACAAAAATTATGGATGAAACGAGGAATCATATATGGTTAAGGTAATGAAAAAACTGACTCACAAGGAATCATAGAGACAGCAGTAGATGAATTGACGAAAAAGGTTAGACAGTCAATTAAAAATGTGAAGAGATAACTACAGGAACAAATGGACATAAATAAAGACACTGAGTATGGAGCTTGACTATTTTAAATATGGTAAAATAATAAAAATCTGTTTTAAAAACTTTAAATGTGTTTCGCTGAAAATCTATTTTTTTTCGATAAATGACCGATTAAACCGATAAATGATTTAAGAAACCGAGTGAACTATCAAGTAATGTTTTTTTTTTTGGCTATTTGGTTAATAGATATATAACTACACAATTAGAACTATACAGTTTCGCTGAAAAATAAAAACGTAAAAAGTTATAATTGTGCTTTTTGAATGCAAATTTTTAGAGGAAAACATAAAAATTATAAAAAATCAGAAAACTGAGATAGCTTCATAATTGTAATAGCGTTTGTAGTGTACAAAGGGTTTACCAGTATGCAAAAATTTCAGACTTATGTTTTGTACAGGTTCTGAGATAGAGTCTCAAAATTGATGAATTTAACATGGGAAGCATAGAGGGTTACGAGTGCCCTTAAATTCCCTTTCACCATAAAAAGGTTACAACTCTTGTCAATATTTGGTGTAGGGTGCTAAAAAAAATGTTAATTCCAATTTTATTTTATTATACACAAAAAAAATCTGCACGAAAATTCTATGTAATTTTACTTGGTTTAAGCTTTACGTTCTAAATGGAGAAAAGATGACATGGCTCTTAAGACTACTGTATTTAGTTTTAGGACTACTATATACAACTGAGTATTTCTACCTGGTGAATAGTTTTACGTCCTAATGGGAGAGAAGACGAACGGCTCTTATCAAGTACACTTCACACCAGACAATACCCATTTTCTTCCCACGCTTGGGTGACACGAACTTTAAATGAATGAAGTACATGTTGCAATCCCTTCGGCGGAGTGGATCGGTAAGCAAACGAGAGATGGGAAGCGGCAGCAAGGTGTGCATCTAGTGTGGAGGCGGAGGAGCACTAGGACACTAGGTCAACGGCTGCACGCATGGGCAAAGTTAGTTAGACTACTGCAATCGGGCAGAGATAGCTCGTCAGCTGAGGTGAAAGCAACTCTCTATGGGAAGAGGAGCCCGAAATCAAAAGTTCCTGGTCCTCCAGGTTGGGGTTTTTACAGCAAGCCAGTGTGACCTACTTAAGTAACAATATATGAACTTACAGAGCTTATACGAGCCTTGGAACACTTAATTCGCATGCCTGATATCCGTCTACATGTGGCTGCCTTGGGTTATCATCCTACTGGGAAGAGAGATGTCTGTAGACCGAGGAGGAGATGGGTTCCGGGACAGGTCTAAGGCCTAGTCCTTGGAGTGGTGATGATGATGATGAAGTATGTGTTGCCCAACCGTGTAGAGAAGATGGGATGAAATTCTACAATAATACAGAGTATTCAACTTCGGACGGATTGGTGAAACGTGGGTATTAGGTCTATAAATATATTGGCACTGTCAGTCAGCCCCTCGTTGTCTGTTTTTACGACGTAAAAAATTTTAAGCCCCCCGTAATTGTATATATAGGCCTAGAAGTGGTTCCGAATGTTTGAAGCGCATTCGTGCCGGCAAGACGAATGACATTTTGCAAGGTTTCTTGCAAAAAAAATGTTCAGCGAAATGTTTAAATGGGCACAGTGCCTTAAGCAGGTATTCCATTAAAAATAAATTCAGTTAGTGTTACTGTTAACCGTGTTGTATGATTTAGTACAGATAATTTTCAGGCCTGAGATCGGCGCGTTAGAAGAGGTTACATGCGACTGGAACAATTCCAGACACATTGTCTGACACATTGAAATGGAATTTTTCTGCCTCTAATTAACACAGTTGCAATTTGTGAAACTAAATGTTTTAATTTATACCGTTATTTTCAGGAAGTTTTCCTTTAAAATTAATTTTAAGTAGTTTTACTATTAACTGTGTTATGTGGTATAACATGGATTATTTTCTGGCCTCGAGACAGGCGCATTTCCTTCTATATACAACTGTGTAATTCTACTTGGGAAAGCTCCACTTCCTAACTGGAGAGAAAACAACACCGCTCTTATCAAGACTTCACATCAGACAATACCCGTTTTCTCCCCACGATTGGGTGTCACGAACATTAGATTCAACGAACTTCCTGGCGCTTAATCGTGTCGAGAGGATGGGATGAAATCCTCCAAGTATACAGAATATTCGACTTTAACACGGATCCGTGAAAGATTGGTAATTATAAATAGGCCTATAGCCTACTGGGATTGACAATTAGGACTTTGCTACCTGTATTAACGTAAATAACTTTCAGCCCTCCGTTATTGTACATAGAGAACTTGTTTCCGATCAGGTACTAATCATATGATCATATCGAATCTGGACAAGTTACACGAGAAATATTGCGGCACCTGATTTTCCTATCAACTGCGATTATTTTAGTCGGATTGATAGTGAGATCCAAAGCGCATTGAGTCGGCAAGAAAGAGCGAAATATTGCACGGTCTCTTGCAAACACGATTTCCTGCGAATTGATTAAATGGACAGTGTCTCAAAGAGGTCTTTCATAAAAAATAACTTCGGTTAGTTTCATTGTTAACTGTGTTATATGATTTAGCAGGGATAATTTTCAGGCCTCAGATTAGGGGCCTTATAAGGAGTTACTTGCGAGTGGAATCATTCAAGGCACGTTGACTGGTACATTGAAATGCAATTTTTCTGCGTTGGCAAAGTTTTATCAGGAGGTTTTCAATAAAAATTAATTTTAAATAGTTTTACCCCCCACCCCACCACACTAGTAGGATAGTTTTAGTAGTTTTTAGATAGTTGTTATCTGGTATAATATGGATTATTTTCAGCCTTCAGAACAGGCGCATTTCCTTCTATATACAACTGTGTAATCAGGGCCGCTTTTAAGGTTTATGACGCCCTGACAGACTTTGACATAGCGCCCCCCCCACCCCACTCATTAATGAACGGTAATGTGCCAATTCCAATTTTGGTTCGGGAGGGATATCTCCCTTAACCCTCAAATGGAGAGCCGTCCCATTATCCACTACCTATGGACCCGCCGTGTCCCGGACTGGAAACCGGCAGCTGATAAAACACATTTCAAAAATATTTCAAACCTGTTGAGCTAGTACTAATTAAGTATTGCTCACTTATGTTAGAATTGTGTTTTTCAGCATCACGGACCACCCACCCACCACAGTCCTATAATTCATGACTTTCACAAATATTTACATATTTACACTAATGTAAAATTTTTTAAATTTCTTCCTTACTTCTCAAAATGTTATGACACAGACAGATAAATAAAAATTGAAGCATAGTAATGAAAAAAAAAACTTGAGGTTAGCAAACCTTTTTCTTCATGAGTTAATTAAAGCAATGCCTTTTTTCTTTGTTTGGATCGGGCAAAGTCGTCAATCAAGTTGTTGAAGTCAATCTTCAAGGTTATGTCACTTGCTGTGCACAAAAGCATTAGGTTGTTGAGCTTTTCCTCACCCAAGGTCGATCTTTTTTCTTTTTTTATACGTTTTAAAGCAGAAAACCCCCTCTCTGCGGAGCAGCTTGTGACAGTTATTGTCAAATAAATTCGCAGAGAGATTTCTAAGTTTGGAAATGTGCTTTCCAATCCGTTACTTTTAATGTAAACATAGCACTCTCTAAGCCCTTTAATTTTCTCTAATTTCATGTATGCCTGGAAGTGTAAGCACTCGTTCACAAAGAATAGTTAATTTTTTCGTGACGCTGTAGCTAACGAGACATTCGCGCCTTGAAATTTGAATTAAAGGGATAAGCTTCGACTGTCTGACCGCAAGGTGGCAGTCGTGGACGCTACTTTTTTTCTGTCCCACGTTTTTACCAAGCATTGCTGATCTCGTCGGTTCATCTCTGGTATTACTGTATTTGATCGACAGATTTAATTTAAAATTTCTCCCTTCTTTGCGCTCCCAAACCTCGTGCGCCCCTGCCCAGTTATAAAAGGTACACTGTGTGTAATTCTGCCTGGAGAAGCTCCACTTCCTAATTGGGGAAAAGACGACACCGATGTTATCAAGACTTCACATCAGACAATACCCGTTTTCTCCCTACCATTGGGTGTCACGAACTTTATATTGAAAGAATACACGACGCCTAACCGTGTCATGACGATGGGATGAATTTCTACAATTAAACAGAAAATTAAAATTTCAGAAGGGTCACTGAAAAGTTGGTAACTATAAGTATATTGGCACTTCCAATCAGCAATTTGTTATCCGGTTTAAAGTAAAAATTGTCATGTCACGGTAACTGTATATTTAGAAACTGCCATTATTCTGCCAGATAGGCCTACTGATCATATGATCATATCCAAACTGGACTAGTTTCACGTGAACTGTTGGGGAAATAGCCTACTGCGTCGCCTGTTATCCCCACCAACTACGATTCATTTAGTCGTAATCATAGTTAACACCCAGGCGCAATCGAGTCGGCAAGTAGTAACGAAATTTTGAACCGTTTCTTGCAAAACACGATTTCCTGCGATTTACAATACATCGAATTTTTTATATGTACACAGCGTCTTAAAAGAGGTTTTCCACTAAAAGTAATTTAAATTAATTGTATTTATAAATGTGTTATATGATTTAATACGAAAATTTGTGGCCGCGGGCAGGTCGATTAGGAGAGGTTATGTGCCACTATTAACATTAGCGCAATTAAGTCTGCCTTGAGATGTGTGCTTCACGTATTGACTGGAGATCAAGCGACACGTCTATCATATAGACCAGGGGTCTCCAAACTTTTTCACTTGAGGGCCGAATTGAAAAATCTTGGAAGTCAGGCGGGCCAACACACACACATATTTATATAAACATTGCCATAGGCCTATATATATTTGGCAATATAAGAATCACATACACGGATGTACCCAAAAACCTGCTACAATATATATATAGTAAACTTATTTTTTTAAGTTTACGAAATAATCAAGTCAATAAAATAGGCATTTAAATAAAAATTACGCAGACTTATCCAAAGAAAACAAATTTACTTATTCAAAAAATAAAAGTAAGCAAAAATAACATTCAAAGATATTTCTTACGTATTATTTTTTGGCTTTTGTATGTGCGTATGGGATGTGTGGAGTTGCTTCTGACATATAGGCCTAATGTCTGTCCATTTTGGGTTAAATTTTGCTGCTCCTATCACTAGAATGGATTTCAAGTGTTCGTCTGACAAGTTAGCCCTGTACTTTGATTTTATTTTTATTTCTTGTTTAGTTATTTACTAAAATGTTATAATATTTGAAGTATTTTGACGATATATTTAAAAACTGCACGTACCATCGGCCGGGTTGCCGCAGGCCGTAGTTTGGAGACCCCTGCTATAGACTTTGCTACAAAAATATACCGTTTTCTCCCCATGAGTGAGACTAACTTTATATTGAACGTAGTGTTTCTTGCCCAATCGTATCGAGACGACGCCTCTACAAGGTTCAGTTTTCAGAAAATGACTGGTGATTATATGCATTCAGTTATTTTCGTTTAGCACGACGTTATCTGCTTTCACGTAAAAGATTCTCAGACACCTGAAACCGTACTATACAAGACGCTGTTTCCGACATTTTCCGACCAAGTATTGATCATGTGCTCATATTTAAACTGGAAACTAAATGGCAAGTTTCACGCCAAATAATGTGCCGCCTATTTTTCAGTCAACTGGGATTCAATATTTGCAATTCAAGGCGCACTCAATTCGTCAAGTGGGGATGATTTGCGGGGTTTACACAACGAAATGTTTAAACTGACACAGTCTCTTTGAGGCGGTTTTCCTTAATATAAATTTTAATTAGTTTTACTGTTTAATGGGTTATATGATTTAATATAGTTTAATTCCAGGCCTCTAAACCGGCGAATTTGAAGAGGATATTTGCGAATATTAAGAGCAGTGCAGTTGATACTGTCTGGCGAAATGCTTCACGTCCAAACATGCATCTTTCCAAGCAGACTTTGCTACAAAGATACCCTTTTTCACCGCACAATTAGTTTATATTCAACGAGTATGTCGACACCCGATTGAAACAGAATTAAAGTTGCAAAGATTCACTGAGACGTTGTTAATCGTAAAAGTATAGCCATTTGCAGTATGCAGTGTGTTATCTGCTTTGACGTAAAAGATTTTCAGGCGTCGGTATACTAGACGTTGATTTCGATATTTTTCTTCCAGATTCGGAATTCCGACAGTCTTGCCGAAAACGGATTGCAGACTACGACAACTTTGGCAAACGGACTTTGGCAAGTTTTAATACTATAGCAAAACGCTTCTTAAAGTGAAGAATATTACAGTTAAATTTTTACGGCACAGACGGAAAACTACAGACAGGTAGGCCTAATAATTATTTTATTTTCAGTTTTGTTTTTGTAGTAAAATAACAAATTAACACTTATTTTGCTGTCTTATATTTTTTATTATTGTTAATTTTTACTTTATTTACACATATTTATACACTAAGTTGATGACTGCACATTGTCACATTTATCGTTAAATCAAAAAATTAAAGATACTGAACATTTGAAGTTAATTAAAAAACCCCACTCAAGTTAGTTAAGTTCTAGTTTATTATTCTCGTAAGAATTCACATTTTTAGTTTATGAATTATCTGTAGTTACAACTGGATAAATATTCGTTTTTAAGTTGGTGAATACATATTATTATTTAGCAGTGGCGGCGCTAACGAAACGGGCCCCCCCCCGCGAAACTAATTAGGGGGCCCTATAAAAATGGTTAAATTTTGTATACGTAATAGGGGAAAACACTCAAATGAGTTTCTATTTACGTGTGTTTCACAACAATGGTTTGTGAATACTTTCTCGTCTATCACAAAGCGTTTGCAATTTGCAAAGGATGTTTTACACGTGTACAAACTCTTAAAATTCATTGTTGCTAAATAGACAAAGTTCTATACAAACTATAAAAAACCAAAATAAAAAGAATGATTTATTTTTACGTCAAAGATCTAAATTCAGACTATGAAACAGTACCGCACACAGAGTGTTAAAAATTTATTATTTAAAAACCAATATCAAAGTAACATTCTAGCTTTTTTCAAACATTTAAATTAGTTTGTAACTGAATTTGTAAAATTCTTGAATATACTATATACAAGTTCTCCTTAAGTCTAATCCAATTCAATAACACTCGAACTCAAGTAATGTACAATATTTACAGATGAGGATCAACCAAAGTTCACTGTTTTCCTAAGCCTAGTCTTCTTTTTTTAATAGCTAAGAACTTTTCAACCACTTCGTTGATATTAGTTTTCTGTGTCTCTTCATGCTCAATGCTTAACAGTGCCAAGTCACTCAACCGAGTTTGGGCCATGGTACTTCTTAAGTATGACTTAATTTAATTAATTTAAGTTTTGAAAAGCTTCTTTCCGCTGTAGCTGTTGTGACAGGTATGGTTAAATAAAGCTGCAAAGCTGTAGTTAAGTCTGGGAGGCAACTCATAAGGCAGCTGTTTTCTTCAACCAGTAAATTCATCATTTCTCGAATTCTTTTCTTGTGTACAATTTCTTTGGCCATCAGAGCTTTGAAGGATATTACTTGGTCAGGCAGTGATGTGGAAATGTCACCAGGATACACATTTACCAGAGCCTTACTTTTCTCCACTATTGTCTCTTGTGAGAAGTTGACTAAATTCTGAGGCGTCAGAAATGAAAACCTATCATCAATGCAACGCAATCCTTCGAATCTCATTTGTAGCAGAACTATTACAATATCTAGTGTTGCATTGAAAACTTTTACTTCAGATGATTTCACTTGGTCGTCAATTCTATGGTCAACTGATAATTCAACAAAGAAGCGTTTTACAACTCGTTTACGCTTATTTTTCATGTTACAAGTTATGTCCCATGACTGGGCCAACTGGGGCCCCCCATGAGGGTCGGGGCCCCCCCGCGCCGCGGGGTCTGCGGGGGCCTTATCGCCGCCACTGTTATTTAGTCTGCTCGTACTGGATTTGTTTTGTCTGCGCGGAGTTTGTTTTGAGTGAATGCAGTAACGAAACTTACGCTTGGGCGACATTCAACAGAAACACGTGGTTACGAATTGGCAACATGGTGATGACATCATTGCGAAAGTCAATCCCCCTCCTGTAAAACTTCTAGTATAAAAGCTGTGTGCTGAGGGTTGCACTATAAGACGATCGAGAGATACGTGTATGTAACAAAAGGTGTGCAATAGATACTCCAACAGAATAGGTGGCAATTTGTTATGAAATATTATTACGTGATTACGATTTGCTGGTACTGTATTAAGTTTTACTGACTAACTGCCCGTTCTCCTGTTACATTATGTACACGTAGATCATCAATCTATAATTTTTCATGAAGTTGGTAAGTCATTGTTTTATTGTAAAATTACAAGACCCTTCTTTTCGTAACTGTTTTGTATTATTGTAAACTTACACAGATCTGCATGGATCTGCAAATCCATAGGATCGGAAAATGTAGCGAATTCAAATATTTGGGAAGCATATTTCAGAAGATGGAACAAAAAAAAAATTATTATATATAAAAAACCTTTCACAAATGAACTTACTTTGGTTATCACTTTCACAAACGTTTCAAGGTGATGTGCCTCTTCCTCAGTGTGAGTAAATACTGAATGTCATTGTTACAGAATAACAATTATGGACTATAGGTGTGTGTGGTGGGAATTGATGGTGGGAGGGAATTGGCGCTGAGGTTTAAATTTTGTGTTTGGATCAATGTATCAAATAGTGTATGTGATCTGTAATGTAATTGTTCATTTAATATGTTGTTTGGTTGTAGTGCGTGATATCTGTATATTTCAAATTGTTCAGCTGCGTTTAATTTTCTACTTTTTGGTAAGTAGTGTAATATTTCCATGTTGTGTTCTATGTTTGTGTAACTATGGTTTTCATTTTGTAAATGTGTGGCAAATGTGGAATGTATGTAATTTGTGGTGAGGGCTTTTACATGTTCTGAAAATCTGGAATAAAAAGATCTTCCCGTCTGGCCGATGTAGAATTGGTTACAATCATTACAATTTAATTTATAAACTTCTGTTTTACTGTATGTGTCTGTGTCTTTGTTAATATTTATATGTTTCCTAATGGTGTTGTTGGTTCTGTAGGCTACTTTATAAACCTATACACCAATGTTCCCATAAAAGAAACTATAACTACATTAGAACAATTACTAAAATTAAACAACATACCTGAAACACACATAAAAGAGATCATACATCTAACTAAAATTATAACTGATCAAAATTATTTCACACACAATAACATGTTTTACACACAAACAGATGGACTACCCATGGGCTCCCCTATATCAGGTATACTAGCCGAAATATTTGTACACACCATAGAACAAGAACACATATTGCACAATAACAAATACACTGATAAAATAATATATTGGCACAGGTATGTTGATGACATTATACTCCTATACAACGGCAACAAAAGACAAATAAAAAATATCCACAAATATATTAACACTATACACCATAAATTAAAATTCACACTTGAAATAGAACTAAATAATAGCATTAACTTCTTAGACCTCACAATCACCAAAACATACAACACACACACATACAGAATATACAGGAAACCCACCACATCAGACATGGTCATACATAACTCATCCAACCACCCAACTCAACACAAACATGCAGTATTCAACTACATGCTCCATAGACTCACTTCAATACCCCTAAACACACATGACTACCAAGAAGAATTTAACACAATCAAATATATAGCAGTTAAAAATGGATACAACCCCGATTTGGTAAATAAAATACACAAACGCATCCTAAGCACAAAAAATAAAACACATCAGACCAACAACATACAACCCAGTAAGTACATAACACTTACATACTACAACTCCAATACACACAAAATTGCTGACACATTTAGAAAACATAATTATAAAGTAGCCTACAGAACCAACAACACCATTAGGAAACATATAAATATTAACAAAGACACAGACACATACAGTAAAACAGGAGTTTATAAATTAAATTGTAATGATTGTAACCAATTCTACATCGGCCAGACGGGAAGATCTTTTTATTCCAGATTTTCAGAACATGTAAAAGCCCTCACCACAAATTACATACATTCCACATTTGCCACACATTTACAAAATGAAAACCATAGTTACACAAACATAGAACACAACATGGAAATATTACACTACTTACCAAAAAGTAGAAAATTAAACACAGCTGAACAATTTGAAATATACAGATATCACGCACTACAACCAAACAACATATTAAATGAACAATTACATTACAGATCACATACACTATTTGATACATTGATCCAAACACAAAATTTAAACCTCAGCGCCAATTCCCTCCCACCATCAATTCCCACCACACACACCTATAGTCCTTAATTGTTATTCTGTAACAATGACATTCAGTATTTACTCACACTGAGGAAGAGGCACATCATCTTGAAACGTTTGTGAAAGTGATAACCAAAGTAAGTTCATTTGTGAAAGGTTTTTTATATATAATAATATTTAAAAAAAAGTGAACGAAGAGGATGAATCAACAAGATATTTGAACAAAAAATAACATCAAAATTAGGATACGACAGAATAAAAAGGCTATTCGTTTGCTAAACTCGTTATTTTGGTCGAACAAAATGAAACTTCAATCTAAACCGACAATCTACACAACTATCATGGAGCCCATTTTAACTTACGGCTGCGAATGCTGGCAACTTTTAGATAATGAGAAAAATATGATAGAAACTGTGGAAATGGACTTCTTAAGAAGAGCGTGTAATATTTCTAGAATGCAACATGTTAGAAACGAAGATATAAGAAGGAAAACAGGGCGAGTATTTACAACAGCAGAAAGAATAGAATCCAGACAGTTGCTATGGTATGGTCTCGTAATGAGGATGGAGGAGAAGCGATGGCCAAAGAAAGCATTGATTTACACACCACAAAACAGGAGAAGAAAAGGAAGACTGACAACACAATGGAGAACAGGATTTAGGAAAAGCATGAGAGATCGAGATAATGAAGACGATGATTGGAAGGATAGGGAGAAATGGCGATCAAAATGCGGGGTGGGGTATAGACTGTAGGACCCCCGCTGAAAAAAAAATCGGGCGGAGCTGTGTCGGGGCGCACGGCCGTTGGTTTAACGTGAAACGTCTATGTCAGCGAGTCGCTTTTAGCGTATTGGATTGAAATGAAAACGAGACATTGACTGCGTACCAAATTTTATTTTAACATAAAACAGACACTGAATGGTACATGATATTTATTTCGACTAATATTCGACGACGATTTTGTTTAACATTAGCCTGTGATATGAGAAGTAAGAGACATAAGGCATAATATCAACATCAATGTGTCTGGTGAACGTACAATCGATAGTGGTATTGCCCAGTGTTGTTGGTTCTGTAGGCACGTAGTTGAGGCCGAATTCATTCTTCATGAAGTCAACGAGGTAGCTGTTGTGTCGTGGATCGTTATTGAAGTCGCCACAGAGAACGATCGGAGTCTCCGAGTCTGGTCGAGAGCTCGGTAATACTTTTGTCAAGTTCGCTGAATATGGCAGAAGCGATTGATAAAGACATAGCTTAACATCTTCGGCCGACGCTTTGTGATGTATATATACGGCACCGAGGATAAACAGCGTCCGATCTCCGACTTTCACGTCCACCAGGCATATGTCGCCGACGTTATGTTTTCTCAAGACGGAATTGCCGCAGAGACTGATGGCATCGACGATGATTTCTCTGCAGCTCGTGAAGCTTTGTAGGTTTCTGTAGATTGCAGAACCTCCGGCTGCAGAAACTCGCGCCAGCGGAGGTTCGGCGCGGTGTTATTGTTTGCTTTTAGTCCGAAGCCGTTGAGCTGCACAGTGTTCGCGCAATCCATCCAAGTCTCGCTAACTGCCATGTAGTCGGAATGTTTGAGTATGCTGTCGTTTTCAATATCTCCCGCGTGAGCCACCAAACTTTGAGCATTGAAAGCAGAGACGATCAAAACTAGTTGCCGTCGTCCCCGTCTTCATCGGCTTCGGCTACGACGTCTCGCTTGCAGAAGTCTCTTCCTCGCATCGTCAGCGTGGGCAGCCGATGTTTGGCCATCCGCTCGTACTCGTCGCGTATTTCTTTCACCGTTGGCGCCGCGCTGCCTTGCCCGTGATAAAATTTAAAATCGTCTCTATCGTTGGTGAGATACAGACCGTTGATCGATGTGACTCTACTGAGCGCAACGTACACAAGCTGGGTCTGTTGTGACTTGTCGTAGTTGCAGACGACTTCGTTGAATGTGCCACCTTGCGGTGATCGCGCTTGCTGACACAACCGGGAACTGGTTACGTCTACACTTTGCAGTCCCGCCGAGCGGGATTTTGGCGCCTGACATCGTCCAATTCGTAGCATCTGTAGCGGCCGTTTGCGGTACGCCCTGCCGATAGTCGAAGCTGACTCGTAAGGCACGTTGTCCGGCGCTGGCTCGTCATCGCTCGGCGCATTGTCGTCTACTTCATCTCCGGCATCGGGCGGTCTGCCTCGCTTGGCGACTGGTGTACCACGCCACGAAGTCGGCGAGACACTTGTTTTCGAGCTCGACCGGCCTCTCTTCGTAACGCTGTATCATAGTCTTGGTCCAAACGTCGGTGCTGTTTTCGTCTAAGTTCTGCTGGTCCATCACCGCCTTACGCTTTCGTGACTTCTGACGCTCGTGCGGCCACGCAGTCGGGATAGGCCTATAGCTCACTTTGCGACTGCTGCGACTCATCGGTTAACGAAGCAAGTACCAAGCGGCCTCCTGCGATGACATTTCCACGGTGTTGAGAAGCTTAAGGCCGTTTTGTTTCATAAGCTGCACGTACTCCTTCTCGGGATTCTGTTCTCGCAGTTTGATAAGTTCGCGATGCAGGTTGCTAATGCCGCGGTTCGACTTATTGACGTATTCCACAACATAAGCCGCGCAGCTGTACTCCTCGAGTATGAATTGCAAATCACTGTTGGAGCAGAGCGTGCGCGCGATCCACTGGTTGAACGTGTTAGTGTAGATTTCGCTGAAGTCGCGCTTGAACATCACGGTAGGACGACGCAACGTCGCTCTGATGGTATCTAAGTAAGACGCCATCGTGAGCATGTTGTCAACTAGAAACTCGCCGAGCGTCTCGTAGTTCCTTTCCTCTAGCAGCTTGCGCAGTTTGGTGGCTCTCGATTGGAGCCGTTTTTGCGTCCATCGTCCTTAGGTAACGGCAGCAGCACTGTAGTCTCGGCCAGTATGGTATGTTGAAGCGGCAAGCGGTCTCTCTGCGCTTCGTGCACGTGAACGTGTGCTTATGGACTTGGTTCGCATACATCTCGCCGGGTAGATCGTTGCGACTGACAGACCAGAGATCTGTCAAGAGTTGGACAGTCTTCGGCATGTTTTCGGAGATCTTTTCGCGCGGATCGTTCTCGAGCCACAGCAGGACGTGCGCATGGGGACTTCCGCGATGCTGGAACTCAATGCGAAGAAAGTAATCGAGAACGCGGTAAGGGCCGAACGGGTTGTATCTGGTCTTCGCTTGAAGCATGGCCATAATGGTGTCGACCAGCTTGTTGAAGTACACGCAGCACGTTACCGGATCTTCATTAACAAGATGGCTACGCTGAGATAGAGTCAAGTCGATTAACGCATCTTCGACGTGCACGTCTTTGAATGAGTCGCTGAGGTCATGCAGTATTTTGAGCAGCTTCGGCCAGTGGATCTCGTTGGCGCTGATAGTAAAAAAGACGGTGGGCTTGCCAAGCTAGCGCATCATCGCAAAGAGAATTTTTTTGCGATCCATCCAATATTGAACGGAGTTCGGTATCGACTTCAAGAAGGCGAGGTTCTTGTCGATGCAATCGTCCATAAAGTTCGGTCCTCGAGCATCTTGCGCGTGATCGACTCGGTCTGCTTTACACTACGAAACATGTTGTAGATACCTTCGACAACGCGGATGCGAAACATCTTCATGGCCATGTAGAGAACGTGGTCCGGAGTTGCTCCACGCCGATCGGTGCGTCGAATCTCGCTGGTTGACATCATGTATGGAGTGACTCGCACGTTGAGGTCGAACTGGCGGGGCACACCGTAGTATATTTGAGGGAAGGATAGGTCCTCACCGTTAACATCGTAGATTATGTTAATCGGAGACAAGTTCTGCCCCGGGGCAATGTCCAAACATTGCTCCTCATTCCATAGCATCGTATGTTGTCTGGCGAGCAGGATCTCCGAGTCGGGGGCAGAGTCGGGGTCGATGGACTCAATCTGATACTCGGGCCCGATATTGTCATCCTCGTCGTTGTCGAACGGACTCCAGTCAATCTCTATATTGTAGTGCTTGTACAGTGGCAGGTTTACCAAGTAACGCAGCCAAGCCTTGATCGCCGACTTGCGTACGAAACCGCTCAGATAATTGGATTTGTGGATGAGGTTCTTCTTTATGTTGACGTTGAAAGCAAAGTCGTCGTCTATCCGCCTCGGTAGTTGATGCACCATGTTGTTCACATCGACGGGTACGTTGATCACCTGGCCGACTATACCATAATTACCTTCGTGGCGTAGACGACGAATTTGCATAAAGTGTAAGCGCGGCGAAACCAACCGAACACTGATCGGGTCAAGCGGCGGCAGGCCGTCCGGCTTCGGGGGATATCGAAATCCGTTCGAACGCGACAGCGTCGGGATTTTATTGGCATCAATCGACTTGCTACAGGTACTGCATAAACGAAATTCCGCTACATTTTCGCCGGGGAATTTAGTCTGAAGAAGAGGAATGTTACGAGCTTTCGCCTTCTTTAAATCTCTGTCGAACCAAAGTCGATCACAAACGCTGCAAGATAGACCAAACGGGTTGGTTTCGAATACCGTTTTGAAGCGTTCGTCCGCTGCATGCCAATGGTCCTGCATCGCATCAATTGGAGTGATGTTGATATCCATCAGCTCGGAGACGTCTTCGACAGATGTATGGGTGTTATCTTCACTCGTTATGTCCATTGGTTCGGGGACAGCAGCGGTAGAGGTGCTCGCGCCGTCGGCGTCATTCACTGAGCGCGCCGTGCCAGCTTTGCGACGCTCCCGAAACAGTCTCGCTCGCTCGGCACCGGACATTGGGGTACCTGTGGGTGGCCCGTAGCCTCCTCTTTCCAACGATATGAGTAATTTATATTTTCGGCTGGCTTTTGCGCGGGCTGAGGCTGACATATTGAATTTCTACAGTTTTTTACATGCTTACTTTAAGTTTTTACACAGAAATATTGTCCAAAATACACTTATTATTACTTAAATCGATCGATCTCTACAAACTCTATACACAAACACACGAATCACCGCGCTACCACGTCTGAGTCCTGAGTTACACTGAATGGAAAGGAGCCAGAGCGCCGGTTATGGCCAATCAGCGCTGTGCCCCCTCCCCGCCAACCCGCTCGCCCGCGACGCGAACTCAAGGTCGTATCAGCGAGCTGACCATATATGGTTAAAAAATGACACCGCACTTACGTCTCTGAGACTAATATTTAGGGAGTTATTAAGGCAAGACGATACAGACCTTTTCGTTACGGAACTTTCTGTTCTGGTACCGAACGTTTCGGTGTGATTTAAAGAGGTTTCACGTCAAAACGTACAAAGTTTCTCGTAGTTACAGCTAACGGGAGGTGGGATTTCCTACATGACTTCAGCATGGAATTAAAAATAGTAATCTACCGGATAGTCCAAGCACTACAATTTGTAAAAATGTCCGTGAATTTCATGCTGATAGTTTCTGTTCTATTCTGGAATATTCCCAGGCGACATTAACTTTTAGCAGGGGGGAGGGTTTATTCTAAAATTCCACAATTCCTGTTTTTCCTCCTTAAAATGATTACTATTTTTTTTGTAAAACTGTCAGTAAAATTCTTTGTACATATTATCGTTTCGTATATATGAATTCGTTGGTCCATGTAGGCCTATCCAAAAGTTATAGTCAAAGAAAACCGAACGTTCCAGATAAAGCTGAGAACTCGCTTTGCTAGTTAAATAAGCAGTTGCTATTTCAGCAAACTGGAGGAGATACTGTAATGTAACAAGATTACGCATTCACTATTCGTTGTTAACATATTGTATCATAACACAATATACAACCATCACGTACTTAAGTCTGCCTGTGGGAGAAAGATGCTAACGTTCCTGATGTCCCCATTCTGAAGTCGCCAAACTCTTAGGCTTGCCGCACCTGGAGCGACATTTTGTTTCGCGACCGAACCGTTTTGGCGCAAAGCATCGCGGATGTCCTACTGCCATTAGGATCTATATAGCGCCACACACTTGATACGACATTGTCTAGAGGTGTCGCGAGACCAGTCGCGACCAAATATTAAGCTCCTTGAATTTATGTCTCGCGACAAAACAGCTTGCGACATTAACAGCTGGGATTCTAACCACACAAGGCGTGGAGTTTATAGCCTATTACACTGCGTGCGTGTATTGTCCTTTCGTTCTTATTCTGGCATATTGTTGTGTATTTATTAATATTATTAATTGGTATCGACCATAAAATGAAAATAAGAGTAGGTGTAGTTGCAACTGAAACACATGCAAAATAATGCCTGTCACGAACCCACGAATCACGCACTCACTTTTACAGCTCAGAAACAACTGACGAGAAACTGTTTTGAAGTGAGGCAGTGTCTCAAGCCTCTCTCCACCAAAGTGACACTTTGCAACACGTTGCGTCAAAACGGTTCTGACGCAAAACAAAATGTCGCTCCAGTGTGCGACCGGCCTTAATTTACCGAGGTTTGAATCTTCATAACTTTCCTTTCCCTCTTTAGTCATAATCTTATCAGACGTTATCTTTAGACAACAGTTTTCACTATGAGAACATTGTGCAAGTATAGTATAGCCTACTGCTGCTAGTGGAAGGAGCATGTTTAAATATTTGGTGGCCGACACTATAGTAATAGGCCTGTATGCTAGTTAATTGTTCCTGTACTTTGTTGTCCGTGACGTGTCCGTTCTTATTAATTAACTATATACAATACTGCCAAACCGAATTTAAAATTATTATTGATAAAAATAATCAATTTTTACCTGATGTCCTAAACCAGTTATCGCTCCGTTAGAGCTGCGTCAGTGGTTGCCGCTAGGAGCGCTGTTCATCACGTCGTTCAAAATATCGTTGTGTGTTTGTGTGTGTGTGTGTGTTTGTGTGTGTGTGTGTGTGTGTGTGTAATACGTTCAAACAGTACGTGTGATTTAAATCGTGACTGTTCGTTTAGGATGTTATTTTTACGCGTTTTTGTGAGTTTATATATTTCTAGTTGTTCAAGAGTGTCTAGTTTTCGGCTTTTTGCGTGCACGTGTACGATATCCATGTTGCTTTTTATGTTTGTGTACGAGTGGTCTGGTTCGATGACGTGGTATGCAAAGGTGGATTCACTGGTGGACTGTAACGCTTTTATGTGTTCAAAGTATCTCTGGTTGAAGCTGCGTCTTGACTGGCCTATATAGAATATTTGTTGAATAATTTGTGTTTACAACTTAAACGGCTCAGGATCTAACGCGAGTTTACGCTCTACACAATGCCCAAACTAGCGGGTCACTAACGTAGACGTTTTTGGAAAATTAACTCTACTGTTCTGAAACTATTGACAATTTTAAAGTTTTTTTTTTAAATTCGGGTTAAAACGTCTTGCGACATTGTTCGATGCCTAATTGGCAATATCTCCTGTCGTTGCAGTTTTCTTCGGTTAAACCTCGTACACTCATTGATCTCCTTACACCCTGTATCCATGTTACTTTTGGCCTTTCCCTTTTTCTGTTGTCCTGTGGTATCCATTTCATCACTCTCTTTGGCAATCTCTTCCCCAATTCTCTGCACGTGCCCATACCAAATTAATTGTTTTTACTAAAACAGTTTCTTTTATATTCATTTGTTGCTTAATTGTTTAGTTTCTGACCCGGTCTAATTTTGATGTTCTACATATTCTTCTTAAGGCGTCCATTTCCGTGGCTTCTATCTTTCTTTTAAGGTGTTCTTTTATTCTCCATGTCTCAGACACATATACTAATGTGCTCTTAATCATTGTGTTGTATATTCTCATTTTCCTTTGTTTCCTATTTCGGTGCTCCACAGTACTCCATTTAGATACATAATTATTGTTCTTGCTTTCTTTACTCTACACTTTATTTCTGTATCGTCTGTCCCTTCCTTGTTAAAATTTATTCCCAGATAAATTTGTAATTTTGTAATTCTCACATTTTGCTACAATTTCACTGCTTTCCAATACTATGTCGGTCGTGTCCTCTCCTATACACAATAATAGGAGTATTTTCTACTAAATAATACTTTAAAATCGTTACAGTCACTAATATATATATATTATTTTTCAAAAACCATCGAGCAAACATGAAAGAAAAATCAAAATATAATGAGATTAGTGGATATGAAAAACAAAAGAGCGGAGAGTGGTATAGATACCACTTTTTTTTTTTGTAGCGTGAGAAACATTAACCCTAGCCTAGTGGGGAGTATCAACATTGCCTGCGAGCGTGTTCGAAGGCGCGGTATACTGCTAGTATTGGTATCCACACTGGAATAGGTCAGTTTAAATCCGATAAGAACTCGTATTTGTTGCACATACCAGCTTTGTGACAGTTATATATATATTGCAACGGAACACAGGATGATAAGCTATGTTGTTTGTATCAGAGCACATGGATGACGAGCACTTTCATGTTTAAATTGGTTTTATGTAATACTTTGTCTTTTAGTCGTACGTTTTGTATTTAGAAATGGATAAGCATGTAGGGTATACCAAATTCTTCATAAAAAGATGTTCTTTATTGTCATGTATTTTTTGAGTGAATTTGTGCGCGTGTGCGGGTGTGATAACGTGTGATCGCTATATCTTCTGCGGTAATTAACCGATCGACGTAAAACTTTGTCAAGGAATTATTTATGTAAATAGCTTCAATTTATGTACTCTGTGGTTCATAACTATTTTAGAAATGTGGTTTTTCAAGTAGGAAAAACTCAATTTGAAACACATATCATTAATAGAGTCATAAAAATGTGTAGATAGTTCAATGCAAGTTAGTGCATATTTATACAAACTCTTTCTGGAAAAGTTTATAATTGTTGATTGCATCAATCATGTGACTTGGGTTTAGCCAATCGGAAAACAATAAATTCAGTAACATTAATTCTCTGTAGAGTAAAGATCGACACAGTCTGTCTGTAGAAGTTGCAAGATGAAGTTGTGCTCGTGCGTGAGAGAGTTGTTCTCGAGCGAACATAGAAAAGTATAATTTAACATAATCCTTGGTATTCTGTACGAAGTTCAGCGTACAGAACCGAGTGGGTCAATTATTTAAATAGAATTATAATATAGTATAGTGCTTTTCGTGTAAGTTTAAGAAATCCGCTTAGGGAAATTAAAGACACTTCAAGGTTGCGTGGAACGTGTACGACTAATACACCTTATTAAATTGATACCCATATTCACCCTGAGATTGATAAAATTTACATATCAATTAATAATAAACTATTTTAGGGAAAATAATAAGCATTGTGTGTTTAATATATTTGAGAAGAAGACGACAAGACGAAGAGGACGACGGACGAAGAGGACGCCAGGAAGAAGTGACGCTGAAGAAGAGGACACCAGGACGGGAGCGGCAGTAGGAAGCGGAGGATTGCACGTACTGAGGTCGTAGCCTCAATCAAGTAAAACCGATATATTATCGAACATTATAAACTATTATTGCAAATTACAATACATGACAATTTATAATACAATATACCTCTTTAAAACTATATTTGTGTGTATAATAAATAATTTTTCATCTCCTCCATAATAGACTTGCTTGTGATTTTTACACACTCACTATATCCTTATTAGTATAATAAAATTTGATCTGTTGCAATATATATATATTTATTTGTAACAATACAAATTACAAATTTGATATAAATTTAGGTAGCCCCACTTTCTTGGCGACAATTATTTGTAACAACACAAATTCAAATATAAATTTATTTTAAATTGTGGAGTGCCAAAATTTATATAACATTACTGGTAAAGTGTACCAATTAATGGAGTTTGGGTGTAATGATAATAAGAGTAGTCATTGATTGAATTGTAACGAGTTTTCATAATTTTTATTTATAAAACAAAAGCGTGTTTAAAAATCTCATTTACTTCGCCATAAATATTCATTATTGTTCGCTTGAAACGTTCAACTGTTGCAGTACATTTATCATTAAATAAATCTTATATTCTCCAGTAACAAAGTTATGTTCTAAATACTTATTTGTTAATATTAAAATTCGACTGCTCAGCCTGACAGTGTGCTTTACTGCAGTTTTTTTTTTATAACTTTCAACTACGTTAATTTATGTATTGCATACATAGTAATCATTGATTGCTCTACAAACTTTAAAATAAAATTGAAATTTACTAAATTAATCGTTAAACATCAAAGAAAATATTTTATTAAATTTAAATCAGATTCTCTGAGCCTCTTTATCTACATTTTAAATAAACTCTTATTCATGTTTAAATTTCAAAATTTCTTTAGTCTCTCATTTAAAATTTATAAATGGATTATCTTTCACCTCGATTTTGTAGCTCATACTCATGTTCTCCGTTGATCCGTAGGTCCTCTTCTGATGGAGTTCCCTGCACGTCCTCAGGTTCCACTTGACGTCCTGCAGTTACTCGTCTATCATGGTCCCATCTGGTTGATGTAGTATAGTGTGATAGGTTGCTCTGCACCTGCTGCTGTAGTTCTAGCAGACGCCTCTATTGTTTAACATAGCGTTCCTCTGCATGATGTAACATAGTAGCTTGTCTTGACTGACGGACGTTTGTGTGTGTAGACATCGTAAAGTATGTTCTATATTCGTATTCGGAAACAGATTAAGAGTTACTGTTTTGCACTTATGACGAACCGTCCGTTTAGCGTCCGTCCGCATCTACTGTTCAATTAACAAAATTTAAAAATTCACGTCGTCAATGGACAGAGCGTCCAGCCGCTACTGAAGACTGATTGAGAAGAAGGCTGGCTTCTCTCGTGCCCTATTTATAATCGAGCATCATACAGGTCCTGTTGGGACAGAATTCTGCCTGTTTGAAATTGTTCAGTGGCGTCAGTTCTCCCACTCACGTCCAATTTCATATTTTCGCACATTTCTGCCGATGGCAAAGTCTAATGTGACTACAGGGTGCTCTAACGATGGATGATTTAATTACACATGTCCAACGTAATTACCATCGTAATAGAATAATCCGTGTAATTACTACGCACTTAAAATCGCACTGCGCGTCCTATTCATGCCGTATTCTCACTACACATGCGTATTAATTTTATACATACTTAGGAGTCTTTTAATTTTTTCTACCTATTATGGTTTTCTTATAATTAAATAAAAACTGTAATTTGACAATTATTCAGGGCGATATTGCAAACTTTCATGCTCATATTGGCCTCACTCACACACATCACTTACTACTGTACACACTCTCAGCGACAGTCGCCTGAGTGTTCAGGTCAGTTCCTGTCTGCCTACATTCCGTATTTTTAACATAAACTCAGCTTTCAATCTCATACCTGCTTATTTATTACATATTTATAAATTTAATTTAAATATTTATTTTATCTTTTAAATGCACAGTACAGCATATGATTGTACTGTCGCAATATATATAAATTTGTGATGTTATTCAATTTGTTTCTTCTGCAAGTAATACAATTTCGTATATTCGTAGGTGTTAAAAGAATATACGAAATTGTATTACTTGCAGAAGAAACAAATTGAATAACATCACAAATTTATATAATTACTGCAAGAAACGACGAGTTACTTATATAAAAAATGATATATATTACGACAATTCAAGCATATGCTGTAATGCGCATATATGAAATAAAATAAATATTTAAATTAATTTTAGTAATATGTAATAGACGAGCAGGTGTTGTGCCGTGTTTGGGCGAGAACCCGGCTCGGTTAATTAAATAAAAAGTTACGAACGGCTTAAGCACTGATTTCGTTAATTAATTATAGAGTGACGGTATGTATAATGTTGGCAATACATTCGCTAAGCTGATCCGCGCGCGCTCTGGGGTCGGCGCGGCGTAACGTTTTTTCCGTCGCTGCTCAGACCAGTCCACGTTCGGCTCTTGACATCGACTGACCTGCTTCTCCCGGCTGCCTTGAGATTTTGGATCTTTGTAAATTACCTATTAATATGCATAGACAATCGCTACGTGACTCTCCGGTAAGTGTGTTTAATGTATTTTACTTATGGTTTGATAAAAAGAATTGTATTTAACTTAAAATTAACACCGATGCAGGTGGATATATATACGTTAAGTTACCACGTGGTGGACACAGGTTAATTACTGATTATTCACGTCTTTGAATGTTAACACTGGCTGAAATACAGTATTTTATATTTTTATATGTCTGTATATTATTCTAATTATATCAAAAGGGGCGTAAGAAAACTATTTTGTAATATTTGTTGAAACGAACGTGTTTTACGAACCTGTTCAAGGTTGTTAACTCATAGTGAAATTATAATACGATGGTTAATTGGTTGACGAACAGTTTGGGAATAATTATTTATTTAATACTAAATTCCATTCAGAAGGTAGATTATCATGTATTAAGGTCTTGGGAAGGTGTCATGGTTGTTTCAAAGTATACTTATTTTTCAAAATTTTTTTAAACGGGGCATGATGTGGTGTGTGAGTTATGCTGGGGGAAAGGGGTATTGTGAATTATTGAACACTTGAGTAATTACCCGTATATATAAATGTCTAGGGTTCCTGATTAAGACGACGACCTGATTCGCTCCAGGAGGTGGCTGAACATCTGCTACCCATGCCGTTAACCTAGCAACTTTCCGTCTTGGCTGCCGGGAGGAAGAGATGGTCGACACGCCACAAAACCCTCATGCTCGGTGCCGGACTATAACCAGGTGACATTTATGCCTTTAAAAAAATATTTTGGCCGCTACGTTTTATACCATGTGACTTTATTCCCGGAATGGCTCCAGTTAAAGTTTCGTTTGTGCACAAGTCCAGCGCGACATTAGGATTATAAACCTTATCAGTTTAACTTTATGAATGCTTACGCCCTCCAGAATAAGTGTAAACCCAGACGGGGTCATGCGTCAGACGATTTTGATGTTAAATTTTTTTTTTACTGTAAAAGTGTGCGGAACTGAAGGTTACTGATTCGTATGGGTGTTAATTATTCATGCATGGGTGCTGGGGTACTTTTGTAGGGGGATTTTCTTGATTATATATATATATATATATATATATATATATGGTATTTGTTTTTTCAAATAATTTAAAGGTTTGGGGGTGCTTTAACCTGTGGCCGTCACCTGTTGGTGCCGTCATCCTCAGGTCTCTGACATGTTAAATTTTGTTGGATCTGGTTCGGGCGCATGGCCGTGCCTGAGGTCAAGTCAGTTCTCTATGAACGCCTTAAATATGTTTTATTATGTTCAATCCACAGATTCTACATTTTATAAAATTCATTTTAGCTGTTTAATAATTCTGTAATAAGTAAATATTTTTTTTTTTTTACTGCCATAGCCAGTGCATTAATTGTTGAGTTTTTTTATATGAGCACACTACCTGTTCTCACTACTTCAATTATAAATGTAAGGTTGTAAAATCAGTATCAGTTCTATGTTATTTTCTAGTGGTTACGTCCCACTGGGGTTTTCGCTCAAATTGTATTTTTGTAAGAGCATGAGAGAAGGTGAGAAATATGCATTTTATAAGACCGTGCAGCCATGTTGACCTTGCGATGGCACCTTACTATTTGGGGGAACAAAAACCTAAATTTTTCATTATGCATTGTAACTTAAGAGCTGTTCGGGCTGTATGGCCAATTTGACTTTGGCCATTTCTTATGCTTGTAATCATTTCGTTTTGTTTTAACTCAGTTATACTCTGACGAGTTAATGGATTTTGTTTTCTTAAATGAGAAGTTTTTAAGGCTTGCTGGGCACTTTATCTGATTACGGTAGTTTGGGGGTGGGGGTCTTGGTGACAGATACTGGGGTTTTCCATATTCCCTTGCGGTATGATAAAAAAAATATAGGCTGTCGGCCAGGTGAGCATGTGTGTGTGGTATATATATATATGTTTTCTATGTGTATTCATGTATGTACATTGATTGTATTTGTATTTTATGTACATGTTAATTATGTCTTTTGATACTAAATGTTGGATTTAAATGCGGATATTAGAATGATTTATATGATGTTGAATTTACGTGTATTTATGATGAATTATTGAATTTATGATGTTAAATATGTATATTTTAAGAATGTTTCAAGATTGCAAAAGAGTTTGACATTATGTTGTTATGCCATTTGGGGAGGGGGGAGTGGACATTACAAAATCGTTTTAAGAATGATACTTGTATGTTATATATATATATATATATATATATATATTACTATAATACTTATAACTATTTTACCTCAAGATGTATTTTTTCTTTAGGGACATGTTTCGGGAGATCCTGTTCTCCCATCTTCAACCTTCGCCATCTTGCTTCTGGTGCAGTATTTGTGTGTTGGCTTCTGGATGTTACATCCAGCACACTACATTACATTACAACACACAAATACTGCACCAGAAGCAAGATGATGGCGAAGGTTGAAGATGGGAGAACAGGATCTCCCGAAACATGTCCGTAAAGAAAAAATACATCTTGAGGTAAAATAGTTATAAGTATTATAGTATTATATACATCAAGAAACGGACTGTAGCAGAAAGTGATTGAAATATATATATATATATATATATATATATATATATAAATGTATAGAATGTTATAATGTCAAGGAGTGGATTGGAAGCTTTTTAATGAAATTTTTAAATTATATTAAATTTATATTGGAGTTAAAATATCGACTTTACTTAATAAAACGGTATAGACGTATAATTTATGATAAAAATAAACTCAGAAACACATTGTATGTAAGTACGTGTGCGCACAGTAAATACAATTTTGTAGGCCTACATGATTCATTCAAATGTTAGTACAGAGGCCTATTTTATAAATGGCTTAACTTAAAATGACGTGGTTGTCACTGTGTAAACGGGGATATTTTGTACTTCATGCTGGCAAGACAAAATGGCTACATGTATGTTTTGTTTTTCTTCGTGAAAACAGTGTTTGGTCATGAATCTGGGTTTCTGTAAGTTCTTACAGATATAGGCCTACTTTGAACGCGTTTTTTGAAAAACCATAATTTCAACGCTTAAGTACATACCTCAGAAACTATGCTACGTAGGATATTGAGATTTTTAGGGCTGATACAAGCCGCCCTTTTCTACCTACTGTGCCGTACTGGGTTCGGCAGCGTATTATAAGAATTTTAAAAACGAGCGCCGCTGACGTCACGCACGGCCACACGGCTACGGTAGATTGTTGTTGGCACACAAATGTTGTGCAGCTACGCAATACAGCTGGCAGCGCCAATGTTTCTGTACATTCCTGCATCCTGAGTTTACTTGGCTAGGCCGACACATTGAATCGGCCTCATTTCTGTTCTGTCCTCCAACCTAGTCATCTGCTCTCGACTGGCGGATACCGTTTGTTCTGGACTTCCTCGGCTATCACTATGGTTGGCTAGATAAAGTGTAGCTCCAGGTATGTACAAGTCAGCGGGTTCTGAAAATATTCTAACCCCAAATATATTTTACGTTTCAGCCTCTATTATAAATTTATACTTGTGTGTGTGTGTAGAGCAGTTTTCGATGTGTGCGTTAACGCGATTACCAAATTAAATTGATATGAGTGTAAATGTTGTGGGCTAAATTGACTTCAATAAAGAAAATACTAAAGCATCTCGCACTCAGCTGTGTTTGGTGTTATTAACAGTTATGAAATGCGTAATAATTAATTGTCATATTTCAACGAAATACTTAAAAGGTAGTTGGTACGTAAGTGAAATAAGTCACAGCTGAGCAGCTTAATACTGTTTAATATGAATTAGTGGCGATGTGTGTGTGCTGTTGATGTGTAAAGTTAGTGTTGGAAGTTAATGTGGACGGCCTATGTGGCGTATTTTCTTTATGACACCCTCTACAACCTATTGTATGTCCAGGTGCTCGAACAAGGGCGAGATGGGTGTCGGGTGGACGTACATCTGTCCACCCTAATGGCAGAGACGATCTTATAGCCACGATGCCGTCAGTCGAGGACAACTTAGGACTCTTCCAACGCTAAGCTGCACCCGGGACTTGTGACACGACTGTGACATCACTGATCCGCGCCTATACGGACTAAGTACACCGGACAATCCAGGTGGGAAAATTCTGATTATCTATTTCTCTCTCTCTCTACAACATGGTGAATGCACAGAAGCCGCCAGAAGCTCACTCGTGAAGTTCTGAACGTTATACTCTAGCACAAACTGTCATGTTCAATTATGTTATTGCATGTGTGAACATTACCGCAGTACACCTAATGAAGTATCTTATAACTGTATAATGTGTAAGAAATTACACACATACACACACATCCGCAGTTTGCTGTAAGATCTAACTTTTCATCTAATTAAGACCATTAGGGAGTTAATTATCTTGTGCTATCATGTCATCTGGTCATGGCTGAGTTTTAATAACGTAACGGGGGCTGTCTGATGCTTTAGATGAGAAACTATTTTCTTTCACACACATACTTAGCGCTTAATGATTAAAGTCAGGGTCGTTTAGCAGGTTGAGTTTCGGGGCGGTCACTTAGATTCTCTGGTGTGAACTACCAAGGCAAATCTATGCTTAGGAGCTGAGATATTCAGTTTACGCTGTCATTTATATTTGTACATATCTATACATATTAGGGTGCATTCATTTACTGTAGTTGGAATGGATTTATGAGGAGGTTAGTGTTGAAATTAGGGATGTTTTGTTATTCATGTCGTATATGTGTTTGTGTGTGTAATTTTACTATATTTTGCTGGGGGAATATGTAACGGATTTAAAAAGGAGAAAAACCATAAATGCGCTTACTGAGACAACAGGCTAGCCTATTTGATACTATACAACACTTATGGATTAGTATTGCTTTATGAATGAGATTATTACTAACTTTGACTCATACATAATCAGGCAGAAATTTTGCAATTAGTTTAATATCAATTCACTTACTTTGTGACATTATGAATTAATTGATATACATATATATATATATATATATATATATATATATATATATAATTCTGCCTTTAATGGTGTGCTCACACAATCAAGAACTTGTCATTTATGTAACATCTTGCAGGTTGAATAAAGCACACGCTTGTTGGTTAAAAGAGTTTTTCATTTGCAAGTCCTGTCATTCACCTGGGGGGACATGTCTGTAATTGTATTTGGGCCTTGCACACTTTTGCTTCCTCTAGGTTTTCCACCTAGTTCTAAATATGATGTCTCTCCCCTTTTACACAAAAAAAAACTTAAATAAAAAAAAAATTGATAAAATTAAATAAATCAAAAATTCAAAAAAATTACAAAAACTTAGAAAAGTAAAAGGGGGTTTCAAATGTTAGATCAGAGCGTGGTTATGATTCTAGGTAGGTAGTATTTCTGCCTTATTTTTCTTTTCTTTGGAACTTGAGAAATTTTAGAATCTGGGGACTTACATTTATTTCCTTAAATGAAACTTGGTGTGGCTACAGACATGTCAGCTGGTGTTAGGACTTGCAAATTATTTCAAATTATTTTTAATTAGAATCCAAGTGTTGCAAGAAAACTTAATGGTAGTATAACGAATTAATAGAAAGAATAACCAAAAAAAAAATAGCACATTTTATAAAATGAATAAGGGGTTGATGAAGTTTAAAATAATTTAATATGTGTTATAGTTTAAGTGATTATTTTGTGATGTTGAGTGTGAGATGAATTTTGAAAAAGGGGTTATAGGAATGTGATTGATTTTTTTTATGAATGTGTGCTGGTTGATTTCACTTGCACATACCCTGGAGCTCAACCAGATTTTGGACGTGATGAGGGCCGTCAGATTTTGATTGTGATTTGTCTCCTGGATTAGACTACGTGTTTTCTAGCACCCCGTTATATGGTAATTGTTTATTGAGGGCGTTGCGTTGCAGTACCATGTATTTTGAATGCGGTTATGGTCCGACCAAGGGCATGGATGTGATAGTTTATATTTTCGATTATATCGAATTTTATGTGTACTTGGTGGATGGTATGTAGTGAGTTAGTTTGGTTGTTTTGTGTAGTGTTCTCTTCTGGCCATTTTGTATGGCTGTTTCTCTGCTTTTATGACACCCACCTCGTCGTATCGCTAGAGCATTCTGGAGCCGCTTGTATGATCAAGTTTTTCCTGTCGTTCTCTTTAATTATTGCTTTTACGTGGTGTGTGTGTGGATTGCGCGGTCATGTCCATTTCTGTGAATGTGGACTTGTTTGTCAAAGATGAGCTCGAATGGGAGGTACGGTTCCGGGGACGGAAGCCGCAGGAGACTGTTGTTTCATTAAGGAAGCAACTCCGCGAGGCTCTTGCCTCCGGTGAGGCACCGAGTGGGAGAGTATTACTTACGGATGTCACAGCCGAGGTGGAGCTGTGCTCGGAAAAATTTTCAGAACTGCGCGATTTGGCCGAAGGCCTGCAGTCGGCGGCACCCACCTCTACGGCTAGACAGAGGGTACGCCAACGTTTACAACATGTTCTATGCCGTTTACAGAATGCGGAATCACAGGCTACCACCTCGGAATTAGAGAAAAATGTTGTCACTCTTAGGGAGCAAGTGGCGATGGCATTGCGGGAGTTTTCTCTCGGCCAGCGTCGCCACGTGGATGCGAATTCCGGTTCTTCTTCATCTTCTGTTGAGACGGCAGCCAGGGTGGAACCCCCTGCCCATGTTCCTGCCTTTTCGGATATGGCTACAGCGAGCTATCACAAGCTCCCTAACCCACTGTCGGATGTCATTCAGCGTCTCCCAGTTGTCGATGGTCTGGATCCCGAGGCGCTTTTGAGATTCTTGCGCATATTTTTTCAGTTGGCCGATTTCCCTGGGCTGTCGGAGCGGACTTTGCTTGAGCTCATTTACCCGTACTGTCGGGGATCTATGGCTGAGCGCGTGACAAGTACCCTTAGGGATGGCGGTGGCATTGACCATTTCCATCGGGAAGTCCTGGACGCTTTCGTACCGGGAAGGTTACACGACCGGTTAAGACATAAACATTTTTATAGAGTTCAAGCAAGCGGAGAGTCCCTTGGTCATTTCATTTCCAGTGTTAAAGACGCGGCCCGGATCCTGAGGCTGGGGTTGTCTGAGTCTGAAGTTATTCACACTATTTTGGAGGGCGTGACGCCGGAGGAACGGTCACGTTTGACATTCGCTGTCCGTCCCCAAAGTTTTATTGATTTGGACCGGCTGTGCGCCGAGTCAACCACTATACGGGGTAATGACGATATTAGAGCCCACGAGGCTAGGAGGCGTTCAGATCGCCCTGATTTAGAGCGACGAGTCGGGCAGCCCGGGTCTTGGGGTCCTCGGCCTGCGCCGGTTCAGAGCTGTGAGGTACGAGAATTATTCTGTTCTAGGTGTCATAGATCCGGTCACGTTGCGCGCTATTGTCACGATGCTAGACGGCGTCAAGGGACTTCCCGAAATGGTAACCTTCCAAAAAACGTAAGCTCTCGGGGAAGATAAGTAGGGAGTGGTCTTCCCCGTTAGGCCGTTCGGTTCCGGTTTCACTTAACCCCAGGCGGGTAGTAAATCCCGGATCATCTGGCTCCAAGGTCCTGCGAACTGTCCCCAACTACAGTTCAGTATGCCCCTTCCTGTCGATCGAGTTGAAAAAGGGTCAGCTCAGAGCCTTGGTTGACTATGGATCAGCCCGATCCATAATTTCATCTAGAGTATGCGAGGACCTTGAACAACAGGGCTTACTATTAGGGTCGGATCGGTCTTCCGTGGTATGCTGGACTGCATCGCGGGAAATTCTGCCCATCTCCCGGGTGGTTTCCCTAAGTATTAAAATCGAGTGTTTTTCATGGGTGTGGCGATTTTTGGTTTCTCCGGCTCTGGGAGTCGACTGCATTGTGGGTGCCGATTTCATCTCCAAGAGTGGTCTCGTTTTAGACATACAAGGGCACCACTGTTATTTTAAATTCAATCGGGAGGTTGTCATTCCTTTCCTTGGGTACCAGGGAGCCAAGGGAGGTATCCAAGAGGTTGTGTGTCCCGATTCAGAAAGAGACCATCTCACTCCGTCCCAGAAGCATGCTTTGGATCATTTGTGTGAGCAGTTCCACACTGTATTAACTCCCAACTTGGGGCTCACACATCTTTTGGAGTATAAGATCCGTTTGACGGACTCCGCTGTAGTACGTTCACACCCATACAAATTCGCTCCTCCAAAGATGGATGTTCTTAGAGAGAAGGTTCAAGAGTTGCTTAAACAAGGGGTCATTGAACCTTCCAACTCTAGTTATGCAAGTCCAGCATTTCTGGTGCCCAAGCCTGGGGGTAAACAGCGTATGGTCATAGACTATCGCAAACTAAATGCTAATATTGAGGTGGATTCAGTTCCTCTTCCCGATTTACATTCCGCTTTCGATTGGTTTAGTGGGGCCAGGTACTTCACCATCTTTGACCTCAATGCCGCTTATCATCAGATTCCTCTGTCTAAGGAAAGCCGCCCTTATACGGCATTCTGTGTGCCATGGAATCTTTATCAATATACTAGAGTACCCATGGGTCTGGCCGTGGGGGCTCAAACCCTCACGCGACTACTCGACACTGTATTCCATGATGTGAAATTTAAATTCATTTTCAATTATCTTGATGACCTCTTAGTCTATAGCAAAACGTTCGAGGAGCATCTGGGTCACCTGAGAGAGGTGATGTGCCGATTGAGGAGTGCTGGCCTCACTATCAATCCAGACAAAGTCAAATTTGCACAAAAGAGTATTTCGTTTTTGGGGCATCTCGTCTCATATGGGGGTGTGACGGTCGACCCGGAGAGGACACAAGGCATCCGAGATTTTCCTCCCCCTAGGGATGCGAAAGGTGTTGCCAGATTCGTTGGCATGGTCAATTTTTATCGTAGATTTATCCCTAATGCCGCGGAGATTGCTGTACCTTTAAACGAACTCAGAAAGAAGGGTACCAAATTTGTGTGGGGAGAGAGGCAACAGCGGGCCTTTGATACCCTCAAGGAGGCGATCGTCTCTCCCCCCGTGTTGAGGATGCCTGATTTTTCAAAAAAATTTATTTTGCAAACGGACGCGAGTTCTGTTGCGCTCGGGGCGGTTCTGTTCCAGGAAGTCGATGGTGCTAGGCAGCCGGTGGCATTTATATCCCGAACCTTGACCCAACAAGAAAGGAAGTCTTCAGTGTATGAACTAGAGTGTCTTGCTGTCGTGTACGCTCTAGATAAGTTCAGGCGTTTCTTGGAACACGCTGAGTTCCTGTTGGAGACCGATAATCAGGCTCTCTCCTGGCTTCTTGCTCATCCCCGGCAGCTGGGTAAAATAAGGCGTTGGGTGGTCAAGATCTCATCCTTTAAATTCAAAGTGCAACACATCCGGGGAACACAAAATGTTGTTGCAGACGCCTTGTCACGTATGTTCTCACAACCCAGCGAAGCCAACTCTGAGCAACCCTGTTCCGTTCTGCTGGATTTTCCTTTGGCTTTTACTGATGTGTTGCCCCATCAGTTAAATGATGAAGAGTTGGGTCCTACCATCCAACACCTAAAAGAGGGTAACGTGCAGGTTCCATATTTTCTGTCCAAGGGCGTCCTGTGCTGCCGAGAACGAAAAGGACGTGCCCCGAAGGTTGTGCTGCCTAGCAAACTCGTGCCAATAGGTGGCCATAAGGGAATTTCGAAGACCATTTCCAGTATTAGGAGGCATTTCATCTGGAAGGGCATGGACAGGGACATCGCGGCTCGTGTGAAGGCATGTCGTCTCTGTGGCTTGAGTAAGCCTGCTCAAAACACTAAATTGGGTCTATTGTCATCTGATGTGGCGAGCAAACCAATGGAGAAGTTATTCATAGACTACGTGGGACCTTTCCCTCGTAGCAAGTCGGGTAACGCTTACCTACTTGTTTGTATGGATGCTTTTTCCAAGTTTGTCTGGCTACTGCCCTTACGACAGGCAAACACTCGCTCAACCATCCTTATGCTACAGTCCCATGTCTTTCAGCATTTCGGTTTTCCGTCCACCATTGTCTCTGACAATGGACCACAGTTCATTTCGAAAGATTTCCGGCGAATGTGTTTCGCTAACGGCATCAAGCATGTGACTACTTCCCCGTACTACCCTCAACCGTCCCACGCGGAGAGATTTAACCGGAATCTCCGTTCAGCTCTCATCGCCTACCATGCTGAACAACAGGATTGTTGGGACCTTAATTTGAAGTGGTTGCAATTGGCATTTAACACGGCCCTACACGAGAGTCACAAGGCCGTACCCTTTGAAGTCATGCTGGTTTCTCGCCAAGTTTGCCGTTGGACAATTTGTGGCACATTGAGGATCTTCTACCTAACGATCCGAAGGTCACGACTGTGGACAGTTGGCGGGAGGTCCGGAGGAATTTGCATCGTGCGCACGAACGCGTCCGTAGTCGCTACAATCAGGGGCGAACTCCGAACCCATTTTAAGATTGGCGACTTGGTCTACTGCCAGAGCCATCCGATCAGCTCAGCCATAGATAGGAGGGCCGCTAAACTATGTTATCGTTGGTCGGGACCATACCGCATTCTTCGGTTTGTGTCGCCCGTCACAGTGAAATTGGGTGATCCCGGAGGGGATGTTGAAAGAGTAACCACTCATATTTCAAAGCTAAAGTTTTGCCATAGGGCATGAGTTAGGGATGACAGTTGGTCCTATAAAAAGGGGGGAAACACTATTTGGGTTCCTGGATCTCAGTTATTAGATTTGGGAGGCCATGGTGGTCAGTACTCAGAGCCGGCCGGCGATTCTTCTCTTTCTCCTGTTCTTTCCTGTCTCTTCTATCTGCATGCGGACCAGGGCCCGGCGAGCATGCAGGACTCACACTTACACCTTCTCTTTCAGACACACATTCACTGACTCACACCTCTTCCTTCTGCTTTTTCGTTTTCCTGTGTTACTGAACTCACCAAGAGCGTTTTAGAATCTGAGATTTCCTGGTTTTCCCGCAGCCGTCGTGCTTGAGGACTTGTTTGTTTTGGGTCAACCATGTTGTCCTTTTGGGGTGAGGGTGTGCCGTACTGGGTTCGGCAGCGTATTATAAGAATTTTAAAAACGAGCGCCGCTGACGTCACGCACGGCCACACGGCTACGGTAGATTGTTGTTGGCACACAAATGTTGTGCAGCTACGCAATACAGCTGGCAGCGCCAATGTTTCTGTACATTCCTGCATCCTGAGTTTACTTGGCTAGGCCGACACATTGAATCGGCCTCATTTCTGTTCTGTCCTCCAACCTAGTCATCTGCTCTCGACTGGCGGATACCGTTTGTTCTGGACTTCCTCGGCTATCACTATGGTTGGCTAGATAAAGTGTAGCTCCAGGTATGTACAAGTCAGCGGGTTCTGAAAATATTCTAACCCCAAATATATTTTACGTTTCAGCCTCTATTATAAATTTATACTTGTGTGTGTGTGTAGAGCAGTTTTCGATGTGTGCGTTAACGCGATTACCAAATTAAATTGATATGAGTGTAAATGTTGTGGGCTAAATTGACTTCAATAAAGAAAATACTAAAGCATCTCGCACTCAGCTGTGTTTGGTGTTATTAACAGTTATGAAATGCGTAATAATTAATTGTCATATTTCAACGAAATACTTAAAAGGTAGTTGGTACGTAAGTGAAATAAGTCACAGCTGAGCAGCTTAATACTGTTTAATATGAATTAGTGGCGATGTGTGTGTGCTGTTGATGTGTAAAGTTAGTGTTGGAAGTTAATGTGGACGGCCTATGTGGCGTATTTTCTTTATGACACCCTCTACAACCTATTGTATGTCCAGGTGCTCGAACAAGGGCGAGATGGGTGTCGGGTGGACGTACATCTGTCCACCCTAATGGCAGAGACGATCTTATAGCCACGATGCCGTCAGTCGAGGACAACTTAGGACTCTTCCAACGCTAAGCTGCACCCGGGACTTGTGACACGACTGTGACATCACTGATCCGCGCCTATACGGACTAAGTACACCGGACAATCCAGGTGGGAAAATTCTGATTATCTATTTCTCTCTCTCTCTACAACATGGTGAATGCACAGAAGCCGCCAGAAGCTCACTCGTGAAGTTCTGAACGTTATACTCTAGCACAAACTGTCATGTTCAATTATGTTATTGCATGTGTGAACATTACCGCAGTACACCTAATGAAGTATCTTATAACTGTATAATGTGTAAGAAATTACACACATACACACACATCCGCAGTTTGCTGTAAGATCTAACTTTTCATCTAATTAAGACCATTAGGGAGTTAATTATCTTGTGCTATCATGTCATCTGGTCATGGCTGAGTTTTAATAACGTAACGGGGGCTGTCTGATGCTTTAGATGAGAAACTATTTTCTTTCACACACATACTTAGCGCTTAATGATTAAAGTCAGGGTCGTTTAGCTGGTTGAGTTTCGGGGCGGTCACTTACATTCTCTGGTGTGAACTACCAAGGCAAATCTATGCTTAGGAGCTGAGATATTCAGTTTACGCTGTCATTTATATTTGTACCTATCTATACATATTAGGGTGCATTCACTTACTGTAGTTGGAATGGGTTTATGAGGAGGTTAGTGTTGAAATGAGGGATGTTTTGTTATTCATGTCGTATATGTGTTTGTGTGTGTAATTTTACTATATTTTGCTGGGGGAATATGTAACGGATTTAAAAAGGAGAAAAACCATAAATGTGCTTACTGAGACAACAGGCTAGCCTATTTGATACTATACAACACTTATGGATTAGTATTGCTTTATGAATGAGATTATTACTAACTTTGACTCATACATAATCAGGCAGAAATTTTGCAATTAGTTTAATATCAATTCACTTACTTTGTGACATTATGAATTAATTGACATACATATATATATATATATATATATATATATATATATATATATATATAATTCTGCCTTTAATGGTGTGCTCACACAATCAAGAACTTGTCATTTATGTAACATCTTGCAGGTTGAATAAAGCACACGCTTGTTGGTTAAAAGAGTTTTTCATTTGCAAGTCCTGTCATTCACCTGGGGGGACATGTCTGTAATTGTATTTGGGCCTTGCACACTTTTGCTTCCTCTAGGTTTTCCACCTAGTTCTAAATATGATGTCTCTCCCCTTTTACACAAAAAAAAACTTAAATAAAAAAAAATTGATAAAATTAAATAAATCAAAAATTCAAAAAAATTACAAAAACTTAGAAAAGTAAAAGGGGGGTTTCACTACTGAAGCAGAATCGTAGAGATAAAGAGTATACTCTGGGTGCTGTAAAACAAAATGTTTATTAATTTTCCTTGAAAAAGGGCTACGAAATTAAAATGAATATAAACTTTGTTGTGAATATGAATACGGAAATTAAATAATTCTGTTTCCGTTGATATAAAACATGTACACAAGACGCCTACAAATCAAATTTTTCACTCCTCTCTGAAGTAGAAAAGAAGATTTATAAAACGTACTACCTAATCCGTCCGTCTTGGTGTTACTTTTAATAAGTAAATAAATTACAAATAAATAAATAATTAACTTTATTTTTGTATAAATGACAAAAACTTGAAACATATTTTACCACAAAATTATACAACACTGAAAATTATACAACACTGAAATAAACAGTCGAAAAAGTCAAACACCTCGCAGCAACTATATTCTGTGTAGGCTTACACGGCCGGAGTCGATGTTGTTAAAATCCATTCCCGGGCTGTTTGGCCGTGGTCCATTGTTTTCACCAAAAACAGACGTTTCGGCAGTGCCATCGACTGCCATCATCAGTATAAAATTCGACGTTTCTCTAATGTAAAGTAGTCACTGTGGTCACTAACGTCCACCACCTTACGTTAGCGAAACTTCGAATTTTACACTGATGATGGCAGTCGATGGCACTGCCGAAACGTCTGTTTTTGGTGAAAACAATGGACCACGGCCAAACAGCCCGGGAATGAATTTTAACAAAAATATTCCAGTTCTGAAGTCTTCAGTGTTTTCCATTTTAGTTCCTGCTTCACTGGTTTTTTCATTTCTCTTCCTTATTCAGATTTTTATCGAACTATTTCATCTGATTTACTTGATGCTCTGTAGGACATATAGAGTGTAAATTGCTGACTGTCAATTAAAAAACAGTATTCATATTTTTATATGTGTTGACCATTTTTAATTGTTTTCAATCGCTAATTCTGCTGTTTTTTGGGTTATCACCACGGACGACTTTGGGACGTTTTAAGGAGGGTACGATACACATGTGCACATGCGCGTGTGTGACTGAGGGAAACAGAGAAATATATTTTACAGTTTAAGGTCTATTCTGTTTCATAATAGACGTCGTTACAAATACGTTACCACAAAAATAATAACTTATTAATTCTCATGCAACTTTTACTTGAAGCAAGAGACCTCAAATTAATAAAATATTATTCAGTTAAATAAATTAACATTCTTACTTTACTTCTGTATACTTATTTGCATAATATTAAATATATAATATTCTTCCGTAATATACTCATAATATTAGTCCGTATAATATTTAATATGTTTTAACCACATGATTATTTGGCATTTTTCCCTATTATATAAATTCTTTACTTGTATTACTTACTTATACAATAAAACTGTTCTTATAAAGACTTGTTTCCTTTCTTTACTGACGCAATTTTGGTTGAACCCTTTCACTGGTCAACATCGCCAGTACAATTCAAAACATTTTTATGTAATGAAAACCTTTTGTTTATTAAAAAAGTAAATATTTGCATAACAACAATTTTGTAATAAAATAAAAAACATATTGAGTATATTACTGCTGTACAATGCAAAATTTGGAGACATTATTTTACAAAAGTTGTATAGATAATTTATAATATAAATTAATAAACGACAAATTTATATACCTTCACATTATGTTGTTCTCTATACGTTGGTGCTCTCTGTTATTATATTTTGACCACTTTTACAGCTTAAATATGCGTTAAAACTTAATATCATTTATTACATTTAATTTCTTATTGTTAGATTGTATGTACACTTTGAATAATACTATACTGTACCTACACTACCGCATTTTATTTTGTATCTCAGCCTAGTGTACAATAAATGCTACGTTTAAAGGTTAAGGCATATATGAAGCCAGTCTAGTTCGTTTGGAGAAAACTATACTGATATTATCGTAATGTTGATTCGTCTCCGATTATTATCGTACTAAGAAAAACATTGTACTGAGTTAGTAGTACAGCGCAGAACGCCGAACTGTACTGTACGTAACTCTGTGAGGCATTCACTAGTACCCAACAAATGACAGAAGCTACAGTACAGTACAGTTATTTTAACTGTACAGCATGGGCTATTCCTGTTCGTTCACTTTAGTAAAAGACAAAATTAAATTTTGTGAATTTCGATTATTGGCATTGTGTTTAACGTGTAGTTTTAGATTTGCATGATCAGTTGTCATTTTGCAGTCCCTATTATCCACTCTCTCCCTAGAATGTAGTTCAATTTTACGTTGAACGATTGCATGAAACAGCTTGTTTCTACATTAGTTATTAAAAATTAACACTTCTTGGTCGGTACAAATGTAGATCATAACTTTCAATGAAATCAGGTATTTTTGAGGAGTGGTATTCCTTCTTCCTCATAGGAGGTGTTGTCTTCCTCATAGATGAAGGTTATCCTGGATCTCTGGATCTGTAGCTCTCCTACGCCATTGTGCTCGACGACTAGTCATATGTGTGTGTGTGTGTGTGCGCGCGCGTGCGTGTTTCGGACCACCAACATTAGGGGATACTAATGAATTTCATAGTTCAGAGCTACAGTACCAAAACCAAAGCGTTCTTGCATTCTTAGTCTTTGATTTGCTTCTTCAATGTTAAGGTACTCTTTTCATATTCCAAAAGTAACAGTTCTTCTATAAATGGATTACGAAAAGTGAAAATTTTTTACCACCAATAGTGCTTTCCAGGAAATGGTGGAGTCCATTAGAATTAATTTGGTGCAGCAAATTAGAAATTTCAGAATCCATCACAACAATGTTTATTTCCAGTCTGCGACTTTGCTGCTCGACAACTTCACACATTTGGCACCAAGATTCTTCTGATTTCCAGGCGGTAATTTCAAAAACGTGCAGGGTACGTGGATACAATTGTTTGAGATTTTTATAGAGAACTTTATGTACACTGAAGATAAACTGACATGAAAATTCACTTGTCTAAACAGCTCTGGTGCCTGTTTTGGTGTTTCGGTTGCTGGGATCATTTTATAAAGACAGACAAAGGACGGAGGGGTTATTACACAACATGTTTAGCCAGTCTCTCTTAGATCCTAATGGATACCTCTGTCAACATTTAAGATTTATTTTGTGTGATTTGTAAAAATAAAAGTGTTTGTTAACTGATGTCTTTGTTAGTGGTGCAGAATGGATGCCTGTTTTAACATAGGACAATTATTAATGTGGATATGTGTATGTTGTAACACAAGCGTTACTAACAACGGACGGTGTCATGCGTCGTCACTAGACCAAGTGTGCCATTATTAGTGTGGGTATGTGTATGTTGTAACACAAGCGTTACTAACAACGGACGGTGTCATGCGTCGTCACTAGACCAAGTGTGCCATTATTAATGTGGGTATGTGTATGCTTTTTTGTATATTTTTAATTTTAATGATTTTTTCAGTGCTTTCGACGTTATTAATTTTGAGTAGGCGTAGCAACATCGGTTATCACTAAGGATTCTCGCTTGGACATCATCGCTTGTAATGTTAGTGTAGTTTATTTGTGAGACTACGTAGGGAAATTACTTATTCATATCCACGATTCTCGAATTGTAGGGGTTGTATGTTATGTTCATGATGAATTGTTACATGATGTTCTTGTTACGTATTTCCATGAATTTGGTTTTATTATCATTTATTTTCAGTCCTCTTTCCATTTCCTCACTATCTAGGGTATATTAATTACAGCTTATTTCAAAGAGTTTTTCGTATCTACTTATAATCATCATCATCAACACAAGCAAGAATTTGTGTCGTTTTTATTCCTATATGTCCCCCAATTTCTATCACGTTCATTACTACGTCTAAAACTGAGTCAAAGATAAAAGAGGACGATGCATCTGCTTGTCTAACGCCTATGATAATGGGAACTGACTGCCAACTCGTATCGTTCCTCATAGTCACTTGCACGAGTTGCATCAGTTTATTTAGGATACAAAGTACAAGTTTTTCGTGCTATACGTTTCACATTTACAATATATTTTTTTTTACGTTGTTACCGATCGCCGTGAAGTACGTGTCAATCGTTGGGTATATTGAACGCTTAGTTTATGTTAAAAATCGAACATTGGCGACACATCTCAGTTTGCTCGACGAATTTTGTATTTTTGAAATGAGAAAAAAATTTGCATAAAATTCTGTAGTAAAAATATTGTCAAGTGCAGTGTAGTAGTGCCAATGTTGAAAAAGTCTTTTAAGAGGAATTGTCCAAACCAAGGGATTACGAGTGGTAGAATGAGAATTGGACGTCCTAAATCCTACATCAACCAGCGAAGAAAATATGTAAAAAGTTAAGAATATCGTGTGTAGTATCGCCACTCACTATAGGAGAAGCTATTGGGGACTTTGGTGTATCGTACGGGTCATGCGAAGCAAGTTTTACTAACATTTTGGACATGAAGTAACTACTGGAGTGTAAACTGGAGTTTGGAAGTTGGGACTTTGCAGTTGAGAAGGTTTTGGAAATATTGGGCCAGAACCTGACAATTCTCCTAGTTGTTTAGAGCGAGAGGCCCGTTTTCTTTTTGAAAACATAAATTTGGGTTAACATATTTGGAGAGTCTGGAGCGGCAGGTTCTGTAGAAAACTCTGGAGTTATTGTTGTGGAATTCCGCATTTATTTGAGAGATTTGATCCTTTAAGAATCTCCTTCTCTGAGATCTAAGGACTTGACAGGCCTTCTTGTACAGTGGTCGAAGGGTTTCCAGGTTCCGTGGCGTTTTGCTAGAGTGCCAGACCTTCCAGGCTTTAAGTCTTTGAGATACACCGTCTTCGCATTTTTGGTTCCACCAGGGGTGCTTTCTGTGGTTTTGAAGACGGACAATTTCATAGCCAAAATTTATTCCAAAATTGTTAAATTTTTGGCAAAAGCAACATCGCTGAGCAAAATGTTGGCTGAATTCGCTGGTGATCCAGATTTACTCGAACGCGTCATAACAAATGAGGAAATGTGGATGTACGGTTATGACGTTGAAACGAAGGCCGAATCGTCCCAATGGAAGCGTCCTGAAGAACAAAAAGATCGAATGTGAAAGTTCTCGTTAGTGTTTCTTTTGTTACAGCGGTATAGTTTACTGTCAGTGAAGAGTAATCCCTTGGCGTCTTACGTGATGCACTCCGAAAAGACTGTGGGCAAACAATTCTTGTATTTGGCACCACGATAACGCACCGGATCACACTCCATTACTAATTCGCACGAATTTGGGAAAAAATAACACCGTTGTAACGGCACATCATCATGTAATCATCAGATATTCATCAGATAATGGCTCCATGCGACTTTTTGTTTGTTACCAAAAATTAAGAGCAGAGAGAAAGGACAGCGATTTGCGACCATAGAGGAGATAAAGGTAAGATCGCTGAGTGAACTGAAGGCTATATTAAGACGAGAATTTGACAGATATTTTACGGACTGGAAAGACCGTTGGCATAAGTGCATTGCATCTGATGGGAACTACTTTAAAGGGGACAACATTAATTTTTAAGAATAAATAAATAATTTTATATACAAAATTATTTATAATTAGACATTAGAAACCTTCTTTGTTGGCCTAAAAAAATGAAAAGTCAAACAAAATTGTGTTAGGGTTATATAAGTTATAAGCAATGAATACAGACAGCCTGGAGTATACGTATATTAATCGTTTTAAGTTAGCTGGTGAGTTTGTTTTGTTTTGTGGGCCTCCTACGTGTGGCCACAGAGAACGAGTGACCCACTCAGATCGATTTAGGTTCTGGAGAGTTTCTTTTTTTCTTTTATGGTTTAATGGTGACATATAGAAAGTAATTAGAAAGATTACTTTATTAATGAGTGAGCTACATGTTCGAATATAAGCCTATTTTATAGGTTATCACTGGTTTAAATAACTCACTTCATAATATTCTCGTTATTTTTTTTTATCACACCCCGTATCTGTCACAGTCAGTGCCACACCAGTTTGTCACTTCATTAGTTACACAGTTCTCCACAAAATTCTCTTTCCTTAACTGTATCCAGAACAGTTTGTTATTTAATTATAAATTTAACCATGGCAAGAAAACAAAATTGTCATCACTTGTAAGCACACGGAAACTGATGACGTTCAGTCCAAAGCAGAACTCGTTACACAAACACATGTCGGTTACAGTAACGAAGGAATGTTCACTTGTCTTATCAATAGTGGAAAAGAATAAAACTCTGATATCTACGTGTTAGATACTGCTTTATTAACTTCTGCTTTCGTCTGTTAAACCATTACAAACAAAACCATTACATTCTGTTAAGCAAAAACCATTACAAATATTTTAATTTATTATAAACACACACACACACACACACACACACACACACACACACACACACACACACACACACACACACACACACACACACACACACACACACACACACACACACACACACACACACACACACACACACACACACACACACACACACACACACACACACACACACACACAGGAAACATAACTAATAATGAGGTATTGACGGTTTTGAATATATGAACGTGGTATCCTGGAGAGTTATTTATATCTGGATATCTCGTGAATGATGACTTTGCCAGAATCGTCCACGCTGTACCTTGATTTGTTTGTTTCCAAGAAATCGATGAGAAATGAAATCGGGTCACTCGGTCTGAAACAAATAATTGTATATGACTGTCAGAACGTCATTTTTACAATCTACGGCCAATGTAGCGCTAACTATCCACGAAATCATTAAAAATAATAAACGAGTGTCTGAATAATAATACTATGCAATGCCAAATTTTAATATTGTTAGTAAGTTTGTAATGTTACTGTGAAGTTTTGTGCCGAACTGGCTTCGGCAACGTATTAGATTATTAGTATTTTAAAAACGAGCGCCGCTGACGTCACGCACTGCCACTCTGTTAAGATTGTTTGTTGCCGGTCAGTTATACACACAAAAGGTTGTGTTGCTACGCAATACGGCTGGCACTGCCAGCCAGCTGTGTGTCTGTACATTCCTGCTTTGGAGGTTACTTGGCTGGAGCGAAACGTAGATTCGCTCTCATTTCTGCTTTATCCTCCAAGCTGTTCATCTGGTCTCGGCTGGCGGCGAACTTCTAACCAGGACTTCCGTACCTATCACTATGATAGGCTAGATAAAGCGTGCTCCAGGTACGTGCAAGTCTGTGGGTTCTGAAAATATTCTAACCCCAAATATATTTTGCGTTTCAGCTTTCATTATGAGTTATGCCTGTGTGTGTGTGCGTGTAGAGCAGTTTTTTAATCTGGGCATTAACGCTGTTACAAAATCAAATTAAATTATATTTAATTAAATTATGAATGTGAGAGTCGTGGGTCAAGTTAATTTCAATAGAGAATATGTTAATGTATCTTGCACTCAGCTGTTTTGATGTAATTAATAACAACGATAGACACAGCAAATCAATTTGAATATATCAATGAAACATTTAAGAAAGTAATGGCTAGACGAGCTTAGTACTGTTTAATCTGAATTAGTGGCGATGTGTGTATGCGCTGTTGCTACTTAAAGTTAGTGTGGGTATTTAATGTGGACGGCCGAAGTGGCGTGATTTTCTTTATGACACCTCCTACAAGTATTGTATGTCCAGGTGCTCGACCAAGGACGAGATGGGTGTCAGGGGCGAACGAACATCTGTTCCCCCTAATAGCAGAGACGATCTTTAGCCACAATGCCGTCAGTCGAGGACTTTTCGATGCTAAGCTGAACCAAGAACTTTTCCAACGCTAAGCTGCACCAGGGACGGGTGATATGACTGTGACATCACTGATCCTCGCCTACACGAACTAAGTACACCGGACTATCCAGGTGGGAAAATTCTGTTTATCTATTTCTCTCTCTCTACAACTTGTGAATGCACAGAAGCCGCCAGAAGCTCACTCGTGAAGTTCTGAAAATTAGACTCTAGCACAAACTCTCATGTTCAATTATGTGTGATCATCATGTTATTGCATGTGTGAACATTACCACAGTACACCTAATGAAGTATCTTATAACTGTATAATGTGTAAGAAGTTACACACATACACACACATCCGCAGTTTACTGTAAGATCTAACTTTCATCTAATTAAGACCATTAGGGAGTTAATTATCTCGTGCTATCAAGTCATCTGGTCATGGCAGAGTTTAATAACGTAGCTGGGGGTTGTCTGATGCTGTTGATGAGAAACGATTTTCTTTCACACACATACTTAACGCTTAATGATTAAGCTAAGGGTTCGTTTGGCTGTTTGAGTTTCGGGGCGGTAACTTACATTCTCTGGTGTGAACTATGCTTGTGAATATACTAGCAAATCTATGCTTAGGAGCTGTGATATTCCATTTTACGTTGTTATTTATATTTGCACCTAGCTATACATATTAGGCTTCATTTATTTACTGTAGTGGGAATCGGTTTATGTGGAGGTTAGTGTTGAAATGAGGGATGTTTTGTTATTCATGTCGTATATGTGTTTGTGTGTGTAATTTTACTATATATATACATAGATATATTTTTGGGGAATATGTAACTGATTTAAAACAAGAGTATCATAATAATATATATCAAATAACCATAAATGTGCTCGCTGAGACAACAGGCTAGCCTAATTGATATTATACAACACTGATAGATTAGTATTGCTTAATGAATGAGATTATTACCAACTTTGACTCATACATGATCAGGCAGAAATTTTTGCAATTAGTAATATCAATTCACTTACTTGGTGACATTATCAATTAATGGAAATACATAGATATATATAAGTCTGCCTTTAATGGTGTGCTCACACAATTACGAACTTGTTATGTATGGAAGATCTTACAGGTTGAATAAAGCACACGCTTGTTGGTTAAAAGAGTTTTTCATTTGCAAGTCCTGTCATTCACCTGGGGGAACATGTCTGTAATTGTATTTGGGCCTTGCACACTTTTGCTTCCTCTAGGTTTCTCTTTACCTAGTTCTAAATATGATGTCTCTCCCCTTTTACAAAAAAAAAACTTAATAAAAATAAAATTAAATAAAATTGAAAAAAAAAATTACAAAACTTAGAAAAATAAAAGGGGGGTTTCAAATGGTAGCAGAGCGTGGTTTTTATGATTCTGGATGGATAGTAGGTATGATTTCTGCCTTATTTTCTCTGTTGAACTTGAGAAATTTTAGAATCTGGGGACTTATATTTATTTTCTTAAATGAAACTTAGTGTGGCTACAGACATGTCAGCTGGTGTTAGGACTTGCAAATTATTTCAAATTATTTTTGATTAGAATCCAAGTGTTGTAAGAAAACTTAATGATAGTGTAATAAATTAACAGAATGAACAACCAGAGAAAAAGAGCACATTTTATAAAATGAATAGGGGGTTAATGAAGTTTAAAATAATTTAATATGTGTTAGTGTTTAAGTGATTATTTTGTGATGTTGAGTGCGAGATGAATTTTGAAAAGGGGTTATGAGAATGTGATTAATTTGTTTTAATGAATGTGTGCTGATTGGTTGCACTTGCACATACCCTGGAGCTCATACGGAGTCTGGACATGATGAGGGCCGTCGGTACTTGTTGAGTTTGATTAACTTGTCTCTTGGATTAGACAACGTGTTTGGTAGCATCCCAGTTATATGGTAATTGTTTATTGAGGGCGTTGAGTTGCGGTATCGTATTTTGAGTGCGGTTATGGTCCGACCAAGGGCATGGATGTGATACTTTATATTTTCGATTATATCGAATTTTATGTGTACTTTGTGTGTTGTATTTAGTGAGTTAGTTTGATTGTTTTGTGTTGTGTTCTCTTCTGGGCATTTTGCATGGCTGTTTCTCTGCTTTTATGACACCCATCTCGTCGTATCGCTAGAGTATTCTGGAGCCACTTGAATGATCAAGTTCTTCCTTATGTGTTGGTGTTAAATTGTTGTCTGTGATGTATGTTGTAAATTGTAAAATTCTGGTGGACACTGAGCGAATTTAAGTAGTAAGAGGGGCGTTCCAAATGAAGAAGGAATTCAGATGAAGTTGAGTTAGGATTTTTTTTGGGGGACCTTGTTTTTTGAAACGGGAATTTTAACGCCGACTGCACTAAAGACAATAGATGTTAGAAAGAATAAATTGAATATTAAACCGGAATCGATGCAATAGTTTTGAACAGTGATACAAACTGATCCGAAAGATAACCTTTGGCCAACTGATAGCCGCAGCTGTAACACTATTTCAAGCCTTGCTGCCTGCTTATCTGATAGATTGTGTATCGCTATATCCGGCTAAATTCAAAGACCAGTTTATTTGTTTTCTGTCTGATCAGCTGTTCGAGCGATATAAAATATAGGTCAGTTTTTCAATGTGGATTAGTGTTTGGCCCGAACCATGCCGCATTCCGGGTTGATGTCCCCAGGGTTGTTTGGGCGTCGGTTGTATGGCTGAGTGTTGGCTGTCCGCAGAGAAGTTACCCCCCCCCTCCTTAGGTAGAGAGATAACTATTATAAGGTGGAGATTGATGTTCGCGTGCCCTCAATGCGGTCTTCTCGGCCTTGCTAATCGGGTCCGTCCGCCCTAGTGTAGGGATGTGGGCCAGTCGTGTGTCAAGGATTGATAATGCCTTGTTTTGCTGCACACGGCTGGTCGGTCCACGAGCTGGACGGTTGTAGAAATGGTACTCCCATATCAAGGTTGTAGCACCTTGTTAGCCTTCGGGCGTGAATATGTGAGTACCAGGAGAGTTAGGTGGTGGTCACCGGAGATGGTGACGTGTTGGGGGCGGTCCCAAGAGTATGGCATGGAGGAGAGGACTCGCATGGGGGATGGTCGCAGTGAGGTGGAGATTTTCAGTCCTGGGAAAGGAATATTGTGTTAGTGGTCCTGGGTCTCAGTTGTTGATTTGGGAGGCCTTGGTGGTCAGTACTCAGAGCTGGATCCTGCGATTCTTCTCTTTCTCCTGTTCTTTTCTGTCCCTTCTATCTGCATGCGGACCAGGGCCCGGCGAGCATGCAGGACTCACACTTACACCTTCTCTTTCAGACACACATTCACTGACTCACACCTCTTCCTTCTGCTTTTCGTTTTCCTGTGTTACTGAACCCACCAAGAGCGGTTTTAGAGTCTGAGATTTTCCAGGTTTCCCGCAGCCGTCGTGCTTGAGGACTTGTTTGTTTTGGGTCAACCATGTTGCCCTTTTGGGGTGAGGGTGTGCCGAACTGGCTTCGGCAACGTATTAGATTATTAGTATTTTAAAAACGAGCGCCGCTGACGTCACGCACTGCCACTCTGTTAAGATTGTTTGTTGCCGGTCAGTTATACACACAAAAGGTTGTGTTGCTACGCAATACGGCTGGCACTGCCAGCCAGCTGTGTGTCTGTACATTCCTGCTTTGGAGGTTACTTGGCTGGAGCGAAACGTAGATTCGCTCTCATTTCTGCTTTATCCTCCAAGCTGTTCATCTGGTCTCGGCTGGCGGCGAACTTCTAACCAGGACTTCCGTACCTATCACTATGATAGGCTAGATAAAGCGTGCTCCAGGTACGTGCAAGTCTGTGGGTTCTGAAAATATTCTAACCCCAAATATATTTTGCGTTTCAGCTTTCATTATGAGTTATGCCTGTGTGTGTGTGCGTGTAGAGCAGTTTTTTAATCTGGGCATTAACGCTGTTACAAAATCAAATTAAATTATATTTAATTAAATTATGAATGTGAGAGTCGTGGGTCAAGTTAATTTCAATAGAGAATATGTTAATGTATCTTGCACTCAGCTGTTTTGATGTAATTAATAACAACGATAGACACAGCAAATCAATTTGAATATATCAATGAAACATTTAAGAAAGTAATGGCTAGACGAGCTTAGTACTGTTTAATCTGAATTAGTGGCGATGTGTGTATGCGCTGTTGCTACTTAAAGTTAGTGTGGGTATTTAATGTGGACGGCCGAAGTGGCGTGATTTTCTTTATGACACCTCCTACAAGTATTGTATGTCCAGGTGCTCGACCAAGGACGAGATGGGTGTCAGGGGCGAACGAACATCTGTTCCCCCTAATAGCAGAGACGATCTTTAGCCACAATGCCGTCAGTCGAGGACTTTTCGATGCTAAGCTGAACCAAGAACTTTTCCAACGCTAAGCTGCACCAGGGACGGGTGATATGACTGTGACATCACTGATCCTCGCCTACACGAACTAAGTACACCGGACTATCCAGGTGGGAAAATTCTGTTTATCTATTTCTCTCTCTCTACAACTTGTGAATGCACAGAAGCCGCCAGAAGCTCACTCGTGAAGTTCTGAAAATTAGACTCTAGCACAAACTCTCATGTTCAATTATGTGTGATCATCATGTTATTGCATGTGTGAACATTACCACAGTACACCTAATGAAGTATCTTATAACTGTATAATGTGTAAGAAGTTACACACATACACACACATCCGCAGTTTACTGTAAGATCTAACTTTCATCTAATTAAGACCATTAGGGAGTTAATTATCTCGTGCTATCAAGTCATCTGGTCATGGCAGAGTTTAATAACGTAGCTGGGGGTTGTCTGATGCTGTTGATGAGAAACGATTTTCTTTCACACACATACTTAACGCTTAATGATTAAGCTAAGGGTTCGTTTGGCTGTTTGAGTTTCGGGGCGGTAACTTACATTCTCTGGTGTGAACTATGCTTGTGAATATACTAGCAAATCTATGCTTAGGAGCTGTGATATTCCATTTTACGTTGTTATTTATATTTGGACCTAGCTATTAGGCTTCATTTATTTACTGTAGTGGGAATCGGTTTATGTGGAGGTTAGTGTTGAAATGAGGGATGTTTTGTTATTCATGTCGTATATGTGTTTGTGTGTGTAATTTTACTATATATATACATAGATATATTTTTGGGGAATATGTAACTGATTTAAAACAAGAGTATCATAATAATATATATCAAATAACCATAAATGTGCTCGCTGAGACAACAGGCTAGCCTAATTGATATTATACAACACTGATAGATTAGTATTGCTTAATGAATGAGATTATTACCAACTTTGACTCATACATGATCAGGCAGAAATTTTTGCAATTAGTAATATCAATTCACTTACTTGGTGACATTATCAATTAATGGAAATACATAGATATATATAAGTCTGCCTTTAATGGTGTGCTCACACAATTACGAACTTGTTATGTATGGAAGATCTTACAGGTTGAAAAAAAAATAAAGCACACGCTTGTTGGTTAAAAGAGTTTTTCATTTGCAAGTCCTGTCATTCACCTGGGGGGACATGTCTGTAATTGTATTTGGGCCTTGCACACTTTTGCTTCCTCTAGGTTTCTCTTTACCTAGTTCTAAATATGATGTCTCTCCCCTTTTACAAAAAAAAAAAAACTTAATAAAAATAAAATTAAATAAAATTGAAAAAAAAAATTACAAAACTTAGAAAAATAAAAGGGGGGTTTCAGTTTTTATTTAATTTTTCTCTAGCTCTGCGCTATTAATTTCAGACAACCCTCGTGGATTATTACAGAAACTAATGTTAACTCAACAGCGAGTCCACAAACCACGTTTATGGTGCACTTTGTAAAATTGGATTTTTAAATATTTTACAAATTTAAGTGTGCTAAGGGTCGTATTTTTGCCCAGCCAATGTAAAATATGTGCAATATATGAGTTCAATATTGTAAAATCCACTTTTTAGGATTTCAAATTTATTGTATGAGTTATTTATTATTTTGTATTTCTATTACTTGTTTCGTATGCTCTAACTAATACACACAAAAACATACACGAGTTATGTACGTAAAGACAGGAAAGGATTACGCATTAATAACATTACACTAACGAAACAGAAACAACACAAAGGTAGTATCATGTGTGTTTAGGAGAAAACTGTACAAGGTTACACAAATATACATTCAAACAAATTAATACCTAAAAATTACAAATTGATACAAAAAATTAGTTGGTTTTAACAAAAGTTGTCACAACCAATCCACTATATATAATGTACAGATGTAAAGAGAGATCACTAAAAGCTGTCACAAACACACACCAGGCACCATGCTGAGTGCATGGACACCACCTCGGGCTAAGGGGGGACGGATGAAGGCAGAGAATATTTTTCGTTTAGACTGTATCACATCTATTGTGTTTAAGGACCTTTAAGTGTTTGCAAACCGACTCCCATCACACTTTTCCAGGCTTTGGGCTGGCAAAATTATAATCAGTATTGACAATCATTTAGGGGTATGCTTTGAGCGTCCGCTTTTTTGTTATATACCGGTACTAGTATTTTTTTAACATTTAAAATTATTTTGAATTTTTTTATCTGGACATTTTCAAGTATATATAAATTTAACATCGAATTACTGCAGTTTATGAACGAAAAAAAAAACAGCTTTTAATCATGATTTGATATCGCCTGTTTCTTCATGCTTTTGAACTGTTCTTTCTATCCTTTCGTCCATCTTCATCCTTTGACGTACTTTCTTTTCATCTTCTTTCAATTGCGTTCTCGTATTCATACTCTCGGAGATCTCCTTTCTTTTTTCGAACATTGTGTGACATCTTGCACCTTGAATTTGGGATTCAGAAGAATGCTGTAGATGTTATGATTCCATCCGTCAAAAGCGTTGGTTGTCCTGTGTCCACAGCGTTAAAGGGATTTGTTCATTTTCTAGCCATCGATCGAAAAAATAATGGAAAACCCCAGAGTGTATCTCGTTATGAGCTGTCATTATTGAAATATAGATGCAAATACAGCTTTACGACTACACCAGACTTTATGGAATTGTTCCCAATTTATCATATTGAAAATTCCAGTTACTATGCAAATTAATTATGTCATTGTGTATTCTAAACTAACAAATTATAGACCAGCATCTTTGATACGCTGTATCAGTGTGAAAAGCTTCTTTCTTCACACACATATAAAAATCTTCATCTTCTGTTCTTTTACTCGACACTAACCGTATTCTCTTTTGTATTTCAATTTTATCGCATTATTTATGCATCGGCTTTACAGACAAGTAATCCGTAATACCACGAATATACTCTTGGAATGGTACAAAGAACATAGGCTCCGATATAACACGAAATACAGATGAAAACTAAGTTATAAATAAAAACAATCGCTCATACGAAGTTGCTGAGGGTTTAGACAGGGTAGGCTGCCATATGCGAGGTGTTCAACGTGCATGCCAGCCCTAAATTCTGCCGCGCATTTATTTCTCCAGGGTGTTTTCCGGTGTACTCATTCCACAAGAAACTACCTTGATTTTATGGTGCATCCGGAAACGAATCGGAAACCTATACACTAGTAACCAGGCGCCAAATCTACTGGTATAATATACAGTCAAACAGTGGGTAGTGTTACTAAGACAGGTTAATAAGGCATATCTAACCTACTATGGAGTCAGAGCCAGAACGCCAGGCGATATGGAAAATTTCTGGAGAAGAGAAATGAGCTAAGGATGGATTTCCGATAAGATGTGTGGGTAAACTTAAGCAAGCGACGGTACATACTTCATACTCGGTATTTTTGTTAGTTGGCCTAGGATAGAGCCTTTCGAATGCATAAACGCATACAGATAGCCTACCTAACACTATCACTAAACCTTACGACCGAAACAGAGTGGGAGGGGAGGATTTTATACACGTATAAAATTAAATTAAATTTGTTATGTATTAACAGATCCTTGTAAAAACCCATCCTTTATTAACGATATTTGTAGGCCTCTGCAGTTTATTCAGCGCTGATTACTGGAAGCGAAAGGAGTTCTAAAGGAACTTGAATTATAGGCCTATAACTCGGTACGGAAAGAAAAGGGAACAATTAATAAGAGCAAAACCAGATTGATTTTAATTAGTGATGCAACAGAAAATATCAAAATTAACCTAAAAAATTGTCACCGAACAAGTGAGAGAATTCGAATACTAAGGCGTTGCTGTCAATGAACGAGCATTAAAATATGTGGAACAAAAAAAACAAAGTATCGGAAAAACGATTAAAACCTACTACGCCATGAATAACAATTTCACAAGTAAGTGGTAAATTTCAGAAAAAACGAAAATTAAGATATTTAAGACGATATGTAGACCTATTTGAGATATACGTTTGGATAGACGGTGTGCAAGTAAGTTTATTAGTAAAGATTTGAGGTTTACAAAAAAGGAACGCTGAGGAACACTGACACGAGAAGATGATTAGAAACACGACCTACCCTGAATGTCATAGAAGAAACACAACTGATTAGGCAGAACCAGTTATAATGTATGTAAAAGGTATGACATGTGAAAAGAACTTGGGGATAAAAATTGCAAATAACATACAAAATAAAACCTAGACAGACAAGGCACCAAGCGATTGCTACAATTTTATAAAGGAAGGAGGTGGTATGGGGAGAAGCGAAAACGTTATAGAGAGATAGTGGAAGACGTTCGTGCAAGTTTGACATGCAATAGAAGTGATGTATGTGCTGATGTACTGATTATAATTATGTACCATAAGGTATTGATTTTAAGTAATGCAATAAAAATCTACTGTAATATGCCCTTTACAGTGTATAGGAGGAAGGGTATGGGTAGTAGCTAAATACCTATCTTAATACACGTACATTTTGTACCTATAAGCAAATATCTTCTCCAGGGATGCTGCTTGTCCCTTACATTGTTCTAAAATTTTCGTCGACTTACTTTACTTTATCCAATCCCCGCTCTCGGCAGTTCAGCCATTCGGCGGCGAGCCTCCCGGTACAGGACAGACAGGTAGGTGTAGTCCATCCATCGTTCCTCCATTGCACAGCGGGCAGATGTTGGAATTCACCAGGCCGAATCGGTGTAAATGGGCTTGGAGGTAGTCGTGGCCAGTGCATAGTCTGAACTCCGCGACCGCGGTCGATCTCTTGAGGGTTCGTGAAATTTGTGTTGTAAGAAGTGACTCCCACTTTTTGCCTCTGGCCGGCTTCTGTACGTATTTGTTTCAAGTAGTTCTTTACGGCCATGTCAATCTGATATTTCGCCGATGATAGGCTAGTGGGGGTGTCAGGTTGCTGCATTAGGGCTCCATTTTTTGCAAGCTTGTCCGCTTCTTCATTTCCATTAACTCCGACATGGCTGGGGATACATTGTAGGTGGACAACCCAGTTGGCATGTATGAGGGTAGCGAGAACTTCACGTGTACTGTTTCCAGCTAGTGTGACAATGGCGGCTTGAGAATCGATAAAGAAGACGACTCGCTTTAGTTGGATACTTTGGTATTTAGCTAGTTGTTCTGCGGCCATTTGGATCGCTTTGACTTCGCCGTCGTAGTTGCTGGAGTGCAGTCCCACAGCTGGAATTTTCGTCGATGGAAGCTTATGAGACTGGACTAGGTAATGCAGAAAAATGGGGCTCCCAGTGGGAGGAAATTAATTTATAATCAGTGGCCTTACTGTCGACAACCGAGTACGTTTTGCTCAGAATAGTGATGCTGCTGATTAAGTGTGTATGAAATTACAAAATGTATAAAAGTAGAAAAATTGTTCGAAGGCTTTCACGGCCGGTGTCACTTGAATTTAAACTAACTGCCGGGCTGTTTGGCCGTGGTCCAAGGTTTTCATTAAAACAAAACGTTTAGGCAGCACCACTGGCTGCCATCTTCAGTGGATTTAACGAGTCAAACCTAACGCGGGATGTCGTACGTTAGGACCACAGTACTGTGGTTAACGCTACCACAGTATATTTTGCCTTAACCACAGTATGTGGTCCTAACGTACGATGAACCTATGATGATGACGATTTCTTATATTAACTTCTGTATTAAATACGTGTGATCCACAGTGTTACTAGAACTTCTTCAGTAAATATTCTAGAAAGAAATATTTATAAAACATATTTTTATAACCCGTTGCATAACACATGTTTACACATTACAAAATCTAATCTTGAAATAAGTTTCTCAGAAGAAGCTTTTATTGGATTCTCACTTCTACAAATAATCTTAAAATCTGACATTCTAATTTTTATACTTATATGAATTGGTTTGAAATAGTTTCAAAGCAATGAAAAATATTTACATGATGATGAAAATTTGCATTCAAGTCGGCTTGGAAAGATTCATAAGGATCGGTAGTTTCATACAAATCTCTAGACGACTGTGACAACATTATTCGTGGGAACAGACTATCCTAGCGTACTATAAAATTTATCAATCTTGGCGTTGTTGAGATTAACTGCCATTAAATTCTCAACATAAAAGTCACTAACTTATTTTAAGAATAGATTTTGTAATATCTGTATTTATTTATCGGAATAGGTATAATAAATAAATTAGCCCGTGTGAGAGTTAATTTTTGTAGCTTCTTATTTATTTACATATGTGTGTGTGTATGTGTTATGCAACGTATTTAAAAATAAATGTTTTATTATTACGCCTGAATATTTTTTACTTATTGATTTTCAGAATATTTATTGAAAAAGTTTCAGTAACATTATGATCAAACGTGTTTAATATAGAAGTGAATATAATATAAGTTAATAAACACTATGTGACAAAGAAAAGGTTTGATGAAACAATGACACTCTTTAGTTACAAGAAAAAACAATGAATACTTCTCGTCCTAGCAACTCGCCGATGTTGCTAGGAGCTGGACAATCTCCGTCTAGGAACTCGGATGTGTCTTTTTTAACATTTGTGTATCTCGTCTGCCACGTCTAGGAACTCGTCTACTCCGTCGAAAATAGCCCCTCAATCTGTTAATTGAGATCTAGAACTGCCACTGCAATATTATAAACTGTAACCACTGTAATAATTAGATTTATCTTACCTTGTCATCGCCACTTCCGAGATTCCCTCGAGGAGAATGGGCACCAGAGTCACGTTCAAATACTCCTTGGTTGATAAGCTGTCAAGTTTAGTAGCCACATCCTTGTCACACGTCATTGTCCTGCCAAAACAACAAACTAGTTAAATTGATAATCGCCTACATTCCCGTCAAAAACTGGCAACCCTTTAGAGCAAAACAACTGAGACAATCTAAAATCCATTCTACTGCGACTTCAGGAGAAGGTTATCGAACTTTGCCTTACATCTCATCAATCGTAATCATAATTATTCCAGTTTTCAAAATAGTTTCAAACCACCGCATTTCTAGAAAAAGAGCAAACTCGTGGACACACTGGAAGAGTTTGAAATTTACAGAGCCTCCAAAACTCAGGGTGATCAGCTTCTGAATGAAAAATTTTCTTTCAAATCCAACGGGCTATATGATACAGCTATACGCGTTCTAGAACAATATGATAGATAATGTAAATGAAATGAAATAGATAATGAAATGATAATGCCCATCATGGGGGCACAGTATGATGTGAAATCGTTAGTCTCACGAGATCCATAGCGATGCGCATCGTTAAGATGACGCGGTTTGGGTGTCGCTTAAATAACGGGATGTGTGACTTGACGTACTCCATGTCAGTGCAAATATTTTATCACCTGATGATGGGACTATAGTCTCGAAACGCTTTGTGTATAAAATAAAAAAAAGAAGTTGCAAGGTAGGGGAACCTGGATACACAAGGTAATTTTAACAATTTAGATTAATGTAAATTCGGTGTCTCAGAGTGAAAGCACTTTTTGGTCTCTGTCATTAGAAACAAGATATTCACCACCTATGATACAGGCAGAAAGCCCACGTTTCTGGTATATTAAGCGAGTACATAGTTACGAAAACACGCGTGCCCTTATGTATGTATGTCTACACCTACGTGCATATATATATATATCAATATTTTCAAACACTTGTAGCTTAATTCTTTCTTTGAAAATTGGATTATTTAATATTTGATACTAGTATACGTTTAAGATATTTTTTCTTATTTGGTACATATTCCGGGCATCAAATAGTTTGCCCATCGTCAGCCAGCTTAGTTTTTGTCTTGTTGAATACCCGTGTCCAGGTGAGTTCTTGCTATGAGTTCCTGCTGGCTTTTGGTTGTTTACATTGTTGGTGTTACTGTGTGTAGGTGTGGTATATAGTTTCGGTTTTTGAGTGTTTCCACTGTTCAGTGTTTTAAAAATTGTTTCATGTTTGTGTTGATTTGTATTTGTTTTGTATCAGTTTGTCTAGTGTTTTTATGTTTATACATTTTCAAGTTTTCCCATACACACATTACAGTGTCTCTTTGTGTTTCATCAGTGTAATGTTGATGATGTCTGGAATTCGTGTCCTGTGTTAATTGCATGTATGGCTAAACTGTATTTATAAATGTTTTGTTTTTTGTATTCATTTAAGTGTTTAAAATAACGTTTTTTCAATCGTTTTATCTTCTGGCCTATGCATTTCTAAACACTAAACATTGAAAACACTCAAAAAACAAAACTATGTACCACACGTATACACAATAACACCACTGTGAACAACCAAAGGCCAACAGTAACCCACAGAAACAAGTAACCTGGACACAGATATTCAGCAAGAGAAACTAAGATTGTTCATAAATTTAATTGTAATAACAAGAACAATGGGCTACAGATTTAGTACGTTACAGTAATACAAATATACCTTTATATTTATATCAAGTAATACGACTTAGGACTGTAGCTCTGTCTGTCTGTCTGCCTCTCTCTCTCTCTCTCTCTCTCTCTCTCTCTCTCTCTCTCTCTCTCTCTCTCTCTGCAGCCAACACAACAAGAGGCTGAAGGTTTATGACCGTCCACTCCTATTTATTGCCCTCGAAGGATCAGTTTCTTTCACAGTACCTCTAAGGAGAAAACCCCTCTATTTTTTGTACTGACAAGTTATACGTGTTTGCTTACATATCTACTATTTGTGAGGCAAGTGCTCAAATAATGGAATGTAATCTAAGTACTAATGTTGGACAGAATTTGGTGTCTAGTATTAGCTTCTTGTACATGTAAGTAAAGCCACATTTTCCATTTTTTTACCCAACATGAAGAGACCTGTCCTATATTTAAATTTTATTGCGCGGTTTGAGCACCCGCTTCACCAATATTAGTCGTCTAGAGAGGACGTCTACCTCGACAGGAAAGAAGCGTTCTTTTCGCATTCCCACCATCTCTGGACAGACTGTGTAGCCCGGTGGAGAAAGCCGAGATTTGGGAGCTTCACAATTTGTTTGTATCCTTAAGAAATTTTAAATTAATATTTCCAACGTAGAAAGGCACTTGCCTCAGGTGCCACCCTCCAACGCCTACCTGAGGGAAGAAGTCTTTCCTGGTCGCGCTATTCAACCCGTCTCGAACAAACGTCCCTAAAAAGTGGCTCAAGTTGTGTTTAAAATCGGCGTTGTTAACACGTGTTCCAATAATGATGTCTTTAACACGATTGTTTACCACTTATTTACTCTCTCTCTCTTTTTTTTTTACTCATGTTAATTCATTTGCTTTAGACGTTTCTGAAAGTACATTATGCGTTAGAGAGTAATTTTAGTAGACCACAGAGTAGACCAGTTACAACATATTAACCGATTTTATTGTAAATCGAAACTGTTGTAAGATTCTTATTATGAGTTTCAAAAATTAATTTTAAACTGAAAACACTTCGTGCTCGTGGCCGTGAAACAGTCGGTTCGGAATCAGATTTCATGCATCAAGAGACCACCACAGGAACTCCAGTAATTGAGTTCACTAAAGTGCAAGAGCGTGTGACGTTAGCCGTAAACACAATAATTATTATCTAGTGTTCTGCCCTAAGGCAGCTCTTCAATGGTAAAAGCTCTCCAAGCTGTCCTATTGCACGCCAGTCTTTTCGTTTCTTCGTAACACCCTCTGACTTTAATGCTATCTATTAAGTTCATTCTTCTACGCCCTTTTCTTTTTTCTCCTTCTACGACACCCTGCATAACAGTTGTAAGCAAGCAGTCTCTTCTTAAACAATGACCTAACCAATTCCTTTTCCTATTTTCTATTACCTTCAGGATTCTTCTCTCTTCCCCTATTCTTCTTAAAACTTCATCGTTCCTTACTTTATCAACCCACCTCACTTTTTACACCGCTCGCCAAACCCACATCTCAAATGCTTCTAATCTTTTCTCATCCTCCTTCCTCAGTGTCTATGTCTTTACACCATATAAAGCAACGCTCCACACATAACATTTGGCCAACCTTTTTCTTAAATTCGTATTACTTTTGCCACACAGCAGTCTTTTCTTCCCAATAAGTTCTTCTTTCGCTATAGCAATTCCCGCTCTAATTCCACGAGTGCTGGACATATCTTCAATTATCAAGGTTCCAAGATATTTAAACAACTCCACCTGCTGTATTTTCTCTTGCCCTATCTTTATGTTTGCCCTTTTCCCTCCTCTGCTAATCACCATTCACTTAGTTTTTTCCTTATTAATCGTAATTCCATATTCCTTGCATACTAAATTCAAATCTCTTATCATTTCATTCATTGTCTCTTCCTTTTCTGCTAAAACAGGCATTTCATCAGCAAACCTTATACATTCAATTCTTTTTCCACCGACATTCACACCTCTTGTTTTGTCAAAGCACTTCCTAATCAAGTCAAGATATATGTTAAATAAATTTGGTTACATACAGCAGCCTTGCCTTACTCTTCTTCCAATTTTAATTCCTTCTGAACTCTCCTTTCCGATTTGCACACTCACTTCCTGTCCAAGGTACAGATTACGAATACGAATTAACCGTCTCTCCTTCCAATTCACCCCCTTGTCCCTCAAAACATCTAATAGTCTTCCCCACTTTACTCTGTCAAATGCTTTTTCAAGGTCTATATAAAGAACATATAGCTCTTTGTATTTTTCTATGCATCTTTCTCCAATTATTCTTAGCAGCCCTATTGCATCCTAATCCCTTTACTTTTCCTGAAACCGAACTGCTCTTCCAACATTAATATAAAAAAATTTAGATGCCTGGGCATTAACAATTTTTTTTTTAATAACACAATATTAAAAAACAGAATTGTTAAAGCCCAGGCATCTAAATTTCATTCAAATTTCACACTAAAAAAGTATTTTTACTCATATTTTATTTTGGCAAACAAGCACCTTTTTCAGCTTGCATTCAAAACAGTACGTAAGTAGGCAGACTGAGCAGTGGGAGAGGAGGGGGCGCATTCCTCAATCGTTCCAGTGTGCGTGTGTCATTTATCGCACATTCGGTCGTCCATTGTTTCGTTCCGGTCTGCCTGCTTCGCGCGTTTGACTGCTTGCCTTCAGAATGCCGAAAGCGAGCGAGTTGTTTGTCTCTTAAAAATAAACTGGAAACTATAAAGTGATTAAAAGCGGTGATCGATACGGCGTACGAACCTCCACCATTTCATATGTCGAGGAGCGCACAATTTGGAATGAACGTGCACGTCGAAAAATTATGAAAAAACAAAAACATGGGCTCGTAAACGCACCTGGTTTTAAATGGTTCCTACAGAACTGGAAAACCGTCAACTAATATCTGACTCTTTGTTATGCGAAAACTTTATATTTTAACTAAAACTTGGGGGAGATTATTCTTTTTAGTAAGTAATGGGTGGTCATGCAAGTATAAAAACAACACTGGATTCGTGAGCTCGTAGTAGTTCAACATGGCAGAAAAGATCGGTGATGTCCTACATGTGCAGCTTCATTTTCCAAGAAGTTCGCGGAAATTCTTATAACGATCTAGACCTCGTGTGCACTGAGGAAGACACTTGCCTTTTTTGGAAATCCCTACCGTCTAAAACGTTGGCATCTAAACGTGAATATTCACCACCAGAGCATAAGGTACACAAGAGCCGGGTCACCGATGGTTTGTGCTAAAGCCAGCCACCGGAACACACTAAATCCCGATGCTCAATAATTGGCAGGTGAAAAAACCATCTATATTTCAAAAATGAAAAATTCCTTTAATTTACAAAATTCAGAGAAAGACGTGGATAAACACCTAAGCGTTTGTCGTTTTGTGTGCCAACACCTTCATACCCGAAGCGAAAACATTTAGCAAAAGTGCTAATGGTGACAGATAATGTTTCGACAGATCCTTCCACGGTACTGTTGGAGATAGAAAATGGTTTATTTACCGCTGAATTGCAACTTTAAGGAACCTTAGCTGTTCTGAAACCTATGATGTTGATAGCGTTTTGGCTATTAACGACACTGCAGCAATCATACCATATGACAGAGTAGCGAACTAAGTAAATAAACAGTCTGAAGTGTGTTGTTTATTCGTATAGCAGTAGCCACAGACGGTCATAAATCTTCAGCCTCTTGAACTGATGTTTCAGAAAGTTAAGTAAATTACTTAATGGCGTCTTTTAATACCTTGAAGGCAGTTACATACCTTAGACCAGTGGTTCTCAATCAACCAGGGGTCCACGACGTATGGGCAGGGGGCCGCAGAACGAAGTTAAAATTATTAATACAAATTTTACCAACAGCTTTTAAACAATATTATTTCTAATTACGCTCAAAACGTTATTAATTACGTAATATGTTAAACATACAAACAGTACGCTAAGGAATAACAAATAACGTTTAAGTAAATTTCAGTTTACTTACTGCCCGCGCAGAAACTATGTGCACTCGAGTTTGAACCTTAATTCCAAGTTCACGGTTACACTAATCTTAAATCAAATTACACCAATTTTTAGCTTATCCCATTGTCCGTTGAATGGTGGTTATCAAAATTTGTTTGTCTTTGTGCGTAAAACATAAATAATAAATAAATTATACGAATTCCTTACCATTTGCCAGAAACGTATCGTGTAATGGCGTTTTACAGTTTTGTTGACATTCGAATATTTCTATGTGGAGTTAAGTCTGGTGTTTGTCAACTATGTGACAATAATGACCTTACGCTTTTAAGAATCAGATCAATTTCTAATCATTGTAGCAGTACTCGTTACCTGCCTTGTTCATCATCAGAGTGCTCAAGTATCATCATCATTTTCTTAAAAGCGATATAGGCCCTACCTTCTTAGCTATGAAACACGTGTGAAATGTAAATACCAAGGGATACAATTTTAAAAATTAGATACGAAATTAATTGTTTTTATAATAACTAGGAATTACTCTAAGTTGTATACAAGATACAAATTTTAAATATAATTCTCAAAACTATTTTTTATGAAACAAAAATGTTCACACAGCTCACCCTATATAGGCCCTACCTTCTTAGCTATGAAACACGTGTGAAATGTAAATACCAAGGGATACAATTTTAAAAATTAGATACGAAATTAATTGTTTTTATAATAACTAGGAATTACTTTAAGTTGTATACAAGATAAAATTTTTAAATATAATTCTCAAAACTATTTTTTATGAAACAAAAATGTTGACACAGCTCACCCGTGACTTAAAAATAGTCTACTTCACATTTAGTCAGAAAATAAACCTTTTTCTCGAAACGTCGACATAAATATTTTAAGTCGTGTCTAGCAAGGTAAAAAAAAGTCCATAACATTTGTTCATTAAAAATAGTACTCATAAATTACTACTTTCTAGTTCTGTAGTCTAACTTTTCATTTAATTATTTTTTGTTTATTTATTTATTTATTACCAAACAGAACATACGGTCCTGTAACTGTTTTCCGACTTTGTGTTATAGACTTTACACATACACAGATATAAGTACATTTAGTAGATTCCACACAACTTCGTCCACTTTGTGAAGTTCATTTCTCCTTCGCCACTATGCCTCCATTCTCAGATTCGCTCTTCCGATATCATTCGATAACACCTTCTAGGATCTCCTTGGTTTCTGTTCGGACAGATCCTTCACCTACTCAATTTTCCTAACGAACACTTGTCTGTTACCTAACTCTCATCTTCTTCCCTGATTCCACGTTATTTTATATCCTCGTGGACGTCTTTCATGTATGGTAGGGCCTACTGTCTTTTTATATTCTTGGAAGGTGAGTCTTCTTCTTCTTCTTCTTCTTCCTCGTCCTCCTCCCCCTCTTCACAACCCTCCTCTTTTCAACTTCGCCTTCTTCTTCTCCTTCTTCTTCCTCCTCCTCCTCCTACTTCTATTCTTCTTCTTCTTCTTCTTCTTCTTCTTCTTCTTCTTCTTCTTCTTCTTCTTCTTCTTCTTCTTCTTCTTCTTCTTCTTCTTCTTCTTCTTCTTCTTCTGCTTCTCCTCCTCCTCCTCCTCCTCCTCCTCCTCCTCCTCCTCCTCCTCCTCCTCCTCCTCCTCCTCCTCCACTTCTTCTTCTTCTTCTTCTTCTTCTTCTTCTTCTTCTTCTTCACCCTCAGTTGAACGTGAGCCCTGGCTTTCAAGTACAGTCTTCTCCAACGTCTCCTATCCACCAATCTCTTATCCTATCCAATATCTCAGCGTTACACCAATTACATCCATTCTTCTCTGATATTCCAGCATATCATCTAACCTAGGGCGATCCTCATCCCTCGTTTATGCACATCATGTGCTCTCAGGATTTTCTTTGGCCACCCGTTTTAGGTGCTCCGGCCACTGTTTTCGTTGAGCCTTTACGAGTCATACGAAGTCCTCATGCTTAATCGGCTCGTCTATCTGCTGGTTATTTCTTATTCTCCACTCGTCATCTTCCTTAACCGGGCCGTAATCACGTCACACAATCTTCCATTCAAACCTTCAGTGTTTCTTGTTCCTTTATTGCTAATGTCCACGTCTCACATCCGTAAGGAACAGTCGGTCTAGTAAAGTGACTTACACGTTTTCAGTTTTATGTTGTGACTAATCAGCTTGCTTAAATAGAGGGAGCAAAAGATGGGGGATGAAGAGATTGTTTTTCTGTCTGTGTAACTAGGTTTGCTATCTATGAAATTCAAAGTTCATTTATTATTTTATATGTGGACTATACGCGCGCGCGCGTGTAGATTTTGAAAATAGTTATTTTTGTATGCCGGTGTAAAATTCAGACAGAACAGATATTGTGTAGTAAGTTATACGAGTAGTTAGCATTTATGCAGATTCAACACTGTCCCACGTGACAAACATGTGACTATAGTTTACGCTTCACTGACAGCCAAGTTGTTTATAAACTACTATTATATTGATCTATGCTTTCATTAATCAGGTCTAGTTATCACCACTGTACCAGTCTAACATTACGGTAGAACTGTGGTCAGAGCGCAGGTAATCACAAAAAAGTCATCACATTAATGAAAGCACAGTTGACTGCTGGATTGGAAGACGATACTTAACTCTTGGTCAGGAAGAACAATTAAAAGAGGTAAACAATTATCTTTATGATAAAAATGACTGTACAATTCATTAATGCATAATCATAATAATAGATGTGAGTATTATTATATATGATATTACATCAATTTATAATGTTTATAAATAATATATATGGACGTGTTCACGCGCGCACATATCCTAGTGTGCAGTAGCGTGAATATTTCATTTTTAATGTCATTTTGAGATCTAGGAATCTAAAAATAAAAATTTGAAGTTGCAGTATACAAGGTGATGTATATATATATATATATATGGAAATAAGTTATATATTAATGTGTACTTATATGTGATCAAATATAGCAAATAAGACTTACTGTGCGTGCGTGTGTGTGGGAGAGAGGGAGGGAGGGAGGGAGAGAGAGAGAGAGAAAGAGAGAGAGAGAGAGAGAGAGAGAGAGAGAGAGAGAGAGAGAGAGAGAGAGAGAGAGAGAGAGAGAGAGAGAGAGAGACGTCTTGAAGAACGTTTTGTAACCAATTACCGTGTTATTAGACGGACTTCGGTTAGTCTCCTACTTAGGCCTATGTATCGCACAATAATCACAGACCGTGTGAATGTCATTTGTGACGACGTATCTATGACATGTAACACTGAAAAAATTGCAGAATGAAGTGTAATTAGAAGAATATTATAATATAATATAATAATAATAATAATAGAATTTGTATTAAATAGTATTGACGAAGACATCCCACTGTAGGGCAAAGAACTCCTCCAAGACTGAGAGACGTTAAGTCCCATTGATTTGGGTACTGTTTTACTCATATTGTACTCTTTTATTTTAATTTTACTATTATTATTATTGTTATTATTTTTATTATTATAGATGGTACTGGAAATGGAGCTCGGGGAGTTCATGTCCGCGATTATGCTTCCTGGTAAGGTCGAATAGGACCGCATCAATGCACTTACTCAATGGGTCCTACTAGAACAGAAAGGCAGGCCCAACTTGCGCCCAACGGGCAGTAGAAGATGAGGGTCAACTAGAAGGAGCCCGATAAGGGCGCAACAGGCTCCATCCTGAAGTAATACGCCAAGTGGTTCCAGAACGGATATGAAGCACACCAGAGGAAGCACGGTCTCTTCTGACGGTGCAAAAAGAGAATCCCCCCCCCATAATAAAGAATATTATTATTATTAATTTTATTACTACCGTTATAATTTTTATTAGTATTAGTAATGTTACTGTTGTCGTTCCATTTGATATGATGGCACATTAAGTGCCACCGTGGGGGATTTATGTAGGCCTACTAGATTGGTAACCAAACAATCAAACACCGTCACAGTAGCTTCAACTATATAGCTGTCTACTGGCCTAGCCAAACGTTCACCACACCACACATTTTTCAATTCGCAAACGATTATCACCTGTTCAGATTATCTGAATAAACATTTTTTTTTCTCTTTTCTGTTTATATATATACCATAGTACTTTTCGCATTCTTATGTACAGTCCGTACTTCACTGCCCGTCTTGCTGATTCATAATAAATCATATACTAAAAATTAATTTTACCTAATTGAACAATTATTTTTTTATTTTTTTAGTGTCTGTATGCGCGAGATATTGTCTTTGTGTTTTCAAAATGCAATAATTTCAAAATTTAATAAGCGAGTGTAATTATTTTCATACGCAAGTGTTGAATTTCTACAAAAACAGATACAGTGCAAATAAATTATTGGAACGGTTTTATCATTTGTACAGAAATTTATCGTGTATTGACATTTTACAATTTTCTTTCTCTATGCAGCTAAGTCTGGTGGTTGTTGGGTATGTGACAATAATGGTTTTACTCTTTAAAGAATCAGAACTTTGTTTTCATCACTGACGTAGTCTCCTTCCTTGGTATGTTGATGGTCAGAGTACCAGTACATTTAAATCGTCATTTTCTTAAAAGCGATATGCTTTATTAACTGTGAGATTATGTAACGTTTGTGGAAAGTAAATCACTTTACGGGCGTGGGATGGCATTTTAACACTTGCATACGAAATTAGTTATTTTTATACAAAATTTAAAAACAGTTTATAAACATTTGCTGTATTTAAAAATGCGCTGAAAGCCGGTAGGTTAACGCAAACACATAGAATTAGTTTTCCTTAAACACATCACAAAATCTAACTTTCTAATCTTGTCAGTCTTTTTTGCCAACGTCCACCACGGCTGACCGTAAGCAACAACGCTGCCTAATAAGTGCCTTACACTTTTTCATTTTTGTGTTGATTAACGAGCTTGCTGTCTACTGTTAGCATTGTATGCCCTATTTGTATCCTGTAATGAGGACTTTGTTTTCTATCTATATTTATTTATACTATTATACTAGAAATATATGACATCTTAAACATATATTTCGAATAATGTGTATATACAAAATGTGAATGCGCGAGCGTGTCCGTTTTTTTTGCGTAGGTATATGTACGTGAATGTAAATGTAGGCTAAATATTACTTCTCCACATACTTGTGCAATCTTCTGTTCTGCAGTTACTTTTATAAATAATTTCTGCGTTGTTATTGTGTGTAGTTTTTCAAACAATTATTTCCTTATGTAAATGTAAAACTCAACATTGGCCCGTGTTACAAACTTCTGACTACTATAGTTTATACTTCACTGACCGCCAAGTTGTTTATAAACTTCTATTATATTGACCTACGCTTTCATTAATTAGGTCTAGTTATCACCACTGTACCAGTCTGACCTTAAGGTAGACTCGTGGTCAGAGCGCATGTAAAGTCACACATTAAAGTCATCACATTAATGAAAGCACAATTGACTGCTGGATTGGAAGACGATACTAAACTTCGGGCAGGAAGAACAATTTGAAGAGGTAAACAATTAAATTATGATAAAAATTAGTGTAAAATTTATTGATGCATAATAATTACAATAATTGTGTGTATTATTATATGCACTGTAGTGTGGCAAAATTAATGAGAATTTAAGAAAAAGGTTGGCGAAATGTTACGTGTGAAGCATTGCTTTATATGCTGCAGAGACATGGACACTGAGGAAGGACGATGAAAAAGGTTAGAAGCATTTGATATGTGGGTTTGGCGAGCAATGGAGAAAGTGAGGTGGGTAGATAAATTAAGAAATTATGAAGTTTTACGAAAAATAGGGGAAGAGAGAAGAATCCTGAAGATAATAGAAAATATGAAAAGGAATTGGTTAGGTCATTGTTTAAGAAGAGCAATGCCTTGCTTACAACTGCCATGGAGGGTGTCGTAGAAGGAGAAAAAAGAAGAGGGCGTAGAAGAATGAAGTTAATAGATAGCGTTAACATCTGAGGTTGTTACGAAGAAACGAAAACACTGGCATGCGACAGGACAGTTTGAAGAGCTTTTACCATTTGAAGACCTGCCTTAGGGCAGAACACCAAATAATAATTAAATTATTATATGCATTAGTATTTTACAGTATGGTATTAAGAATAAAATATGTATAATCGTGGGCGCACATGTTTGTGTGTAGTATCGTGAGTATTCGATTTTTAATGTCACTTCGAGATCTACAAATCTAAACATTAAATTGGAAGTTTAAAAAGTGAAGTACCAAGAAAACATACGTTAAGTGTGTATACCTGTATGTGAATAAGAGAGAGAAAAGTGCAAAGATTTGCTGTGTATGTGTGTGTGTGTGTGAGAGAGAGAGAGAGAGAGAGAGAGAGAGAGAGAGAGAGAGTGTGTGAACCAGTTTTGAAGAATATTTTTTAGCAAATTACCGCGTGTAACGAGCAAAAATTTAAAAATTTCAAATTTTCTCCTCGACGGAGTGTGTTCACACGAAGTTGTGTCAACGACTTCTAGTCGACGCAATAAATAAAACGTAATGTGAAGATGTCAGAGCAGCGTCGCTAACAAGACAATAGGAAGACGTTAAGTTCTACTCAACTATAGAAATTGGATGTACGATATGACAGGGGAAGTTTAGCTAAAAATTATTACCCACAACAGCCGAGACAAAGCAGGTGAGGACACTCACACGTGTACTGGGAATTAAGGCATACGTTCAGTCAGGTTACGTCAGAATACGAGGTACTGCAAAAAAGGGAAACAAGATGTTTACAAAGGAGCGTACGTACAGCACTTTCAGAAACAATGAGTGAAGTGGAGAATGGACAGGACTCCAACCAAGCTACACAGCTGGAGGTAACGTCTAAGCGTCAGACGCAATTTACGAGTAGAAAGTTAGGGTGACTTCACCAGCTAACATATGTCCAGAATTATTAATAGTTACAAAAAAGGGGTGTAAGAGAGAACAATACTTCGGAAGGACCCGAGAACAGATGAAGGCAACTTAGAAAAACACTGCGTATACCTCACACAAAAGAGTGATCGACAGGCGTATAATAGCTAGAAATTCTGCGAAATAGGTCAACGTTCGAACAGGACAAATCTGGGGATGTCTGGCAACCTATCAGAATACAACACTTGCGAAGAACACTGGTGGAGAGGACAGTTTCTATAGCAACCAAAAGCAAAAGGCGTATCAGAAGATAGATACTGAAAAGCCCTAGTGTAGTGGGACAAAGTATTCCGAGAAAACTATGAGCTGACCTATCACGAGTAAGAAAAGGCGTGGACAGCGCAGAAGACAAAATTTGAGTAAGGAAAAACTGATAAAACTATGTGTCTAACACAGGGACAACCCCAGTATATCTCATTTTTCAACCAGTATATTTAAATTTTCAGACTAGTATATCTAAATCTTACGGCCAGTATATATCAGTAAATTACAGTTTCATGTAAATTAACAGACTTAGTGAAATCGTCATGTCATAATAGTCAGACTTAGTGATTTTCGAATAGTGGAAGTCAAAGTGCGATTTAACGGACTCATGTAGTAATCAATCAAAGTGAACAATACAATCTCAACACGTACCAATATCATTACTTGTGTATTGTACAAAATAGACGAACTTACAATTAGTCAGTGCTACTAAATCACATTAAACATAATAGAACATGAAACATTTGAACGAACTAATCTAATCACATATACACTGATAGAAGGTGAAATAAGTGGCGAACGGACATAAACATAAATGTTGCAAAATGAACATACAACACTCATTTTAGAATGAATTATTCAGACTAACACTAAATCCATTACTTATTTACACAACTCTACTTCGACGCGAGTGATCGTGGGTGTATACAAGTGTTTGTGCTATCGACGGCAGTCAACAAGATGTGTCTTTCTGTCTTCATCACCACAAGGACCGGACATCACCGGACTCTAAACGGATATTCTATAAACTCAAGTAACCATTATTAATTTATTACTTTAAGTAACTGCTACTGACCTGATTCTTTCAAAGAATTCCTACCCTGGGAAGTTATAAATAAATGTAACGAATATAATTAGAGTTAAAAGTTATAAATAACGAATATGTTAACAAAACTATCTGGGATTAATGAACGCATCAATAATTAGTAATTGAATTGTTGTATTATATGATTTATGTATGTATGTCTTTTTCAGCGAATATTTAAACTAGAACTTGTTTATTGGAAATATGTATGTATTTACAGGTGCAACGACGTTTTTATATGTATGATTATAATTTATTATGAATGAATAATAAATTAGTTATTTAAGTTGATTTTACACATGCGTTCATTATTACAGATAACCCACATGTTAAATTAATCTTTAAAACAAAGTAAATTTTCTAAGAGTTTCTTTTTTGCTCAGTGATTTAATTGAATTCACAATATTAATTGTTAACTGATATCAATGTAAATGCGGCAAACACAATTAAATAATTAATTGCCACATATGTAAATTACATTTACATTTATTCATTGTATGTAATGGCGCTCCAAGATCGTGGGGCGCGGCAAACACAAATAAATTAATTAATTCCATTTACATTAAATAATTCATTGTACGCGTTATTAGAAGGGCTTCGGTTAGTCTCCTACTTCAGCAGCACACATCAAACATAAACCGTGAATATCAGTTATGACGTGTGACACTGAGTGAAAATTTCAGAACAGGGTGTAAGATGATGGATTAACTATCAGACCCTCTACAAGAAGCACTCTAGCCTCGCTACAAAGCTGAAAAACACATAATTGCAAACAAAACAAAAAAACCCTCCTTAAACTGCGACATCAAGATACATCCCTTCTAACAAGCAAAAGACCCTTCACTTACAACTATCCTTTACACGTCCTCTTATAAATTTAATCCACAATTGTTTACCTCACAACGTCCACCGTATAGCAACCAAAGAAATATCAGATGAACACAAGGACACGCCATAGAACGATATGCTACCAAGATACCATAGGATTTCACGGATCCGGTGGTAGGATCCGCCCTTAATTAGGTAGGTGTAAGACTGTAAGAAAATTCCATAGCAAAGAAACTGCCAAGTGGTAGTAAATGAAACGAAACATGTGCTGGTACACTTGATCTGCTAAACTACAGAAAGTACCATTAGGAGAGAAAAATAAAAAAAAAACTGGAATCTTTTATCGGCGAGAATAGTCAGAGAAACACTCACCTGAACTTACTCGTCACCAACTTTGGTTTTACACGTGTGGAAATTTTCACACACACACACACACACACACACACACACACACACACACACACACACACACACACACACACACACACACACACACACACACACACACACACACACACACACACACACACACACACACACACACACACACACACACACACACACAAAATATTTTAAGATATAAAAGCTAGGTTGAGATCCTCTGCTCTAGGAAATTAACGTGTGTGTTTAAAGCAGGCTCCATTTTGAACCTACACATGTACCCTGCTATTTGATTTTAAGACTATAAACCCGTTTGTCTTTCTCGTCTTCAAGTGTACTGTAAATAAATGAATTTGACAACATATCAGGAGAAAGTCGTAAACAAGTTGCAAGTTGTATAATAATAATGTACATAACAGTTATCACAAGAGCCTGGCCATTTGACAAAATCTTTATGTCAATCTACAAGCAAACGGGAGCACAGCAAATACTTTTGCTCACTCTATGCATCTCTCATCGCGTCTCTTTTCTTTATCAACAAGTGCGTACACTGCCAGCAGTATTGCAATCAATAAAATAGTACTTTAAGTTATTATTTCACCACCGGAATAATACTGATTTTATGGCCAGTATTGGTTGTAAAAAAGGCTTTCAGGGAACTGAGATTTTCGGTACATTTAAATAATATCAGAGCGTATGTATTGTGAATTAACGCGATTATTCAGTACATTTTCATGGGAAAAAATTGTCTTCATCTCCACTGCAACCAGAACTTTTGCTAGTTATGGTATACAGTTGCCTTTTCGTTTTTTTTTTTCTTAAATGTAGACTAAACTAAAGAAGTTTAAACATCTCCCGATTTAAAGTGACACTACAGGGCGGCCATCGATTGCGCCCGGTTTAATTCATAAACGAAATATCTTCCACTTCACTGCACACACACCTATTTACTGTGCTCACGGTCATTTTTCACACCCACACACGCTCGCGCGCGCGACCCTATAATCCTCTTTATCTCCTTGCTAAACTGTTGGGTATTATTATTATCACATTATTATTGTTTTTTATCTTCATCATCTCCTCCTCCATGTTCTAATAATAACAACAATTATAATAACAGTAATAATAATAGTAAAATAATAATAATAATAAAACTATTATTATTATTTTTAATATTGGCGAGAACATCCCATTGTCTGGCAAAGGCATCCCCGGCCTCACGTCTGACCGAAGATAAGTGCCATCCTGGGGATTTGTAGACTACTTTACTCATTCTTTAGGCATTTATTTGCATTCTAGAACTATAATTTATCATCATCATCATCATCATTATAATTTTTATTATTATTATTATTACTGATATTGATGTTATTAATTTGTTGTTATTGTTGCTATCACTGTTGAGCAAACGCTTACTCCACCCAAAACTCTGAGAGACGTTAGTGCCATCGAGGGGATTTATCTACTAGCCTACATTAGTAACCAAACAATAGCCTCACCTTGCAAACACCGTCACCACAACTTACAACATTCCTCACGGTCAGCTGTCTACTTGCCCAGTCAAATGTTCACCCAATCACACATATTTAATACTCTTAATTTTGCAAACGATTATCATCTGTTCAGATTAACAGAATAATTATTATTTCCTCTTGTTTGCTTATTATAGCCGGCACTGTTTTTCACATTCTTCTGTGTACATTCCATACTCCACTGCCGTGTTACTCGTTCATATAGCATCATACAAAAATAGAAATTTATATATTTAAACAACAACAAATTTTTCTTATCCTTAATATTATTTCAAGGTGAGTGTTTTCGTGTTTTGAAAATGTAAATTTCATAAAGCGAATATAATTATTTTCGTATGCAAGTGTTAAATTCCAAACACAACAGATACAGTGCAAATGCAAATAAATAATATGAAGGGTTCATAATTTGCAGAGAAATGTGTCGTGTAATGGCATTTTACAGTTCTGTCGAGTTTAGAAAATTTGCAGTTGTGGTTGTCTGCACTTAAGTTTGTGACAATACTGGTCTTATACTTTTAAGAATCAGATACATTTTTTTTATTAATCATTTTGCAGTCACGTTACCTGCCTTGTTCATGATCAGGGTTCGAAAAAATAAAGAATCATCATTTTCTTAAAAGCGACATACATTCTTAACTGTTTGTTGATATCAAACGCCTGTGAAATGTAACTTCAACAATTGCATACGAAATCAATTATTTTTCCAATAACTAGGAATTATTCTAAGTTGTAGACAAGATGAACAATTTAAAGATAATTATAAAAACTATTTCCTGTGACACAAAACTAGTCGTGTTTCACAAAAATACTACCGTGAGTTAATAGTCCTACGACGTAAGAAATCCTTTGTCGGAAAACAAAAATGTTTTTCCGAAACTTCATCATAAAGATTTTAAATTGTAAGCTGAAGAAACGTCCATAACATTTGCTTATATAAAATTAGTAGGCCTACTTATAAGTTACTGCCTTCTAGTTTGGTAATATAACAGTTTTCTGATTTTGTGTTAGAGGCGTATTCGTTTCGTTTTTAATTGCTAACCTTAACTTTATTTAACTATAGTAATAGTAGCATATGGGATATTAAACATATATATCGAATTATATGTGTACAAATGACGTGTGTTTCTATTACGTGAATGTAGGCCCACATATTTATATAATATTCCGTTGTGCAGTTACTTTTAGTGTGGGTCGGAAGCACTTTGAGGCAGAACCACACATGTGTATATGCGACTGAGAACAGGAGAACGTTTACTGGCCGCCAAGTTGTTATATTGATCTACGCTTTCATTAATCAGGTCCTGCTATCACCACTGTACCAGTCTGACCTTACGGTAGACTCGTGGTCAGATTGCGTGAGTCATCACATTAACGAAAGCACATCAACTTCTGAATTGGAAGACGATACTAAACGTTGGTCAGGAAAAAACTTTTCACACTTGAAGAAGTAAACAATTACCTTTATGGTAAAAATGACTGTAGAATTTATTGATGCTTAATAATTATAATAGTTATACGTATTACAATATGCTGTATAATTGCAATATATATATGTTCGCGCGCCCACATGTTTGTGTGTAGTACCGTGAATGTTAAATTTTTAATGTCACTATGAGATCTAAGAATCAAAAACCAAAATTGGAAGTTGCATTTTGTGTGTCTGTGTATGAAGAAGATAGAAACTGATAGAGCAAAGAAGACTTGCCCCGCGTGTGCGCGCGCACGCGCGATTGAGAGAGAGTGAGTGCGTGTGCGTGCGTGCGTGTGTATGGGAGGGAGAGGGAGAGGGAAAGGGAGGGGGAGGGGGAGGGGGAGGAGAGAGAGAGAGAGAGAGAGAGAGAGAGAGAGAGAGAGAGAGAGAGAGAGAGAGAGAGAGAGAGAGAGAGAGAGAGAGAGCCGTCTTGAAGAACATTTTGTAACAAATTATCCTGTTATTAGACTTTCGTTAGTCTCCTCCTTCATCTACAAGGAAAAATACAAAATATTACGCCGAATGAATTTACGACTGGTAGACTATTACAGATGTATGACAGTGAAGTGTTTGATCCGTTATACTGTGTATACTGTGTCTCATGCTGAAATGTGTCGGCTTTAAACCACTGATTCCACCTAAGTAGCGGAATAGCAAACAGAAGCCGATTTAAAGTATGGCTGATTGATAAAAAAGTACTGTACGATACTTTATATAATATACTTATAATATACTTTTCGCTAGTTCAGGCAATAAGCGTGACAGTAAAAAGATTATTTCACACAGCAGTTAAACACCCCATTCTTTAATTCCATTATAGACGAATAATGAGAAAACTGCACTAACTTTAATCATTCTTTTTTTGAAAACTTAACGTTAAGCTAAATGGAAAGTGTCACGTATTCTCTACGGCAGAGATTTTCAACCTGATAGGTGTGACTGGGATGTTGTAAGCTGTCAAAAATAAGATGAATACAGATTATGAACGTACGAAGACAACTCGTAACTTTTTGTTTGGGTTCAAGAAGTTTCAATACTTTTCTTTACAAACCCACAAAAAAATAGAAATTAATTAGTTTAAAATATAGCGTTTTCTTTTTAGTGACTGAAGTTCTACAAAGTCTGGACAAATTTTCAGTTCTTGTGTAGGGCTGTTTTCATTGCCTTCTTGCGTAAAATACCGCTGAAGTCCAGCTATGAACTTTTTCGCGTCCTCCGTTGTTACCTGCTGAATTTCTGGTTCATCACCATTTTCGTCCGCTGCATTTAGGCCTACCGCGATCCTTTCTAATATGGTAGAATCACATTCTTCATTTTCGTTAAAACATTCTATATTTTCATCAATCCGGATAAATTCTTCTTGATTTTTAACTTGTTCTAATAAGCGGCTTGCGTCTTCATCCGTAATTGTTGCCTCGGGTAGCAGAAGACTCGTTTCCTGACCGACGGAGAAACCACAATGTCCAAAGGAAATTTGAATTGCAGCTGCATTTAGTTTTTACCAACTGTCTGCAAAAACTGTAATGTGACTCGCGCTGACGTCTGTAGCTGTAGAGGATGAAGATAAAACGTTTTCTTCTATTTCGTCCAAAATGTGGTTCACTAATTTGCCCCTGTAAATTGATTTAAAATTTTGTATTATACCCATGTCAAGTGGTTGAACCAGGCTTGTGTTATTAGGTGATAAAAACTCGATAGTTATATTTTTTAAACAATCTATACGTGGATGTGCAGTACAATTGTCTATAATTAGAAGAATTTTTCTTTACTTGTTTTGTAACTTCGCGTCCCAGTTTACAAGCAACGTCTGAGAAATTGTGTTTGTCATCCAAGCATTTTTGTTAAAATAATAATGAACCGGCAAACTGTTCATTCTGAGCCACTTAAAACAACGAGACCTGTCTGTCACGAGTAACTTGCGTTTATGACTTCCGGACATATTCGTACAACAGAGCACAGTGACACGGTCCATCGATTTTTTGGGCCTGATAATTTTATAGGTTTATAACACAGAGAACCGTCTGGTGTGGTTCAATAAAACAAACCAGTTTCGTCAGCATTATAAATATCATCCGCTGAAAATTTCTGTAACATTTTGGGTAGTGTATTGTTCTTCCAGTTTTCAGCACTTCCGACGTCAGCGCTAGCTTTTTCCCCGTGGCCATTCTTAAACTGAATTTGTTGTATACTTTTCCAACGAGATAACCAACCATCTGTGGCCTGAAAACCATCATGGTTTAATTTCTTGGCAAATTCTTCTGCTTTAATTTTAAGCTCTGGACCGATAACAGACAAACCTCGAGCAGTCACAGTGGGTAATTTTTCTTGCAGTAGCAAGACACGACTTTTCGGTACCCCAATGAGTTCAGCGAGTTTTCATTAACTAGTGTTAGGTGGGTAGGTTTTGATATTGTCAAGTAACTTAATTCTTTCAGCCAAAGTCATGTTGTTCCGCGGCATATTTGTAGTTTAAAACGAAAAATTGTAGGTCAGAAAATTTACAAGACAAACTGACAATTAACATGAAAAAAACCTTATATAATAACGATTAAAATGTAAAAAAATAGGCACTATTCAATAACAAAACGAAAAACTTCACTGCCTTCCGATACGTGTAACAAATTTTTAACGTACGAAGACAACTCGTAACGTTTTGTTTGGATTCAAAAACAATAAAATTTCAAGTTCAATACTTTTCTATACAAACCCACAAAATACGCGTGATTATTCAGTAAATATTCATCGGAGAAAATTGCCTTCCTCTTCACTGTAACCACAACTTTTCTCATTTCGCTCGTTACGCTGCTTGAAAATAGGTTACATTTCTAACCAGCTGGAGAGCTGTTTTTGGATTGTATGTGTGCGCGCTTGTGTTAGTGTTTTCAAAATACAAATTTTGTTTACGATTGTATTTTCACAGGTAAGTTTTAAATTTCTAAACAACATGTACAGTGCAAGTAAACTATTCGAACAGTTTTTTTCTGCGTCCTATGACAGCCTCCTGAGGATGGAGATGCCGGACGAGCTGTTGTTCCATCTCCAGATATCACATTTCTGATCCGAACAGAAATAAATTATGGAAAAACCAACTGCTGATAAGTGGAGAAGCTGGAAGGAGACATTTTGACAGTAGATTCGCATGTGAAAAAAAATTGTTTTTGTAGATATCTTGAGATTGACATCAGATGATGCCAGAAGTAAATAATAGGGCAACAAAATAGGGCAAAATGTTGATAGTGCAGCTGGATTCAGTGCCCTAAATACCCTAAATACCAAAAAGGATGATTTATTATACCATTTTAGAAAGAACAGTCAGCTATGGCTCTGAGACATGGGAGTCAAATCACAGAAACTCCTGAAAGATACATGCTGGGAATCGGATTTCTGGAGAAGGCCTTGTAGGGTGTACAGCCTCAAATTGGTGATATCATGACGTAACTTTGTCCACACTTTTTTGCGTTTCTGTGTCTTTTAAGCACATTTTCTTCTTTCACTTTGTTATTTATACTCTATTTCTCTTCAGTCATTCTTCACCTGTTTTCTCTAGTCATCTGCCTTCAGCTCATATCGAACTTGAAGGAATGGATTGACCGCCAACACGGTGAGGTTAACTACCATCTGACACAATTTAATGCCTAACTCCATAGAATGAGAAAGGTGCAAAGTCCAGCACGCCAATACGGTGGGCGAGATTCCCACATACCATGGGAAACACGGTTTCATCTGACGGTGTATGAAGCGTCTTTCTCCATTTTAAAAAAAATTATTATTATATAAGTATTATTATTGGCCTAATTTTTATTATTAGTAGTACTGTTATTGTTATTATTTTGTTCTTGTCGTCGATATTTTTATTATTTTCTATTTTTTATTATTTTGGTTGTTCTTGTTTTTCTTGTTATTGTTGCTGGTATTACTGACAAAGACATCCAATACTGGGCAACTGCCACAAGGCTCACACCTGAGAGACTTGAGTGCCAGACCCTTCTTGCGGATTTATGTAGTACATTAGTAACCAAACAATTGCTTCACCTTGCAAACACCGTCACCTGAGCGAGCTTCCAGAATTCGGCACTATCAGGTGTCTTCTTCCCCCCCCCCCCCGCTAAATGTTCACCCAATATCACATTTACACTTCATAATTTCGTGTAACATTATCATCTGTTTCGATTGACTGAGTTGTTATCTAAACACAATTTATTTTCTCATTTTTGCTTCCGACATAGTATTCTGTGTACTGTCCGTACTGCACGTCAGCTGTTATTGATTCATATATCATCATAAATAAATTAGTTTTTCCTACTTTTAACTGCTAATTTGATATATCCTGTGTGGAAAGTAAATCATAGTGCCAACTCTTTAACACTTGCATACGAATTAGTTAGTTTTACACAAAATTAAAAACAATTGTAAAAACATTCCCTGTGACTCGGTAGATCAACGCAAATAGTCGTCCACAATTAGTCAAAATAGAGAATAAATTTTCTCGAAACGCCGGCACAAAGAATTTAAATCGCGTCTAGTAAATTGATCCAAAGTAACCAAACGTTTAGTCATTCAGAATTATAATGTAAAAGGCAGGACTCTACTTAAAAACACTCGAAGACGAGTCATCACAAAATACCAATTATAACGATAAAATGTCTAAATACAATGTTTTTTGTAAGTGGACGTTGTAACTAGGGTTGCTGACAGATATACAAAGATATACGATGGCTTGGTAACATGTGTTGGCCAAGACAAGGGAAGACAGGATTTAGGCGAACAATGCCTCTGTCGCAGCAGCTGTACGGTGAAGCGAATTGCGGATGACGCGCAATGACCCAAGAGAGACAAAGGCGAAATATATCGCTAAGAAGAGACAATAGATCGTTGACAAGGCGACATAGCGACGCTATCTAAAAGACAATTAGCCACATGCGTCGAGCTACACACCAAACGCAGTGTTACATTGCTACAATAGACAGGAAAAGCCCGGCTTGAGTAGACAATACGCTTGCACAATGAACGAACGACGGGACGTCCAGCTTTACCAGAAGGGTACGCGACGAAGGAAGGCTTGGAGAGCAAAATGTAGCAGCTGTCTGGAATACTCGGAATTGACCACACTCGTCGTGGGAACGACTAGGAGAAACTAGTTGACAATACGAGCAATTGGTCACGGGTAAGAAGTATGGTGAACAAAAGAGCAGATGAGAGGGCCACACAGCAATTACAACACTTTGTCTAAAAAGGGCAAGTACGCCAAAATACGAGAGTGATAGACAGCCGTGAAATTGGTCATCCGACTCAAACGATGGGTGGAGCCAACCAGGAACTTGTAAGGGTAGGGAATAAGGAAGCCTATCAGAGTCGAGAATTGAGGAGAATGTCCCTACAAGAAGTGGTTACCAAGGAAACGAACTGGAGGAACGAATAAGAAACGAAGGGACATGAGAATCTAGAGTGTTAAGGCGGAGTTTCCACCAGAAAACAAACGAAAACCAATAGAAGCGCAGAGGTTGAGAAATTAAGTGGGAATTAGAGAAAATAGTGGGATTTTTGGGGTATAAACTAGAGTGTTGACCGCGAGCGGGGGTCTTAAGTTTTTATTCTGATACCGGAGAGTATGTTCTCTTAGAGTCGTAAGTCTTGTTTCATAGATCAGAGAGTATGAACTCTGGAGTTGTATATCGGAAGTCTTATATCTTATATCTAATAGCCGAAGTCGAGAGTCAGATATCAAGAGTCGTATAATTTATATATCGGAACTGACGGGAGTGCGGATGCCATAATGGAGAAAAGTCGTATCGGTTGAAGAATCGGTGTGAGTTTATAAGTACGAACAGTCGAGAATCGGAAGCCGGTAATGGAACTTAGTTTTTTTAAAAGACATGACGTTTATTATTTAATATTTCCCTGAGCGGTAAAGTGTGATGATTATCAGGTAAGTGACAATAATATTGTTATGCTTTTAAGAACCAGAATTTTGCTTTAACCACTGATGCAGTCTACTTCCCTGGCATCTTGATGTTCAAATGCAAAACCATCATTCATCATTTTCTTAAAAGCAATATACTTTTTTAACTGTTAATATGATATGGGCCTGTCGTGTGTGGAAATTAAATCATAGTGGTCAACTGTGTGACACTTGCATACGAAATTAGTTAATTTTATACAAAATTAATAACAATTGTAAAAACATTCCCTGTGACTAAAAATACGCTGTGACTTGGTAGATCAACGGAAATAGTAGTCCACAAAAAAACAGAATAAATTTTCTCGAAACGCCGACACAAAGAATTTAAATCGCGTCTAGTAAATTGATCCAAAGTAACCAAACGTTTGGTCATTCAAAATTATTATAATGTAAAAAGCGGGAATCGGCTTCAGAACATTGGAAGACGAGTCGTCACAAAATACCAATTTAGTGTAAAATTTCAAAGAAAAAAATCAACCATTTAATATCGAATCGCGTACTATATTACGGAAACCTTGTGTAACCAGCTGGACAGCTGTTTTTGGTTTGTATGTGTACACAGTTGTGTTAGTTTTTTCAAAATACAAATGTTGTTTACGACTGTAACTATTTTCATACGCAAGTGTTAAATTTCTAAACAACAGGTACAGTGCAAATAATCTATTCGAACGGTTTTATCTTTTGAACATTAATTTATCGTGTCTGATATTTTACGATTTTCTTAACTTTAGAAGATTTCTCTTTGCAGCTAAGTCTGGTGGTTGTCGGGTATGTGACAATAATGGATTTATGCTTTTAAGAATCAGAACTTTGTTTTCATCACTGACGTCGTCTCCTTCCATGGCGTCTTGATGGTCAGAGTACCAGTACACTTAAATCATCATTTTCTTAAAAGCGATATGCTTTATTAACTATAAGATGATATAACGTGTGTGAAAAGTAAATCACAATTCATTAAACTTTAACACTTGCATACGAAATTAGTTATTTTTATACAAAATTAAAAAAAGTTTATAAATATTTGCTGTATCTAAAAATGCGCTGAAAGCCGCTAGGTTTATGCAAATAATCATCTAGAATTAGTCAAAAAAAGAGAATACATTTTCTTCAAACGCCAATACAATGATTTTAAACTGAGCCTAGTAAGTCTCAAGTAAGTCTAGTAAACTGATCTAATGTGGTCAAACGTTTGGTAATTACAAATTATTATAATATACAATGCGGAACTCTAGTTCAAACTTTGCAAGAGGAGTCTTCATAAACTACCAATCTACGAAGAGTAAAAATCAACCATTCGCGTACTTGTCAATGAAAAAATTAGTTTGTCCAGTTCTAACGAGCTAATAAGGTGGAAAGTACGAATTATCAGCGTAACATTAATATTACAAGAGCAGAAACAAGTTTTTATTGTTTTCAGAAATAATACTGACTATTTGCTAAGGTTACTTCTAGCCCATAAATGCATCAGTCCTTGGTATAGACCAATTGCTGAAATGCGTGGAAGCGGGTGTACAATAAATCTAGAAATTCGTCAAAATATTTTTAGTAAACCAGGAGAGAAGACTGAAATTCAAACGGCCGGAAATTAAAATACGTCACAATATGCCGTCTACTTACATGGCAACGTTTTCCCAACTAAAATTCCCACGTTTATAAAATATATCCATTTATTCCAGTTTAATTACAAGTTGCTATAGTTCTCCTATTTATTGTTTCTTACATTGTATTTCCCGTTCCTACTGTTTAAATTCACAAAGAATTTAAATCGCGTCTAATAAATTGATCCAAAGTAACCAAACGTTTGGTCATTCAAAATTATTATAATGTAAAAGGCGGGAATCTGCTTCAGAACACTGGAAGACGAGTTGTCACAAAATACGAATCTAGCGTAAAATATCAAAGATAAAAAAAATCAACCATTTAATATCTAATCGCATACTATATTACGTAATCCTTGTCTAAACAGCTGGACAGCTGTTTCTGGTTTGTATGTGTGAGCGCTTGTGTTAGTGTTTTCAAAATACAAATTTTGATCAGGATTATAAGTATTTTCACAGGAAAGTGTTAAATTCCTAAACAACAGGAGACAAGACTGAAATTCAAACGGCCGGAATTTAAAATGCGTCACTATATGCCGCATATTTACATAGGCAACGTCTTCCCAACTAAAATTCCCATATTTTTAAAATATATATATTTACTCCAGTTTAATTACAAATTGCTACAGTTTCCATATTTGGTGTTTCTTGTAGTGTACTTCAAACCATTTTCAAAGACAAATAATCAACCGTTTAATATCGAATCGCGTACTATATTACAGAAACCTTGTCTAACCAGCTGGACTTCTGTTTTTGGTTTGTATGTGAGCGCGCTTGTGTGATTGTTTTCAAAATACAAATTTTGTTTACGATTTGCTAGTGTTAAATTTCTAAACAACAGGTAGGCCTACAGTCCAAATAAACTATTGGAACGGTTTTATCTTTTGTACATTAGTTTATCGTGTATTGACATTTTACAATTTTGTTAACATTAGATTTCTCTGTGCAGCTAAGTCTGGTGGTTGTCGGGTATGTAACAATCATGATCTTACGCTTTTAAGAATCAGATCTTTGTTTTCATCACTGACGCAGTCTCCTTCCATGGTACCTTGATGGTCAGAGTACCAGTATTTAAATCATCATTTTCTTAAAAGCGATATGCTTTATTAACTGTAAAAGATGATATAGGCCTAACGTGTGTGGAAGGTAAATCACAATTCATTCAACTTTAACACTTAATTAATTGTTTTTAAACAAAATTAAAAACAGTTTATACATTCCCTGTGTCGGTGAAAGCCGGTAGGTTAACGCAAATAATCATCTAGAATTAGTCAAAAAACAGAACACGTTTCCTTGATACCCCAATACAATTAATTTAAATTCTGTCCGTTAAATTGATCTAAAGTGATCAAAATTTTGATAATTCAAAATTATTATAATATACTGTACAATGCGGTACGCTAGTGACCACTGAACTGTGGTTAACGCTAGTGGCTGTGAGTAGGATATATTTAAATATACTTGAATACGATTATCTGTTAAAACTTCCGGGCTGAAAGGCCGTGGTCGATTGCTTGAAAGACTGCTAAACGTTTCGGCCGCACCACCGGTGGCCATCCTCAGTAGCGAAAAAATTCCCACTACTGGGAATGGTTGCTTGTTCCCAGTTCATTGGGAGACGTGTTCGGCGTGTCATCTATTCGAACACAATTTTTTCGCTACTGAAGATGGCCACCGGTGGTGCGGCCGAAACGTTTAGCAGTCTTTCAAGCAATCGGCCACGGCCTTTCAGCCCGGAAGTTTTAACAGATAATCATAATGACACCGGCCGTGAAAGCCTACGTACTAAGATACTTGAATATATTTAACTTCTCTCTCTACTGGGAAGGAGCAGACAAGCACTGTAAGAGGAGTCTTCATAAAATACCAATCTGGTGTAAATTGAGAAGAGTAAAAATCAACCATTCGCGTAACTCATAATGAAAAAATTAGCTTGTCCGGCTGGTCAGATTAGTATAAAAATATATTGTGGAAAGTAGGAATGATCAAGCTCAATATTAATAATCACGAACAGAAACAATTTATACTGTTTTCTAAAATGTCACTAGTTATTACTGTACTTGTTGTCCGTAAATCTGGAAATTTGAATGGATTCCTTGGGCTACTCATTTTTTTGGGCAATCAGCAGTAAGAATATAATCGTTTATAAAATTCAGAATGTTACATGATGGTTCGCTAGGTAAGTAGAACGCTCTTTGTTGGAAGCCAAGAAGACCACGACGACGGTCTTAATGTAATGGGTAGCCAACGTGTAGATGAGCCTTAAAGTATTCATCAGTGACCAATGTCTTAGCCAGTAATAAGCTAATAATAAAATATTAATATTAATAATAATAATAATACCCACAACTTTGCATAAGTCCAATTTAATGCATTCTATTATTGTTAGGCTGCTTGATTAAATTAACGAGTTGATTAATAATTTATCATCACATATTGTATAGTTTTTGTAAAATAGTCTACTTAGTAACAGTTGAACTGATTAGTCAATTAAAACCACAAAAATTAATGAGGTACTTGTAATGGATTAATTGTAGTGTAACGGAACAATAGTTTCCAGAGGCGCTCCAGTAGTGTCCGGCGACTGTGTGGGCTACTTTGTAGGGCGCCTCTACACCCCCCCCGCACAATAAAATATCACATTATAAAAACGCATCAGTGAGTAAAAAGGAAATACGAAATATATTAACTATAAGATTATTGAACAAAACCCAGGAATTACAAAGGATGTATAAAAAAATAAACATCAAGCAGAGTACAAAAACAAAAAATTCGAAAATAATTTGGAAAAATTAGAGTAATTTATGTTATTTGTCAAGAAAAAATGTACCATATGCACCTTGTACAGTTTTACGTAAATTAACAAATAAACTTACAGTTTTATAAAAACAAAAATATTAAATATTTTTTGGTACATAATTAAACTTACTACCGGTATATTTTATTTGGCAAGAAAATCACATTGGCATTTGGACTGTAGCATGGAAATTACACTGCACATGGGTACTTTGCTAGGAAAATCTACACAGTTATATACACACTATACAGTTTGGTACCGTTATATTCTTTACCTACCCTCGGTTGAAAGAATACACAACCACAATGTTCTGCGCTGACGAGTGCGATATGTCTGCCTGTACTGTCACGAACTGTTAAGAGTTATATTCGCGAAATTTGCGCCAACTGTGTGCCCCGATTGTGTAGCAATGGGGGGGGGGGAGGAGGCAAGAAAAAGAAGTAGATGACGATGACTCGTGCTTTACCCGAAATCAGCCCTGTGTATATCCTATGTATAGCAGCCCGTTTTTTGCGGTATCTGCCGCGAATATGTTTTCTTCATGCTGTACCAGACAGACCCACTGAAACCGTGCTTGAAACAACTAGAGCCTGCAAAAGGCCTAGCACAAGTATATATATATTTTCTGATTTGTGGAGAGAGCACAATGTAGTGGCTACCCCAGTTTACAGGGGACGAATGTTCTCCATTTGGCTGTCAATTACAGTTAGAATTTTGCAGATCCTGTAAATGGGACACATACATCGTCGATTCAGTAGTTACCAACTGGATTCGTATCTCAGTGAATTCATATAGAGATATCGCCACAAAAACCAATATTTATTTCATTGAATATGGACTGCTATTCATGCGTAGGCCTACTGACCTCCTGAAAAGCTGTCGAATGTGTGTTAAATTAATATTAGGTTTAAGTGAAGGTGGTTAGGTTGTGAGAGACTATTTTATCGTCAATAGGTATGATGTTTGCAGTAATTCAGTGAGGACAGTTTCACATACTTCCGGCTGTTGACAATGTATAAACTGTAGACATTCAATGAAAGATTAGTGGGAACTACTGAATGCGAGGGTTTAAGTGTAAAAGGCCCTAAAAATCTGAGAAAATTTTTTTTAATGTAAAAATATTTTTAAATTATTAATCGCGAAGGACGAAGATGATAAGAAGTGCTGTCAAAAAATTGTTTCAGTTAAAATTACCAAAGTAAAAATTAACTGTTAAAGATACTTACATGGCGGTTGTTGAAGTTAATATTTTTGACAAGACTTCGGGTCAGAACACATTATTTTGTCCGTAGGGAACACAAGTTGGACAATGTGACCCGCGCTATGTACAGACCTGCAGCTGAAGAGGCTCGATACACGTCGTGATCCTATTTTATGATAATGAGCGACAATAGCAGATAGGTCTGAAAATGTAGTAAGACAGCGAGAAACCGTCAAGTGTCTTGAGATAAATAATCTGAATTTTTGAGATAGGTAGCGAACTTGTTTCCGTCTCCAAACAGAATGTTGTTCTTAACTTCATTAGGCCATTTGTTCTCATCCAATACTTGAGCATATTTCTGTAGTTCTGCATCTTCTCTTGAAGAAAGCCGTTTCTGTTGCCTAAACAGATTGCCTAAAGCTGTTGTAGATCATATTTAGAGATATTGGCGTATCTTCTGCTTTGACTGTCCCCTGTAGTGAAACACTGCAAAATTTCAGGTTTTTTACTGCCTATTGAGGCTGTTCATAAGTCGTACAGGGAATATCTTTTTTTTTTTTAAACTGTACATAAATATTTCATTTTTATGTTTGCTTTGTAATTAAACGATAAATACAGTTTAATGGTTAAGTCTAACTTTTGCTAAACTTGTGTTGTTACCACTAATACTCACTTACACTTCCATGAGTGCTTTCAAGCCTGTCGGCTCATCTTCAGATGGAAACAACAACCATTGTTGGTAGTAACACAAGTTTAGCAAAAGTTTGCTTTGTATATGTCAATCTTCCTTTTTGTAGGTTAACACTGAGTTCTGAATATACTTGTAGGACATCAAGCATCAGTCCCAACTCCAAAACAAATTAATAAATACCTTTTTCTTTATCCGTGCTGCGACTACGTCTTTGATGTCTTACGACATGTTTCGGGAACACGTTCCCATCATCAGGTAAAATCGTTTTTTCTTCTAGTTCATAACGAACGTGTCAAGAGTATAATAATTAAAACACATCAATACACAAACACTTAACACAATGAGTACGATAGAATTCAGTCCACGTAACAGTGCGCACTGCCGTACTATCATACGAATATGAAAGAAAAAGCACGGATAAAAAAAAGGTATTTATTAATTTCAATTTCACTGCGACTGGAGACCAAATATAATGAATCCAAAACATAGTTTGTTGAAGTTATCTTCCTGTGTGAACGATTAAAAATACACTGGACTTTCTTATCACGGCTCATCAAGTCTTGCTACTTCAAAGTGAGAGACCAAAGCTTCTTTATTTTGCCAGAAAGCAAAACCCACGTTATAGCTTGATGATACCCATCTAGTAGACAAAATTCTACCAATTGTCAACAGCTGAGCTTAAATCCCTGACTGCATCGTGACTGAGAGTTCTAACCCATGGCTGGAACAGTACCAAATAATTTCTTTAAGGAGAGCAGGAACGGCTTCTCGAGAAGCCAGCATTACAGCAGCTCCGTCTGTAACGGCCACTAAGGCCGTTACGCAAAATTTAAAAACTAGATCACTTGGCCTAGAGGAAGCGAAAAGTGTGGTGGAGCCCAGAATGACAGGATTAGCAATGAACATTCTTGTAACCAGTAACAATATTTATTAGTACCATTTTCATTAAGAACATCAATTAAGTTATCATAAAATATTTAGCTATAAGTCTTTCAAACAATTGGATTCTAATATCTTTTACCTTAACAACATCAATTTAAGTTATCCCAAAATATTTAGTTATAAGTCTTTCAAACAATTGGATTCTAGTATCATTTACCTTAACAACATCAATTTGAGTTATCGTAAAGTATTCAGTTACAATTTTATTTGAAACAGCTGGACTTCTGTTACCCTTTTGTTTAAGAGCATTTCTTTATGTTAGTATAAAATTTCAGTTACAGTTGATTTAAAACAGGTGGAGTTGTTGCTGACTGAACTTTAATAATTGGAACGCTCCCACCTGTACCTGTTGAAGAACTCAAATGGTTCCATGTAGATCAGTGTGCGATGAGTGCTGGTGGTGGTCCTTGAAGTGTGCAGAAATTCCAGCTAGTCTCATTCCGGGGAGATGTCTTTAGGTGTTCTGTAGCAGGAGTATTTCTGGGGCTGACGGCTTCGGGGAGCATCCTGCTGCACTGCTCTGCAGATAGTGACCGGTGTAAATGTCACTATCTCCGCAGCCCCTTTCTCCCGGCTGTACGGGGACCCTATAACATTTTATTTGCATATTAGCTGTCAGAGAATACAGCCACCCCTACACTCTCTCGCCTCGGAAAACAGATACCACACACACACTGTCACAATTTGTATCAACACTTTAGTTGCTCTTATTAATTTGCTATGGTTTATTTTATTCATTTACTTTTAACTAAACCTTTCCTTTTTTGTTTTTCACTGTAACATTTACCTTTAACTTTATCAAAGACAATTAAATACAAGGTCGCCACTTGTTCCCAGACCGGAAGTAACGTGTAATTCAATTTTACCACAGGAAAGTATTACAATAAAATAAGCTTTACAAACGTGTGGGCCACACACACACTTGCACAAATATAACACACATAACCCATCATTAAATGAACGTAGAATAAAATAATTGAGCCTCCCCTGAAACCTTTTACTAGCTTACGAAGTCATATGAAAGATCCACGAAACGCTTGTCCCTGGGCCGTCAGACCATCGAACACTCTATTGGAAGGTTGGCGACGAAATGAGAAAGAAGCCTACTATGCTACATAAGCTCAACCTGTTGCGAAAGGATCCTTCGATCCTGTTGAGGTATGGTTAAAAATAATTAATAATTTAAGTACAGGAGAAAACACACACTTTATTGAAGAACAGTTTAGTAGCAAGTATACATAAAACGGACACACGAAATACACATTACAAAAGCACATTTAAAACTGAACTGAACTGGTCGAGTGCATCTCTGTTTATATAGAAAAAAGCTTTTAGATCTTTCCTTTTATTTAAAACTTCCAGAACATTACTTTTGTAGACTTCTCACAGTAAACAAGCATGTGTGTGGGCTGAGGCCCCGCCCAGGTAGCTAGACCTCCCACTGCACAATACAAACTTTCACTCTACAATAACAGGTATACTTACTTAAAATTGAATGTAGAGTTTTCTAGTAAATTCTCAACAGATCCCACTATGCTACATAAGCTCAACCTGTTGCGAATTGCCGATCATAACCTTTGGCAAGCAACCCATCAACCCGCACAACAAGCAGCTGATACGGTTTATTAGATAGCTTCGCCGTAGCACAGACACGGCCTTAATAATCGAGTTAGCTGTGCCGCCCAGCTGCTACGCGCTTTGGCGGCCTTGAATGTTTAAATCACGCCGGGAAAATTCAAACCCCGGCACACGTCATAAGTTAAAGATACAAAATAATCTTTCAAAAGTTCTTCCAATAAACCCAGTGTTGCAAGGTAAGACATCAAACACCTGCATATTCCACTGGCAATGACATTGTCAAGATCAGTCAAGTCCACAAATATGTTCAATAAGATTTTATTTTACATGCACTCAAGCAAAGTACAGAATATACCAGTTCTGTACTAAATAAGAGGTGCAGAAGAGTTTTGAGAGACCTCCGAGATGGAGGAAGAAAATGTTGAGCGTAAATTGTCTACATGGACAACTACAAAGAGAAACAAAGTTGTTTTAGACGTTCAAATTAAAATAATAAGAGCTAACCTTCTTGCATACTATAGAGGTCATAGGCAACCTTCGAATTTATGGGGGAGCATATATAACTCAGAACCAGCGCCATGGGCGCATCTCTCCCCTCCCCCATCCCATCTCCCATCAATGGAAAATATAAAGGTGCGGAGCTGGACGTTGGACATCAATGGTCAATAGCTGGACCTTACAAACATTAACTGTCGCTTTATAATACCCTTGCGCTTATATTTAGGGACGCGGAACACTGAATCAAAAAAAGCTTTGCAGTATTTTTCATAACTAAATTTACCTTATTTTGTCAGCCTTGTGACTTCTTATAATTTTTCTATTACGCGTTTCAGAGCTTATGCTCCATCACACATCAGCGAGCGGAGGTAAGGTGCGCACCCGTTCACGTTCAATTTGCCACTGAGCGGTCGCTATCTTATCTTATTACCGGCGAGCCGTTTCAAGGCCGTGTCGTACAAGTGATTTGAAGCAAAATTTAGTTGATCATTCAACACGCAATCGCGACTGCTTGGGTCGGCGTATGCACTATAAATTTCGAACTCCTCCAAGGCATTCATGAATCGACCCTTCTTACATAGGCCTACATGAAATTTATAGTGCATACGGCGACCCAAAGCAGTCGCGATTGCGTGTTGAATGATCCGCGTGCTGTTTGTATGCAAAAATTTTTGACATTTTATATCATGTGACGACTTCGGTAAGAGTGATAGTTTTATTTTAATATACATCTGATGATGTAGCATAAGCTCTGAAACGCGTAATAGAAAAATTATAAGAAATCACAAGGCGGACAAAATAAGGTAAATTTAGTTATTAATTCGTACAAGTGACTTGGATACCGCATTTAACATGAATATTAAAGTATTTTTCATATAAATTTGTGAAAATTGTTCACATTAGGAGTAGGTCATCAACAATTTGTCATCATGCACACGCACGTTAAAACTAACAAAACTTTATACGAAAAAAAATGGTTAAAGAGGAAAACGTTTTAATAAAAATAAATTAAAGAACTTATCACAATGACACTATTTATTTTCATAAAGTGCACAGAAATGTAAAACTTGAAAAAATCAAGTTTCTCCTTTGGGTAGAAAGGTGTTTATAGGTTTTGGGCGACAAGCTCGACAATCGTATTGGGGGAAGACGTAGCGCGGTTCGGTAAATGGCTGGTACTATTTATAATACAATACCTCGAAGCAGGTACAAGCGGGTGCTTTCCTTCGTTCAAAAGAAAAGAAAATTACAAATTGGTCAGCGGGCGCGTCAAACATAATATTTAACGATAATTATGCTAATTTATGCATAATTTGAATTATTCAATTAAATTATAAAATGTGACTCGTTAATCTGATTATTATTATTATTAGTTATTCTGATTATTATTATTATTAGTTATTCTCATTAATATTATTACTCAGTCTAATCACTGAATGTATCAATTACTAATTAGCATAATTAATGAGACTCTATATTTCGTTGTTATTAAAACAATATAAGAAAATTTATCAAACAAATCAATTGACGTTAATGTCTTTTGATGTTAAGGATTGGAACATAACACTTTGATGTTAAGGAATGAACGCATAAAATATATATAAAATAGAATGCTTGTTTATTACACATTACTCAAGTTAACTTCCGAAACACATATATAAATCATTACCTGAAAATACATTCAGAAACATATAAAACATAAATCACAATATAAATCTGTCTTCGTTGATGGCTGAAAACATAACATACAACATGACATAGATAAACATACACAAAACATAGACAAATCAAATATTATTCACCCTAAACTAATGCGTTCATTATGTGTCTCAGATGAGTAGCTTTTATATTCATAATATATTTTAACGTTATCTTTACTAAATGATTATACAATTTCTCAAAGGTGTTGGTTCTTGGAAAAGAGACAGAGCAGCAGTATTATTATAATATTAAAATCATGAAGACTTAACTTGACATTTTGTATATCCAATAATCCATCGGTGAAATTTCCTGCTTACTGGTGACTCCATGTGTGGTCACTCCGTTGATTGGATGTTTTCACTATCACTTTGAAACTCGCGAAGAGAATTCACTCGCGGCGTACGTGGTGTGGTGTTGGTGTAACCCGTCTTTACTAACAGTTTATAGACTTCTGTGTACTGTAGATACAACCATCATTAGTGGGTTGTGTTCAAATGAAATGTCTATTACAAAGATGCTTCATCCAACCGTTCATGTTCTACTTAGCTTGGTCGTTAATGTGCGTTATGTTATACACTTGTGTTTATGAATACTGAGTTCTCTTATCGTTCGTGAGTCTGCACAACTAGAATAATTAAGTCTGAATCATGTTAAGTTTATGATACGAATCACAATGTCCGAAGTTGATACACAAAAGTTCTATTATTGAGATGTCACTTCACTTGTTAAAAGTTTCTTAGTTCCATAATGTCGAATAATGAAGAATACTTTAATGTTTATAGTACTGAACTCGAAAGTATAACGATACTTAGATAACTTCGCACGTTCAAAAGTTAAAGTAACTAAGTAAATAAACTGCGCAATACTGAGATAAACTTTTATAAGACTGAGGTAAAATTGTGTAGAACTGAGTTAATAAAACTGAGCACAAAATTTTATGAGACTGAGGTCTCGCGTACCCTGCAAACGGTTTTTATCAAACGTTTTCTACCACAATGCAATTTTCTGTCTTCCACGCCTTCGGTTGATCCCGATAGGTTCAAGACTTACCCTGTCCTGGGTCACATGTTCCTTCCACTTTTATGAACTTTGGTTTTCGGCTCTCTGATTTGCTGCCCTGGTTGTCACCATGACAACAGTCCTCTCCACTTACTTCTTCGGAAGATGCTAACCTCTGGTTGGCTGTTGAACATCCTCTGAAATACACAGGTAAGGACATCGCACTCTTTCTAAGAATACAAAGTAATTGTTCGCCTGTCTGTCAAACCTTTGTTTCGTGAGTTTCCCAAGGTCTGTTGTTACACCCTCGCTAACAATCCGTTGGTACTGTTCCTTGTTCAACTTCCACCTCGTTTTTTCTACCAATTAATAATTTCTCGCTCGCTGTCACTCTGAGTTGCCTCCACGATTTCTCGTCGTAAATATAAGTTGTGACTCTGGCGTTGTTTTCATGCTGTGCGACATGGTCGTGTGTATTCACTGGGTATTCGCTGTATTGTCTCTGTACTGTCGAGACTTTTCTGAATCCTTTGTCAGTGAGTATCTCTTTTCTTACGTTCACACGTGTTGGCTTAACCCTACAGCGTCCCTTCGTTACAATTTCTGCGTACTTGTGTCACTGGACTCTGCTCTTTGTTCGGTTTGTTATGATGTCGTAAATTTGAGTTGAGTTTGGTCTGTCAAAGTCGATCCCAATTTCCGTTGTTGCGTTAAGTCAAACGTTGTCTTATTGTCTTGTAGCTGGCGTCGGGTTGACGTGTTCTTAATTGCCTTTATTTATTCCTCTGGTTTGGGTTGGTGACCTGACTATGTGAGAGTGCACTGCTCGATCAGAAAATTTATAAATCTGAAAATGTTTGATCGCTATAATTGACGGGCTCAGGGTGGCCAACGGCGCTGTAGAGCAAGATACACACTAAAACGTAGAATATGTCGTTATAAAGTTTGTTATAAATTATGTTGCAACATTTCAAAACTATATAATTTTAATCAAACGTTTATAAATTTCTCTTTCTCATATTTTATCAATTTACATACAAAATTTGTATTGGCTTTTGTGAGTAAACGCAGTCTATTTCAGTGATTAGATAAGTCCTCTCGCAATCTAAATGAAATCCAAACCCTCACCTCTCTACAAACTCGCAGATTTGCCGTATCTGTCTCATAATTTTTCTGTCTTCTGATAACAGCTGATTTTCAAAAGTTTGTGAAACTGACCTATCTACGTTTAATGACTTAAATCTTAACAAAGAATCTTCGACACTCAAAACGTATTTACTACTTAGGTCAAAATGTAATGACTGACTGGTAAATTTAAGTATCTGCCTACTGAAAAAAAAAAACAGTTAACAGCAATTAGAAATTCACCGTAGCTAGGTAAACGTCCCAGAAATCCCGGATTCGTCCCGGATTAAAAACGCTTGTACTGGTGTTAGAGGGGTGAACTATCGGGACGTTGATCTGTCCCGATGTGTATTGTAATTGTAAAGTATTAAAGGTATTGTAAAGCGTGTGTTGTTTATATTAACGATGGAAATACTGAAGAATGGAAAGAATAAACTAATCACTAAAACAGGATAGTTTTCTTTTTAATTGTAAGAGTAAAAACAATGGCCTATACTCTGAGCTGTGTGACGACGCTTGTCACAACTATTTTCGTAACGGTAAGCCTACATAAAAATTCAGTGGTTTGACGACAAAAGCGAACTAGAAGTTAACGCGCTGGCTGAGATTTTATAACTTAGTTCTCTACAGTTTCAAATGGCTTGCGTAGAATTTCTTGTTCATTGAAAAAAAACGAAATTCTAAAAAACGCCGGTACTTGTAGGGTGTCCATAGCACTGGGACGGAGGTTAACCGACGTTAAATTGTAAGCAACACAACGTTTAGAACAGTAATAATCTCCGATATTCTTTTTCAGGTGTTATAAAAATTAGACCTAATCTCTGTTAAAACTAAAAAACTAATTCTTAACTACAGAGGTGTTTGTGAGTTTTTGTAACTTCTCTGGTGTTATTGTGAAATTTGTTTCTTCTATGTTATATAAACACGGATAAAATAATTTTAAACGGCGGTCGAACCTAGTTACGCAGAAAAAATAAAATATACATACCCCCATAAGCGTGCCCTACCCGTGGCCGATGGCGATTAATCTGTCTTGCGCACTTGCGTCTCTAGTAAGCTGAGACTCTGATAACTTCACTGATATCAGTGTGTAATACTTTTCTAATTATTCCGCTGTGGGCCTGGATCACGAACAATACAGAAGCGTATTGTCGATTAACAATTAAACAAGAAATCAGTATTAACAGATAGGCCTATTATTATAGAATAAATAAAAATATAAATTATAATTTATGTTTACCACTGAGAGCACAGACAGCAAATCAACACTAAACCGCGACACTATTTTTCAAAATATTTCAACCCAAGTTAACAGTAGAAACGCTGAAACGAAAAAGTTAACAAATTATTAAAATAAAAGACAGTGAAGAAACTTCCACTGCTCTTCATTCAGAAATCACATGACACAACGGGGAAGATAGGGAAATACATTACGTATATATGGGTTTTTCTCTCGTAGGCCTATGTACTACGCGACCTGAAAATTTAGACGTCCAAAAGCTGAAGCTAGAAAATTATTAATTTTTCAACTTTTTATTGTCAAAACCGTTATTCTCCGTCGTTCCACAAATTTTTTTTTTTTTACCACAAACTAAGCCGTAAAAAATATAAAACCAATAGCCTAAATAGTACGTTACAGCAATATAAAACCAATAGCCTAAATAGTACGTTACAGTAATATAAAACCAATAGCCTAAATAGTACGTTACAGCAATATAAAACCAATAGCCTAAATAGTACGTTACAGCAATTTAATAAACTTTATAACTTAACTCGTATTTCCGTTGTTAGTTGACGTAAACTGCTCATTTATACTTCAGTTTGTGGCTTAATGTATCCGTAAGGCAAAGGAATAGTTAATGTTTTTCTGCATTTTTCACACGTTTAAATAAAATATTATTTAAAACGTTTGGTTACGATTTTTTTCGAATTACGACATGAAACATTTGGCCTGTGAGAAATTTTTTTGTTACAGTAGACACATACCTAGTAGGCCTATAAGCAAATGAAACGATGAGAATCGATTAATAGAAATAGATCGATTAGTAGAAAACATTCACTACTCTCGCGACAAGTGGCAGATTTATGCATAGGCAAAGTAGGCAATTGTCTTCGGGCGGCAAAATTTGAAGGGGGCAATATTTTGAAAAGGTGAAATTTGACGGCCGTTATGTTGTTTTTAAACCTAAGAGATGTTTCAAATGCCGCTCCATTTCGTCCCAATATGATAAGAAACTTAGAAATAGGCCCTATATATTGTTTAGTAACTAGGCTTATCAGATAAAGAAAATAGTTAGTCATTTACTTCTAACTAAGTACATCGTTTTACGTTATGTAAATTGTTCTATAGAAGTGTATTATTAAGAAAAATTGGGAAGAAAATATTATAAAAGAACAAATTTCAGGGCAACTGAAAATATGAAGGATTAAATTAAACCCGTAATCCCCCCTCACCAACAGAGATTTGTAGGAGCGCAGCTAATTTATACTGCCCACGGGCGGCAAAATGGTAAATCCGCCCGTGCGCGCGACACACTCCACCGAAAGACCACCGTTACGAGTATACACGCTCCGCTGATATTTCTCTTCGCCAACAGTATTTCATAAATTTCAACGATTCTGTCGATACACGTTGTTCCGCGAACGCTGCACGTAGACCTGCCTCGCGCAGGTAAGCATGTCAATCAATCGCGACAGACTCCATATTATGAGGTTAATTCGTGTCAACACGAGTAAATGAAAACGCAACCTACTGCTTTGCAGCTCTGAATTTGTAAACAAATTCCCAACACGCGCGCTACAAATTTCCAACACGCGTGCTAAATTTTTTTTTTTTTATTTTTTTTTTAAGTGAGTACGTTTGTTACCCATACGAAAGTATGTCGTGACCGTTTTTGCATTTAGGCACCCCCGGTAGAACCAACTCTGTAAAATCTCAAGGGCCGACAAATCCCAGATATTCAATTCAGTTGCCTTTGAATCACAACTGATCGCGATCAAATCTAGCGTACACAGTAGGACACTAAGCATACAGTCTGCGCGACATCTTATTAACTACAGTATTCCGTAGTCCTAACTACTTAATTAAAGGCGTGCCTTTATCATAATCCTTACGAATCAAGGTCGTATCGAAGGCGTAAAGCAGTCATAAGCAACATTTGAATTTATGGGGGCGCATATATAACTGAGGACCAGTTGGAAGGGCGCACCCTCCCGCACCACGTCAATCGAAAATAGAAAGGTTCGGAGTTGGACGTTGGCCATCAATGGTCAATAGCTGGACGTTACAAACATTAACTGTCGTGGAAAATTACGAAAATTAGCGACGTGGAACACCGAATCAAAAAAGCTTTGCAGTATTTTTCATATAAATTTGTGTCATCATGCACACGCACGTTAAAACTAACAAAACTTCGAACGAAAAAACGGTTAAAATAAATTAAAGAACTTACCACAATAACACTATTTATTTTTATAAAGTGCACAGAAATGTAAAACTTGAAAAAATCACATTTAAAACATAAATGATGGTTTCAGTGCCTTTTTTTTTTTGAAAAAAACGAACTTACAGTAATTATTGTATTAAAAAAAAATAAAATTTGAAACGGCTTGTAGGCCTATATCTACTACTTTATAATAAAGTACTTCGAAGCAGGTATAATGCGGCTGCGTTCCTTCGTTCAAAATAAAATAAAATTACAAATTTGTTCGCGGGTGCAAGGTTACCGACTGCTGGTGTAAAGTATTCGTAAAAAGACATGCAATATAATACTGTGAGAAAATAGCCTAAGGCCTACCCGAAAACGTGTTCGAAACTCTATAATTGCCCGAAAGTCTAGTACTGTACAGTAGGCTGTATTTACTGTAGGCGTACCGTGAGTTAGTAGTATCGGTTCTGCGAACTGTAGTCGGTGTAATGTGACGTAATCGGATGTTGTTCTCTCTTAAATTCAAACCATATGACCACCACTCGTACAAAAAAAAAACTAACAGAGTAACATGTTAATCATTTCCGTACCTTAGTAAATTGCATGCCTATTTAATTATTTATATCGTGTGGTTATCGGTACGATGAAGTGAAGTCCACTCGTGTGAATTTACGGAAAATCGAAATTAAAGGTTTTCAAGTGCAACGGTAAATCGTAAAACCGATTTTCAAAGTTAATTTTTATTATTAATATAGTTGTTTTATTGATAACGTAGCTGTTAAAAAAAAACAAAAAACAGAAATGCACAAAAATTTCGTTTTTGAAACATCATGAAACTTCATTAAAAATTGGACTTGGGGAGTTTTACAACTAACCCCTCGATATGGTTTATATCAATAGACTAGCGTTCATTAGGCCTAATACACCATAATGCCGGGAATAATATCGAATGTCTGCGCTTGTCTTAACGCTTATTCACTTCCTCACTTCTCCGTCAGTGTTGGAAAGTCTGAAACTGTAGTACGAAACCTGAATAAAGTGTATCAATTTTGAATGTCCGAAAGAGCGAAATTTGTAAGTAGAGGACCTCCTGTATAAGAATCCGGCGACCGTGTCACAAAATTCGTTACCTAAAATTGTGCCAGATATAAGATGAGCCTACCTGAGATCGTTCTCCAACGCTACCAGGAACTCTGCACTCCTGCACAGACCACGAAGCACAAATACAGACTGAACCGAGCAGCGTCGCGTTAGCTATGGAGCTCACTGTTGCCCCCTCCAAGCGACACAAAACACTTCACCCAAACACTTTTTGACTTGATACAATTATATTGCTTCATTCTTTGTTGTTGTTCGTCTTCTTCACGACAATTTATGAGCGTTTGCGTTGTTATTGGGCTCTTTTGTTTTGGCATTTAGCATCCTATTGAAGCATGAAAGTATCCTTAACGAGTTCAGTTTATCACGACACACTTAAAGTCTCTCGTTCATAACAGCTGTTATCGTGGTAATAATTTTTGTTCTCACATCAGTATTGTTACTAAAAAACTGGTATTTGTGAGTTTGTTTAACTTTTCTGATAGCCTACTGTGAAGTTTTTTTTTATTCTTCTATGTTATATAGCCTAAACGTCATTGTGTAATATTTTACCGGTTACTTCGCTACGGTTTTGGATTATGACAATCGCAATTCACATCATAGCACAAATCTTTGACTTTGAATAAACATTATATTCACATTAATTTACGTGTGACGTCAGCGGAATTAATGTGATAGTTAACACTGCACGAGATTTGTGACAGCCCTGTACGCGTTATGCAGTTCATTAATTCATAGTGTCGTATTGTCGTTATTGGTGACAAACACGTTAGTCGTTTGCTCTATTTTTGTTGTTCTTGTTTTTTTTTTTTAACCGTGTAGCGGTATTTATTTTCGTGTCGCCAAAAAAAGTGCACACTTAATCCTGTCTGGGTCCTGAAGTGTCTATAATCCTACCCACGTGGCAATCATTATTATTCCGTCAATAATGTATTATTTAGTTTTTATAGGCCTGTATAGCCTATAGCCTATGTTTAAAGAGCTGATTTCCACAGGAACGTATTCACGCGGGGGGGGGGGGCGAACGGGACCGGACCGCCCCTCCTTCAGAGGATAGAAAAAGTTGACGAATTTTGTGAATCTCTTAATTTTTATACTATTTTATTATTTTTCAGCTGTGTACGCTAATAACTCTTTTTTAAATATATAAACAGGTAAGTTATATTACACAGCATTTGCGTATACGTTTGAAGTATGAAATAGGCCTATAGGCAGATCAATCCAGTCAATAAATATCTTCTAAACAATGTTTCAATAATGCGTATTTTTATTGTGTTATTACCGTTTATTTTAATGGGATTGGTTTCAGGATATTATCACACGTTTTTCAACCACTTTAAAGATAGTAATGCTGATTAGGCTTCGATTGTTTTTTCCGTTTGTATTAACCGACTCGATCGGACCCCACCCCCAAGACCAAATTCTAGGTACGCTACTGGGTCAGGATAGGCCGTTACAAATCCCCTGACTCGTGTTTCCATCACACTTTTCCAGGCATTAGACTGGCTAAACGATTGACATACACATATGTCACAAACATTTAGGCGTGTTTAAAATCAGCCTGATTTAGCTTCGTCAGTATTTAGCCTACATATCTTTATATACATTCTTTATTCAGGCCCCATAGGTTCTTTCAGTGTGCGCTCGTTTCTTATATTCTTTATTTTGTGTATTTCAGTTTTTTTGTTTGTGTTATTATGCGGTGTTAATTCTTTTCGTGTGTTTAGGTAACTTGCAGTATTAAATAGTAGTAATGATAAAAAGATTAAGTTAATACAAAAAGAAATGATCCGCCAAAGTGATTTGCTGTTGGAAGTATCGACCGTCCCAGAATCCTCAAGATAGAGGACGTCCAGATGGACCCACTCGTGGGTGGTTCGAGAATGATCTAGCCAAAGAGAACTACTCCGTCAAGTGAACTACTGACTACAGTCGTTCGCACCGCAGTACAGTAGTTCGTTCGTGCTTCGCGTTAGCCACGCTCCGATCGCCCACTTATAAAGCTAAACAGGCGCAGTTCGTCGTTAGTTCAGTCTTTCGTTTGCAGTAGCTCGTTCGTTAGCAGTAGGTCGTTCGCGTACAGTAGGACGTTCGTTTGCAGTAGGACGTTCGCGTATAGTAGGAGGTTCGCTTGCAGTAGGTCGTTCGCGTGCAGTCGGACGTTCGCGTGCAGTAGGTCGTTCGTTAGCAGTAGGTCGTTCGCGTACAGTAGGACGTTCGTTTGCAGTAGGACGTTCGCGTACAGTAGGAGGTTCGCTTGCAGTAGGTCGTTCGCGTGCAGTCGGAAGTTCGCGTGCAGTAGGTCGTTCGCGTACAGTAGGAGGTTCGTTTGCAGTAGGACGTTCGCGTGCAGTAGAACGTTCGCGTACAGTAGGACGTTCGCTTGCAGTAGGTCGTTCGCGTGCATTAGGTCGTTCGTTTGCAGTAGGACGTTCGCGTACAGTAGGACGTTCGCTTGCAGTAGGTCGTTCGTTTGCAGTAGGACGTTCGTGTACAGTAGGACGTTCGCTTGCAGTAGGTCGTTCGCTTGCAGTAGGTCGTTCGCGTGCAGTAGGTCGTTCGTTTGCAGTAGGACGTTCGCGTACAGTAGGACGTTCGCTTGCAGTAGGTCGTTCGCGTACAGTAGGACGTTCGCTTGCAGTAGGTCGTTCGCGTGCAGTAGGTCGTTCGCGTGCAGTAGATCGTTCGCGTACAGTAGGACGTTCGCTTGCAGTAGGTCGTTCGCGTACAGTAGGACGTTAGCTTGCAGTAGGTCGTTCGCGTGCAGTAGGACGTTCGCTTGCAGTAGGTCGTTCGCGTGCAGTAGGACGTTCGCGTACAGTAGGACGTTCGCGTACAGTAGGACGTTCGCTTGCAGTAGGTCGTTCGCGTGCATCAGGTCGTTCGTTTGCAGTAGGACGTTCGCGTACAGTAGGACGTTCGCTTGCAGTAGGTCGTTCGCGTGCAGTCGGACGTTCGCTTGCAGTAGGTCGTTCGCGTGCAGTCGGACGTTCGCGTACAGTAGGACGTTCGCTTGTAGTAGGACGTTCGCATGCAGTAGGTAGTTCGCCTACAGTAGGACGTTCGTTTGCAGTAGAACGTTCGCGTCCAGTAGGTCGTTCGCGTCCAGTAGGTCGTTCGTTTGCAGTAGGAGGTTCGCGTACAGTAGGACGTTCGCTTGCAGTAGGTCGTTCGCGTGCAGTAGGTCGTTCGTTAGCAGTAGGACGTTCGCGTACAGTAGGACGTTCGCTTGCAGTAGGTCGTTCGCGTACAGTAGGACGTTCGCGTGCAGTAGGTCGTTCACGTGCAGTCGGACGTTCGCTTGCAGTAGGTCGTTCGCGTGCAGTAGGTCGTTCGCGTGCAGTAGGACGTTCGCGTACAGTAGGACGTTCGCTTGCAGTAGGTCGTTCGCGTACAGTAGGACGTTCGCTTGCAGTAGGACGTTCGCTTGCAGTAGGTCGTTCGCGTGCAGTAGGACGTTCGCGTACAGTAGGACGTTCGCTTGCAGTAGGTCGTTCGCGTACAGTAGGACGTTCGCGTGCAGTAGGTCGTTCGCGTGCAGTCGGACGTTCGCTTGCAGTAGGTCGTTCGCGTGCAGTCGGACGTTCGCTTGCAGTAGGTCGTTCGCGTGCAGTAGGTCGTTCGCGTGCAGTAGGACGTTCGCGTGCAGTAGGACGTTCGCGTACAGTAGGACGTTCGCTTGCAGTAGGTCGTTCGCGTACAGTAGGACGTTCGCTTGCAGTAGGACGTTCGCTTGCAGTAGGTCGTTCGCGTGCAGTAGGACGTTCGCGTACAGTAGGACGTTCGCTTGCAGTAGGTCGTTCGCGTGCAGTAGATCGTTCGTTTGCAGTAGGACGTTCGCGTACAGTAGGACGTTCGCTTGCAGTAGGTCGTTCGCGTGCAGTAGGTCGTTCGTTTGCAGTAGGACGTTCGCGTACAGTAGGACGTTCGCTTGCAGTAGGACGTTCGCTTGCAGTAGGTCGTTCGCGTGCAGTCGCACGTTCGCTTGCAGTAGGTCGTTCGCGTGCAGTAGGACGTTCGCTTGCAGTAGGTCGTTCGCGTGCAGTCGCACGTTCGCTTGCAGTAGGTCGTTCGCGTGCAGTAGGTCGTTCGCTTGCTGTAGGTCGTTCGCGTGCAGTCGCACGTTCGCTTGCAGTAGGTCGTTCGCGTGCAGTAGATCGTTCGCGTACAGTAGGACGTTCGCTTGCAGTAGGTCGTTCGCGTGCAGTCGCACGTTCGCGTGCAATAGGTCGTTCGCGTGCAGTAGGATGTTCGCTTGCAGTAGGTCGTTCGCTTGCAGTAGGTCGTTCGCGTGCAGTAGGTCGTTCGCATACAGTAGGACGTTCGCTTGCAGTAGGGCGTTCGCGTGCAGTCGCACGTTCGCTTGCAGTAGGCTAGGTCGTTCGCTTGCAGTAGGTCGTTCGCATACAGTACGACGTTCGCTTGCAGTAGGTCGTTCGCGTGCAGTCGCACGTTCGCTTGCAGTAGGTCGTTCGCGTGCAGTAGGTCGTTCGCTTGCAGTAGGTCGTTCGCGTGCAGTCGCACGTTCGCTTGCAGTAGGTCGTTCGCGTGCAGTAGATCGTTCGCGTACAGTAGGACGTTCGCTTGCAGTAGGTCGTTCGCGTGCAGTCGCACGTTCGCGTGCAATAGGTCGTTCGCGTGCAGTAGGATGTTCGCTTGCAGTAGGTCGTTCGCTTGCAGTAGGTCGTTCGCGTGCAGTAGGTCGTTCGCATACAGTAGGACGTTCGCTTGCAGTAGGGCGTTCGCTTGCAGTAGGTCGTTCCCTTTCAGTAGGTCGTTAGCGAATAACTAACAACTGAAAGAACTGAATGCTTCTGTCCGCTGTTCGCCCATTGTTTAATTCGTTTACTGTTCTTGATTGCAGTATATTTTTTGAGTTGTTAGCCTATAGTATTACAAACTCCATATTTGTATGTTTTTACTTATTTTGTTACACCGTCAAATAAATAATTTATAAATGTAAAGTTATTTTTGAACACAAGGATTTGTAAAAGTAACCGTCTTATCAGTCACGATGAATCGATAGGGGATGATAGAACATACTGAAAAGGTTTTTTTTAGGCCTATTGTCTGATATTTCTTATTTCGACAAAGTCTGGCATAAATATGATAAAAATAAAATAGCAGAGAATATCGTATGGTACGATTGGAGCAAGATGCTTTAAAAGTTATTAAATAATCGAAAAGAATAAATTATTTGTTATTTCATACGTGTGTTATTTATTATGATTCTCAAATGAGACACGGGTTTCGTGATTCTGACCGAAGGCAACATGAATAAAATTATTTTCATAATTTTCTTTATTTAAATAATATTTTATTTCGTCTTGTTTTGTTGAAACTCCAGAAAAAGGTATTGGTTATCTTTCAGCTAACTTTCATGCGCTTTGATGTTACCTGACATGCACGAGGAGGCTGACCACCACCCCTATAACCTATAACCTAAGATAAACAGAAAGAGGAAGATGTCAGTGCCTGTTCCTTTAATATTTATAAAAATGTTAGAAAAATACTAGTTCAACATGTGCCGCCCCTTGGCAAGACAACACAAAAATCGGGAACTAGTTTAATTATTTACCAGTAAACTAAACCAGCTGCCGTTGTTAGTAAAACTCTTACTAACAAATTACAAAACAAGTATGATATAGGAAGCTGACAAGGTTTGCATAAACTTATTCACTCACTAGGTATTAGCTAAAACATCTCTTTATTGCTATTGAAATATTAATCAAACATTATTCCTGATTTTAAAGAAAGTTATTTTAGTAAATAGCGCTTTTACTGCTTCAAAGATCTTAATTATATTATTCTTGTTATATCAAAATTTATTCATATAACTGTTAGTTTTAATACCACGGATCCGGGTCTCAATTTTCTCAAAATTATTAATTTATCAATATATACATTACGGTTACTATTACTCCTTACAAAATTACAAAATATACAAATCTGATAATTTGTTCATTACATTGCGAAAGTTCTTTAAAGTTCTTTGTTACTTCTTATTAAGGGGAAATTTACAAAAGTTATGGTTTGATATCACCTGAGGTAGTTGTTGTATTCTGGGGACATCTCCAGTCGTCTTCTACGGGTTGAGTACGTTGTTCTTGGTGTATCTACATCGGGTTGATTTTTAGTTTACTTGAAGCTCTCGAAGATAGGTTGTTTACTTGAAGTTCCACATGTTGTAATTTCACTTTTCTTAGTGCAGATTCTTGTAGTTCACATTTTCTTTATTTTAATTACAGTTATAGTTCTCACTTTGCAGTACTACAGTCTAGTAGTTAATTATGTTACACTTACATTTGATTTTGTTTTTAAGAGATGTGTTGGCTACCTTTTTCTATTTTATTTATATATTTTCTCACAAACTCTAGACACTACATTATTCACAATAACAAGATTTCACGCTGGATATACTTCTAGAGAACATACACATACGTATATGTGTACAACACCAAAACTCACGTCTACTCATTTCGACGTTCTACGGCCGAATGCGCGTACGGTTTAGGGGAGAAGGGTCAGTAAGCTAGTACGTATTTACGCACTAAGAAAGTAGTTCGTACTTTTTCTATTATTATTTATTCATTAATTAGAAGATAAATACTTTATGTTTATTTTATTATGACTTAGGGATTTCTTTATTTCTCTAGTCGCATTTTTTAATTATTTAAGTAATTATTATTATTATTTACTACTTAATACTTTTCTTGGCGTGTTGGTACTGGAAGGTTTCAAGTTGATACAGGAATCTGGGTATAGGTAAGGGTGTATGATACTCTTACTTATTAAAATTAAAAATTTTAATCTGTGCGATTTTTTGATACATTTAAAATCGTCACATCCTCCTGCACTTAACTATGAAAAACGGGGGGGGGGGTGGAATTATAGTAGAAAATCTAATAAACACAATTATATTTTTTTTCTCGTGAAATTCCCTTTCTCTCGTTTCTTAACATCTACCTTACTATTATTTACATATAAATAGACATTACTTATTTATTAATCTATTTGTTACTCTTGTTTCCCGTAACTTCACAATATAGTGGCCCGACTGATTACCTTGCATACTCTAACTATATTGGTTAGCTTTCTGCGCTTTCTTTATCCCTTGTAAAGAATTATTCAGTGCGGCGCCATTGTGACTGTGTTACGTCTTGATCCCTATATCTCTTAATTCTACTACAGTAATCTAAAGTTGATCCCATACTCAACCTTAGATCCTATCTTAACACTAATTTCTTATTCTACTGAGATACGCGGAATTTCACAAAGTGGTACATTTATTTACTTTTAAACAATCAGCTGTTACAATGCAAGAGGGGTCAAACACTTTACACTAGACGCATTGTATCATACACTAGGGTGATTTACCATTGTTTAGCGATGCTACCATTTATAACAATAGGGGAAGGCTTACTACAATATTTCCTGTACGAACGGGTTTGTCTCTATTACTGTCAAGCTGGGGGAATTATTTTGAAGAAGGCCACGACCGGGCGTTTACACGACTCAAATATACTTTTATTATCATTTTCTCTTTACTCATTTTACTCCTACACTTTACACTTTTATTACACATTATTTTTATTCAAGCTATTATTAAACCTTTTTATTTAAAGTACTTATTATTTATTTTATTTCAAACACATATAAACTTGAATTTATTTAAACACACATATCTATATCTTATTTCATATTAAGCTTTGGGATGTAATCTTATCTTAATTAATCAACATAACTTATTTCACAACAATTAAATTCTCAGTATTGACATATATAATTAATCAAAACAAAACGATAATACTATTTTAGTAGAGAGAAATTTCATATACGGAAAGTTCATTGATTTAACAAACAGCACTAAGAATCAGCTGTTTTGGGGTGTCGTCTAGTTGCATAGGGTGGTAATTCAGGACAATACAAAACAGGAAAGAGCTTGTCTAATGTGGCTTTGTTTGATTTAGGGAGGAGGGGTTATGAATGAGATGGGGTGTTTACAAAGGGGAGAGTTTACATTCCACAACACGTATTTAACATGAACCAAGTGGTTTGGAATTGAATACTAACCAGCTATTACTTGCCTAATACGCCAAACTAGCGATACTAATATTATTATTATATAATTAAAATTTTACTCATTTATTTTTTTGTTTATTTCTGAGTGAATAAATTTATGTTTGTCCTTTTTATCGTTAACGACTTATAAACTTACACAACAACAATTACATAATTATGTTGCAATTTTCTGTACATGACACTCTGTAAACAATATTTTGTTTTACCAAGTAAATTACACAATTTTAAATTCAGCAGAGTGGCGCAATTTTGTGCCGCCCCTTGGCAAGACAACACAAAAATCGGGAACTAGTTTAATTATTTACCAGTAAACTAAACCAGCTGCCGTTGTTAGTAAAACTCTTACTAACAAATTACAAAACAAGTATAATATAGGAAGCTGACAAGGTTTGCATAAACTTATTCACTCACTAGGTATTAGCTAAAACATCTCTTTATTGCTATTGAAATATTAATCAAACATTATTCCTGATTTTAAAGAAAGTTATTTTAGTAAATAGCGCTTTTACTGCTTCAAAGATCTTAATTATATTATTCTTGTTATATCAAAATTTATTCATATAACTGTTAGTTTTAATACCACGGATCCGGGTCTCAATTTTCTCAAAATTATTAATTTATCAATATATATATTACGGTTACTATTACTCCTTACAAAATTACAAAATATACAAATCTGATAATTTGTTCATTACATTGCGAAAGTTCTTTAAAGTTCTTTGTTACTTCTTATTAAGGGGAAATTTACAAAAGTTATGGTTTGATATCACCTGAGGTAGTTGTTGTATTCTGGGGACATCTCCAGTCGTCTTCTACGGGTTGAGTACGTTGTTCTTGGTGTATCTACATCGGGTTGATTTTTAGTTTACTTGAAGCTCTCGAAGATAGGTTGTTTACTTGAAGTTCCACATGTTGTAATTTCACTTTTCTTAGTGCAGATTCTTGTAGTTCACATTTTCTTTATTTTAATTACAGTTATAGTTCTCACTTTGCAGTACTACAGTCTAGTAGTTAATTATGTTACACTTACATTTGATTTTGTTTTTAAGAGATGTGTTGGCTACCTTTTTCTATTTTATTTATATATTTTCTCACAAACTCTAGACACTACATTATTCACAATAACAAGATTTCACGCTGGATATACTTCTAGAGAACATACACATACGTATATGTGTACAACACCAAAACTCACGTCTACTCATTTCGACGTTCTACGGCCGAATGCGCGTACGGTTTAGGGGAGAAGGGTCAGTAAGCTAGTACGTATTTACGCACTAAGAAAGTAGTTCGTACTTTTTCTATTATTATTTATTCATTAATTAGAAGATAAATACTTTATGTTTATTTTATTATGACTTAGGGATTTCTTTATTTCTCTAGTCGCATTTTTTAATTATTTAAGTAATTATTATTATTATTTACTACTTAATACTTTTCTTGGCGTGTTGGTACTGGAAGGTTTCAAGTTGATACAGGAATCTGGGTATAGGTAAGGGTGTATGATACTCTTACTTATTAAAATTAAAAATTTTAATCTGTGCGATTTTTTGATACATTTAAAATCGTCACAAACACATTGAACTAGTGAACTAGCTCAATATGCTAGTTTGCTGGTGTGAACGACCTATCTATGAGAAGTTCGTTTGCATGAACTACTTTTCCCACCTCTATGTCTTAGCTGCGAGTAGAAACGGCTCGTTGCGATCTAATGTTTCGATGTCTGTGACGCACGAGTGGTGTTTTTAGCAACCCGCGAATCGATAGATGGCCAGAGGCCGACGTATCGACGCCTGTGTTGGGCGATGTCTGTCACACATGGGTTCTGATTTTCTCTGAGCGTTGGCTATATTTCACATCTGTAGACAAATGTGTATATTACGCCCGCGTGCGCGCATGAATGGGTACGTACGTCGAGGCAAATGCGTTATGGTATCGACGGTGATACAATATTCAGTAACGCCAAAGAATTACTTTTATGTTTTCTCTGAGCGTGTATTTCACTGATAGGCTATTACGTGCCGTGTGCGTAATATGGCGCCGTAATCCGACTGCGTTGTCCACATTAAATAATAGCAGTTGTAGGCTAGTTATCGTGGACAGCGCCGGCCCCAGCTCTTCTGCCGCTCTGTGCAGTATTTATGAGTGCCGCCCCCTCCTTTATTTTAACTCTGAACACATTCACGCACACTAGACCCACCCAGCGATTACCTTCAAATGACGACTAGGAATGCTTGCATTGTTGTGTTTATCAAATAACTAGAACTTTTTCGCGTTTACGATGCGGCTAATGGCTACAATAAAAATTGTAGACACAATACAAGGAATCGTCAGACAATAAAAATGTAGGCCTATGCCTATGTGATGACTTAAAATTAAAATACTAACTAAAATTCATTATGACCGAAATATAACAAAAGTAATGTATCATATAGCTTAGTTAAAAAATACTCGTCTAGCTTTTGCACTGTCAAACTCCTTTATGACTTCGTTGTAACCAAGTGATTCAGCTAACTGATGTTCTATAGATATAGTCGTCAGACCACTCAGGCGAGTCTCGGACATACTCGATCTGAGATAAGTTTTAATAACTTTGAGCTTCGAAAAAGTCAGGTCTACGTTGTCTCGTTCACGAGTTTTCGACTCTTCGTTAAACTCCGCTGACTTTACACATAAAGTAGGCTAATTCTTACTGATCGTACATATTGTGATGAAATTAAGTGAATAATTTTACTTTTTCCTCTCAACTTAACATCCCGGATCTGCCACACTGTGCGGTGGCACGGTGCGTCCCTGCTTGGAGCCGGGTCTGACCGTGGAACGTTATTCAGCTACGCGTGCACACTAGTACGGGTATGTGTTATATTTTTTCCTCCTTAAATAGGATCGACCGCCGTTGAGAATTATTCTTTCCGTGTTCATATAACACAGAAAATTTAAACAAATTTCACAATAATATCAGAAACTAATTACTAAAGTTGTGTTAGTGGTTATAATCACACTGTTGCGCATCACTAGCCTATGGAAAAATTTCCGGTTAGCGCTTTCAAGCTTGACAGCTCATCATCACATCGGGAATAGGCCTATAGCCTATATTTCCTGATTTGACGATGAGCTGTGAAGCTTGAAAGCGCTAACCGGAAATTTTTCTATAGTGGTGTGCAGCAGTGTAATTTCTGTTTTTAATATCGGAAACGTTGAGAAAGCTCACATACAGTTCTTCCCAAATACGTTGTTTCTGCGCATGAATAGGCCTACGTCGGTTCCATTGAAAGCGATGCGCTGCGGTGTGGACTCAAAACAAGGTTACAGGAGTTGTAAGACTACCCGTAGAGAAGGAGGCGTATTTACGGGGGGACCGGACTTTCCCCTGAAGGTTGAAAAATTTCACGAGTTTTATTAATCTCATAATTTTTTGGCTGATTTTTTTTTTTTTTTTGTTTTTTTTTTAGAGTGCGCTCAGTTTATAATCATATTTTTGCTAACATCCAGTGAGTAGGCCTACCTTGAGCCTTTTTTTTTCGCTTAAACAAACTATACATAGGCTACTCAATTATACTTATACTAAATGAAATAGGTTTTTAAGAGACTGCAAAAATAAATTTTCTGGCCCGACTTCGCGACAAACCGAACGCCCTTCGGGAGAGTCGCGCCCCATACGTTGAGAAACGCTGGTCTAATCTGACCAGTAATTTTCTATTAAACATCGCTGTGTAGCCTACTTGATCGTTTCCGTACGCTGACTTTTTGCAAAGCCACTTACAGGGGCGGATCCAGAAAACAGTTTTGGAGGAGGAAAGTGTTGACGGGGGGACCGGACTTTCCCCTGAAGGTTGAAAAATTTCACGAGTTTTATTAATCTCATAATTTTTTGGCTGATTTTTTGTTTTTTTTTTTAGAGTGCGCTCAGTTTATAATCATATTTCTGCTAACATCCAGTGAGTAGGCCTACCTTGAGCCTTTTTTTTTTTCGCTTAAACAAACTATACATAGGCTACTCAATTATAGTTATACTAAATGAAATAGGTTTTTAAGAGACTGCAAAAATAAATTTTCTGGCCCGACTTCGCGACAAACCGAACGCCCTTCGGGAGAGTCGCGCCCCATACGTTGAGAAACGCTGGTCTAATCTGACCAGTAATTTTCTATTAAACATCGCTGTGTAGCCTACTTGATCGTTTCCGTACGCTGACTTTTTGCAAAGCCACTTACAGGGGCGGATCCAGAAAACAGTTTTGGAGGAGGAAAGCGTTGACTTTGGGGAGCATTTTGAAAAGTTAGACCATTCTTTAAAGATCTAAAGTATGAATGATAGAAATGAGTGAAGATAAAATATAGTTTGTTATTATCAACATAATAGATTTATTACTGTATAAGAATTTATTCACATTTGTGTTTGTTAGTAGGCTACAGTGTTCTTTCTAATAACATTTACATACAGTTTAAAATAAATACTACTCGTTTAGGTTAGCCTATCTAGTAAACAAAAATTAAGCACGCTGGTAAGGTGCAGTTACAATTTTAAGTAATTTTAGCGTAAAATCATTAACTTGCATAATGTGATATGATTTTTAAATCACATTCAAAATCATATAACGGATAAAACTTTCCTCTGACGTGACTATTTGGGGAGGGAAATTTCCCCCATTTCCCCCTTCGTGGATCCGCGCCTGCCACCTAATCAGTCTCGAATGCGATGAGCAGAGGAAGTCACACAGGCAATAGTTTGCTGTCACACATACGAGCGCGCGACTGATGTAGTCTATAGGACTACATGACGAATCCCTGTGCAAGACTTCTGTGGATCTCCGAAATGAATAATAAATTTACTAGCCTTGCAAGAGAAGTTTATAGGCCTATATTTTGTAACACGCAAGGGTTAAACTATCGGGAAAATATCCAGGACATAGTGTCAGCTTAGATATTGAGTTCAATCATATATAAAATATTTTAATGTGGATACAGTTGTTGAAAAGTTACTATTTTATTAATACCTATATGCCAGAGGCTTTTTAAAAATATGATAACAAATAGTGGTAAAACAATTCAAAACATTAAATAATAATAGCCTATAGTTGGGAACATCGATAGGAACAAGCGTTAAAATATCGGTTCCAACTGATTTTAAACACACACACACACACACACACACACACACACACACACACACACACACACACACACACACACACACACACACACACACACACACACACACACACACACACACACACACACACACACACACACACACACACACACACACACACACACACACACACACACACACACACACACACACACACACACACACACACACACACACACACACACACACACACACACACACACACACACACACACAATGGGCACTTCCAGGGAAACCCAGTCGAGATTCGGGAGCGGCACATTCAAAGGGTAACCCAAACGCACAAGTGTGAAGGACTCTGAGAGGGGATATGTTACGAACACGAACAAAGAAAACAATCAGAGAGGGTTCAGATCGAACAAAAAATAAGAATGCAGAAGTCGGCTAATAATAAACAACGCGATAAAATAAAATCGATCGTAAAGAAACAGAAGATGATATACAATTTCCTTAATTATCGCAAAAATATTTGCTTAATTGATTATAGTGATAACGTAATAGAATACGTGACCTATGTTAACCGGCGGATGTTTATGCTATCAGTATCTGTTGGGTCAAAAGGTCTTCGGCCTGACGTATTGGCGGCAGTGAGCAGAACAAATGACTCTTTGCATGGATGGATGCTTACAGTATACCCTCAAACTCTTAACATGTAGGCTACAACTTGTAGGTAGGACTATTTGTTAGTTTTTATTTATAAAAACTGGAAACAAAATATTATAATGCTCGGAACATTGGGGAGGCGAGTGCTTCCCCCTTGCCCCTCCCAAGTTACGCCTATGGACGCACCAACCAATTCTCGTAAAACTTGCACGCGTGTCCACACTATTACCCTATAGCAGGAGTCTCCAAACTGCGGCCCGCGGCAACTCGCCCGATGCTGCGTGCAGTTTTTTAAATATATCGTCAAAATACTTCAAATATTATAACATTTTACTAAATAACTAAACAAGAAATAAATATAAAATCAGAGTACAGGGCTAACTTGTCAGACGAACACTTGAAATCCATTCTAGTGATATGAGCATCAAAATTTAACCCAAAATGGACAGACATTAGGCCTATATGTCAGAAGCAACTCCACACATCCCATACGTACATAAAAAAGCCAAAAAATAATACGTAAGTAATATCGTTGAATGTTATTTTTGCTTACTTTTATTTACATTATTTTTAAAAAATAAATTTTTTTTCTTTGGATAAGTCTGTGTAATTTTTATTTAAATGCCTATTTTATTGACTTGATTATTTCGTAAACTTAAAAAAATAAGTTTACAATATATATAGGTATGTTGTAGTAGGTTTTTGGGTACATCCGTGTATGTGATGCTTATATTGCCAAATATATATAGGCCCTAGACCTATGGCAATGTTTATATGTGTGTGTGTGTGTGTGTGTTGGCCCGCCTGACTTCTAAGATTTTCCAATTCGGCCCTCAAGTGAAAAAGTTTGGAGACCCCTGCCCTATAGAATCCTGTTGTTTTTGAGATTGATTCTCCAAAAAATAGTGGGCGGGAGGCAAAAGTGTGAGGGGGTCGATACTGTGAAAAAATCGCAAAATCCCATGTGCGGTAATAAATAAAAAAGTGATTTTTAACCAAAACCTGAGTCTAGTGTTCATTTTTGAACGTCAGGGCCCAGTAAGTGGGTGAACATTTGTTAAAATCGCAAAATACATGTGGTGAAGCAAATTCATGCTTCGATGTTTCTTCTATTTATGATAGACTAGAATTGTTACAATTATAATAGCTTTCTTCTGTGTGTGTGTGTGTGTGTGTGTGTGTGTGTGTGTGTGTGTGTGTGTGTGTGGTGTCGAGAGCTGTATCAAACTAATACACACGTTCAGAAGAAATCTTCTCCTATTATTGTAATAACTACATTATGGTAGGCCTGCGCGCACGTTTGTTACAGTTCTTGACGTAGGCTATAAACTTTGTATTACAGGTATTACAGCACAATCAGTAGTTTATTTTAGACATTATTCGAGCAATAACCAGAATGCTCATCTTCACCCACTTTGGTATGTTTTCTGGTAAAGTACGGTATACGTGCGTTGAATGACTCCTGCCGTCGACGAAGGTTCTTTTGTTTCATTGTAATTAGTGTTAATGAACAATTATTTTTATGAGTGTGTCCGATATTTAGTAGGCTATTTCACAATGTTTTTTATTTAATTTGATCAGGTATTAATTTGTTCCGCGTTTTATAGTTTTATACGTGTAGGTTTTTATTGTAGTGTTCATTTTAGTGCTTTGTGTGGTACGTGTTTTGCTGGTGGTACTACCAAGCGCGCGCGTGCGGGCACACACACACAAAATATTCGTGCTTCGATGTTTTGTATACTGTATTTATGATAGACTATAACTGTAAACAATAATAGTAGCTTTCTTCTATAGGCCTAAGTGTGTGTCTGTCTGTCTAAAGGGCTACTGTTAACCTATGATGTGCGCACATAGACTGGTTTTGTTGTCAGGGAATTCGTGTCCAGGCTGCTGGTAAATTATATCTGTAATGTTTAATTTTATTGCTTCCCTTAAATGCTTAATATTTTAAAAATCGTTTTCTCGTCTGAACTATGTAAAATTTGTTGCAAACTTAGCATTCTAGTTTGTAAATTCCATTGTTCAGTAGGCAATATATCATTATTATTGTATAGGCTATTAATTATTGTGTAGTGTTTTTGTTATTTTGACAGCTGTATTTGTAAAAGGTTTGATAAGACAATTGCAATACCTACATTGACATATGCGAGTGAGTCGTGGGTCATGACAAAAAGGAATGCGGCAAGATTCAGAGTGCTGAAATGCAGTTTGCGAGACAGAGTAAGGAATGAGGATATCAGAGCAGAACTCGAAGTAAAGGACATAAATGAAATTATTTCAGCTTACAGAAGACAAAGGTGGGATCGTTTTGCAAAGGATGACAGAGAATCGATCGCCGAAAGCGGCACCGAACTATAAAGCCTTTGGTAGAAGAGACGTGGATCGTCCGAGGATGAGATGGGTGCCGGAACAGGTTTATATAACCTAATCCTTGAAGGAAAGAAGAAGAAGTTTGATAATGTTCAACATCGTGTAGGCCTGTTTTTGTTTTACATTTTACTTTACTTTATTACTTCCTTTATAGTAATTTTTTGTAGAAATGTAGACATAAATATCTACATATTCTTCTTTTTTTTTAATTATTTCTTTTATTTATTTACCTCTTGTGCATTTTGGAGTTCTTCATTCAACCTGTTGAAAAGTTCAGGGAAGTTTCCATTTGTGTTGTTATGGATGGTTTGCATTTTAGTAGCTGTAGCTGACGGGGCTCAAGATCGTGCATGGTAGCAGCGCCCGGAGTAACTCCTCCGATATCAAGCTCTCTCAAGCGCGTTAGGCTTTATTTTGCAAGGGCGTTTGGTAGTGGATAAGTGTCGGTTGTTGGGGAGGATCTCAGCAGTGTGCGCTCAGTTGTTTGTGTTTGGTTTGCCCTAACCAGCGGTGACGAGCCCAAGCAACAACGGGGATGCCTCCTGGACCTTTCAAGGGCTTCTGCCTCTGGTGGTTTGGTCTCACCAGCTCGTGTATCCGCGGCGGGCTCCTTGTGAAAGGAGGCGTTGCACAACTGACAGGAGAGAGCCTCGCCGAGGCTACTACAGCCATTCAAGACAGCTCGGGTTCGGCGTTGCGTTTAGTGGTAGGATTGTGTGGTTGGTAGGAGAAGGGCCCTACGTAGTAGACTACGGGTGATCGTCGAGCAGAGTGCGGAGTCGGTATACGATGTGACATGGGGGGGGACCTTCGTCACTGGCCAGGTCAAGTAGGTGTGGGTGGGTTGAGTCTGCCGCGCGAAAGAAGAGGGTCAACGAAAGTCTAAAGACGAAGACCCGCCTGACGGTTTGGTTAGAAACAAACCAGGGAGAGCTGGAAAGAATTCGGAAGAGAACTGTTCTGATTTGCATTGTTAACGTCCGTTTCAAGTCAAGTTGAGGCCGGAAGGTTCGGCCGACTAATCCCCATTAGTAACGTCCACGCAAAAAATTAATTTCCTCGATCTGTGGCGTATAGAATATAATTAAAATAATCAACGCTATTGTCATCGTCATCGTTATACAAAGGAATCAGTGAGCTATTTGTTTCATGTTAATCGACCTACTATTAGCCCTGGAACAAACTGTGTTTGATTTCACAATCTTAACTCCACGTAAGAGCCATATCCCATTTCACTGATTATAGCCTACGTTCAAAGCACGATAAACAAGGCGCCCCCGCAATATCTTCCCAAACGCCAAGCCATTCAAGAACGTTTTGCAGAAAGTACCATGGCGAAGTACGTGCCCCCTAAACCAGCGGCGAACCTGGGGGGGGGGGTAATATGGGGGATCTAAAAATGTTGGAGCAAACATTTTACATTTTAAACTGGCTGCGTGTCTTTTTTTGTAATTAATTGAAAAATACTAACAATCATTAGGCCTATATTTTTTAACAAAATTATTTAACATTATTTTACATGTTGTAAAATTTATATACATTTAGGCCTATATCCACAGCGATTAGACTATATAGCCTACATGCTGTTTTCTTAATTTTAACGTACTCTTTTATTTATATTCCACAGAAAGGTATTATTAGGCTCGCAAGACAACTGGAAGCCTATATGATGTTTTTAATTTATTTGAATGAAATTAGTGAATTACAGCTATTAGCTCCCTATTAGTTTTAATTTTGGTACGATTTGCAATATATAACATGAGAAAAGCAATACTCTAATAAATCATCTGAGAAAACGATATGTGGTTGAGAAAAATCCCCCCCCCCGAAATGAAATCCTAGGTTCGCCCCTGGCCAAAAGCTTGCTCTCTTAATGCATATAGCGTTTATAAAAGCTCTTTAGCCAACTCCTTAATGCCACGCAACGTTCTTATCCACCCAGTGTTTTGGTGAGTCCCCTCCAAACCGCATTTCCGCAGTTTCAAGTTTCTTCACTTCTTTCACTCCCCCCCCCCCGCAAACACAGAAGTTACTATGACTCAATTTCGAATCTATAGAGGATTACTCTTATAGCCTACTTAACGCGTCGGGACTTCTGAAATTTGAAGTTAAATTTGTACCTGCAAATCAGAGTAGGCCTACATCTCGAGGTGCAAATTGTGAATTCAGAACGGATTTCCAGGATGACGCTAAATGCAAAAAATGCGAAATGTACGCCGACATTTTGTGACAAGGAAGACAATTTATCACATTGTATGCAGCATGCCAATTTTTCTGCCAATTACAGCGGTGTAAACAAGATGTTGCGAAATTGGTTGGCGGAGTTGCGCACCAATCGCGGCGCTCACAGCTGATACGCATGTCGCTCACGGTCAAGGTCAATGTACCGTACCATGTGACGTTAGAATTATAGTTTCTGTGCTATAATGTAAGATTTTATTTTTCATGATTTATAATGGTCTACGTGTCATTGGTTTCCCTTGTTAAGAGATAAATTACAGAATAACTAAGAACAGAAGAGCAAACAGAATAACTAAAATCGAATAATTAGAATCATCAAATATTGAAAATAGTTATTGAGTTTCCCTTTAGAGTCATTTTGTTAATCTATGAATTTTTAGGCTATTTTTTCACCTGTGTACGCTAATAGGCTATAGTATTAAATCTTTTTTTAAATATACAAACGCTTTATTACACAGCATTTGCGTTTACGTTTGAAATATGAACTAAGTGAAAATTGATTCAGTCAATAAGTAGGCTACTGTAGGTGTATCTTGTAAACGATGTATCAACAACGCTTTTTATTGTGTTTTTACCGTTTACTTTAATATGAATGATTTCAAGATGTTTTTCAGCCACTTTAAAGATACAGTAGGAATATTATAGTGATAGTAGGCTAATAGTCTTAACTTGTGTTTTCTTTTGTATAAAGCCGACTTGACCGGACTCCCCCCCATGACAAATACTAGATACGCTACTGATGGCATTTATAGTAGTATATGTGTAGGTAGGCCTAAATAAAGTATCCGGAAAATCGATTTCCGGAAATGCCGAACCCCCCCCCCCAGTTAATTAATGTGTGTTAAAAGAATAATAGATTTTACCTCTAAACGGTATAAAATGTCCCAGCAAGTCTTGTCACATACCGTTTGCTCTGTTCTGTGTGAATGTTCTAATTGTGCAAATAAAATCGTTATGATAAAAAAGTAACAATCCCTTTATGATAATTGTTTATTATTTATATATCAAATGTATACATGCACACCATATAGGCCTACAATCATCATTATCATCGTTAACAGTATCATCAGCAAATGTCCAGACTAATTCACTGCAGCACAGTGGTTAATAAGATCATCTCTCCTCCTTAACTGCAAAGGGCTCTCTGTTCTCTGGAATGCTCGAGACGATCTTCTGAGAGATTCTCTGCTTCTGCCGTACGGTTTCGTAATGTAGGCGTCTCGTTCTCTTCCCATTGCCTTCCGATGGCGCGGTCTCTTTTTTCAGCGGAGCAGTTCTGTAACAACTCAAGTTCGAGGTATTACATTATTTATCTACACTTAAAACAGAATAAGCCTATAACTATCTAGGAAGTAAAATCACAAGTGATGGACGTAGCAGTAAGTAAATTATAAGCAGAATTAACCAGGCTAAAATTGGTTTCAACAAACAAAAACAGCCTAAAAATAAGGAAGATTCTAGTAAAGACATACTTGTGGAGTGTTGCCCTATATGGGAGTGAATCTTGGACAATTGGAGAAAGTGGGAAGAAAATAATCCAAGCATTTGAGACTTGGTGCTACAGAAGAATATTCAAGATAAGCTGGAGGGAGAAGATAACGAATGAGGAACTCTTTAAAAGAGCTCGGGAGGAGAAGAGCTTCCTGCGAAATTTAAAAGGCAAAAGAGCTAAGTTTATAAGGCATATACTACGACACAATGGGTTGCTTAAGAGAATAATAAAAGGAACAATTGAAGGGAAGAGTAGTAATGAGTAATACGAATATTACGAGTACAAAGCCACTTTTTGGTGCTAAATACTTCATTCTGCGCACGTGCCGATTGCCATACAAGTACGAAACGAAGCAAAACACCGAGGTTCAGAATATCTCTATGCCAAAGAGACGAAGCTGTTGTTAATAAATGAAAACATTCATACTGATGTTACGTATCATTCTCGTGTGTTATGCAGATATATAATACAGATTATAATAACAAATTATATACTACCTATACCAGTCACCAACTTGGTAAATTTTGAAAAAGCGATTTATATTGTATTATAACCTACAGAGTGGCTGATAGGCCATATAGTACTTTTTGTTAATGTGATTTCGGAGATGATTTTAACTTCACTGCACAACTCACGTACATTTTTTTTACATTATTTGTTATGTTATTACGTCCACTCTAAATTTAATTCCCTGAGTTTCGCAGCTGATTTGTCTAACCAAAATGGAATCAATAATTTAATATTAAATCTATGTCAGTTTGTTTACTCCCAGTGAAAACTTAAATTAGTATTCTCAATGGGAGATAGGCATATAAATTCTTTTGTTTTTTATTTCCTTTTAAACAGTAAAAGCTTAATAAAGTCACAGTGTACAGTAACAATGTTAATATTTTTAGTTTCAATTTATTTCTTATAACAAATTCTGTAATTCAGGTACATATGTAAGTTATAATATGTATATAATAACAGGTATTTATACGTGTTATTTTTTGGAACGGTTTATTTCGTACCTGTTATTTTCAAATACTAGTTTAGCACACCTCTAGTTCCAAGCCACGTTGATTTCTGCTTTGTTGATTTTCTGCGTATTTATGCTACCACGCATTCTGAGATATGTCGTACGCCAATGCTTTGTGAAAGTTTATAGGCTATAGGGGAGGGCACACGGACGTTCAGTCAGCGCGCGTTACTTCTTAGTCGTTCTGCGTTTTTGTGTCGATTTGCAAAAAGCATGGATGTATTGAATTACTTATAAATGCTGTTCAGCAACATCCGGTTTTATGGGACACCACTGACAATGATTGGGAGGACAAAGTTAAGGAATGTAGATGCTTGGGGGCTGGTTTAATTTAATATAGGGTAGGTAAGTAATGCAGCTAAACGCAGCGCCTTCTTCCGGCTCCGTATTTAACGAATTTCTTGTAACACGGTAACAGAACTTTCGGAGTGAATAACAGTGACTGACGCATGAAATCCAACGCCCGTCTGTTGTCTCCAGTACCTACGTCCGTTAAACATGGGTTGCAACGGGCATCAAAAGTGCGTTCGTGTGGCCCCAGCCTAAATGACGTACATTTTCCAACGCGCCAGCCGATCTATTTTTAACATAGTTTCCTTTGTTGAAAGTCTAGAAGTATACAGTCTAGCTTCGTTACTGTATTATTATCAAGTGATTTACGTGTTTTGCAAGTCATGACAGAATTAAGCATAACATCGGAACCGATTGTTTCCGATTGTTTGTTACAAGACGACGTCGTAAACAGAAACTACAGAGAAAGTGGCACATTACATCCAATAATCAGTGATCGACTTTATAAAGGAAAGTTCATAAACATACGTGAAAAACTTCAGAATTACGTGACGTTGCTAATGCCTAAAAATTAATTTCAGTATTTTCTTTCTAATTTAGAGGAGTACAAGAAAATGGAATGTGGCGCAGGCGCTATAATCATGAACTATACCATCTTTACAAAGAGCCGGACATTGTCAGGATAATCAAAACACACAGGCTAAGGCGGGTCGGACACATAGAGAGAATGGAGGAAGGACAGCCTATGAAACATATGGGTAGTAGAAAAAGGGGAAGACCCCGAAGTAGATTCAAAGACCAAATAGAGGGGGACCTCGGAAAGCTGAACATAAGAAACGGGAAAGCCAGGGCATGCAATAGGGAGGAATGGAATCGACTCTTGGAGCAGGCCAAAACCCACTAAGGGTTGTAGAGCCACGATTGATTGATTGATTGATCTTCTTTCTAAAGTATGTGAAAAACCTGCACGCAAAGATATCCGCGTTAATTCACGTACGCGTAACATTCAGCCGGCTGCGATCCGTTCGTCTGCGTTATGACCTTGACGGCGGACACGTGTTACAGCGTACAGCCACTTCCTATTTCACCCCACTACGTGCATATTTCTTGTGTTATTTAACGGAAAAATATTACGTTAAATACCGTTCGTCTAGCCGTAGCTTTGACTGAATATTATTGATGAAAGATCGTGGAAAACTCGTAACAGAAAGCTGTACTACGAACGAGAGTGAGGAACAAGCACCTGATAAAAAAAGAGGTATCCTCACTGACCAAGAGTTATGGTACTTTCTGACAGGAATCTGTATGTCAGCCTCTGGCTTCTGCGCCAGTAGAAATCCTGTTCCCAAAGCTTCCAATTCCTTCTTATGACTTGATCAGCACTCAAATAGGGAACTGAAGGAAAAACTAAAAGAGAGAGAAAGGGAGAGTTGAAAGATATGAGGGGCAGAAGAAGGAATCTAGGTCCTACTGTTGATGCAAAGATGTCGCTGTGTTTCTCAAACACACAGTGTCACACCATTGATTTATTGTTATTGACACGGTACAATTATTTCGGAGGCGGTCACCCAGCCTACGTCTCAAAGCTGACGAAGGCGCACATCACCCCGAAACGCGTACGGGAAGAAAAGACAAGCAAGTTTCACAAGTTGAAAGTTTCAATATTCTATATTAGTTTAGTGCTTTGAAAAAAGAAGATGAACGATCAAAACAACTACAAAATAATGATTAAAGACATTTAGAAAAACAAGATGAGTAGTGACGTGATAGTCCACTTGCGTCTTTCGTTCCATTAATAGTAAGCTCCCTAAGGTGCAGAACTTGCTCACTAATTTGAAGGAAGTACACTTATTATTACATAAATTTCGATATTAGATAATTTTCCAATTAGGCCTATGAGAAAATTACGAAGATTTCGAATTGTCTCCAATTTTTTTTTAGTAGTAGCCTATAACAATTTTAGAACATCATACAACCATACAATAAGCACAGCATGTACATTCATACAATAAACACTAAACATTCCAAACACTCGGATTTAGGTTACAGTTCCTTTTACATAATCTGACACACTACTGGATTTTCACAATTTTTCTCAAAACTTAACACTACATTCAGATGTTAGTTAAAATTAAAATTCTCTCAAGTGACAAGCATTTGTTTCTTTAATTTACTGACGTACATTTCGCAGAACATTCTCAGAGTAATTAAAAACAAAAATTATGTATTGAGAATCTTTCGTTTGTTTATTTATTCAGTACTACGTTAATTTTTATCTACTATTTTACGTTAGTAAAATTGGTCAACATTATCAGAGTAATTAAGAAAATACATATTTATTGAAAAACTTTCGTTTGTTTATTTATTCAGTAGGCCTACCACGTTAATTTTATCAACTAATTTACGTTAGTAAAATCGGTCAACATTATGAGAGTAATTAAAAAAAATTATGTATTGAAAATCTTTGGTTTGTTTATTTATTCAGTATTACGTTAATTTTTATCAACTCTTTTATGTTAGTCTGATGATCTTGACCAACAGAAGTTGTTGAAAAACACGTAGGCCCGTAGGTCAGTAAACTAAAAAAACGAGTTCTATCATAAGAACAATTTTATAATCAAATAAAAGAGTTTGTATGAATATAGGCCCACTAGAAAAGTCAAATAATTATATTATATAAAAAGGGGGAGGTAGAGGGGGACAAACAGAGTAAGCAGTGACTTACCGTGACGAGTATGTAGATCAACAGTCTGTATCTTTTCATTTTTTTCCTACGGACGTCATTCTGTAGTGACTGGCAAGGTAAACTCGCTACTTGCGAACGCGTGAACCATTATAGAGAATTTGTTGTAATCATTTCGGAAAGATAGCATTCCCAGCACATGGTAAATATTTGTTTCTGTAAGGGCACAAATGAAGTTTCAGACGCAGGAGATTTAAAACTCGATAACGGTTAAAGTATATTTTTAGTGCGGATTATTAGCTAACATTCAAAGAGCTAAATATGGAGGGCTTTCAATAAATAATCTAAAATACGAAAAGATCGTATAGTCAGTCCTTGAGTTAACAATCATCCCATCATGAAATTGGTTACTGACAATCGCCACACCACACGTCAAACTATTTACATCTCGGTAATGACATTGTTTTCTTTCTTACAGAAAAGTAAAAACATAGAAACTAAAACAAATACATTGAAAACACCTATATTTTTATGGACGTTGAAATATCTAACACTACTGGAAGAAGGTTAGAATGTTATGTAAGTCAAATGTGATTGTTATATTGCCCATGCGTGACACACAAAATTCAAAAAACATTAGTACATAGACATATTCACAAATGTAGTTAGGCCCTAATAGTTGACAACATTCGTTAAATTTGCTTACAAACTGTAAATGTTCCATTAACTGTAAAGAATATGCACTTTAAATATTTGTGAACGTTCACTAAAGAATAGCTTATGTTTATTATTTATATACAGTAGAATATAGGATATATGTTTATTGGTGTTCCAATATAGAACAACCGATACACGAAGAAAAATATGTCACATTCATTGCTTACAATATACCCATTGTTGTAAACATATTTACGTCCCAATTTCCTCAGAATAACAAAAGATAGTGACTCTTCCATGCCGCCTGTTATGTGTTAGGCAGCACACAGAAACTACGACATGTGCAGTGCACGGGTGGAGTCCCTCTGCGGCTGATACAGCTCAAACGTGCACTTTCTGGTTACGTCGGTCCTCTTCTTCTTGAAGATGTTCTGTGCTTTCTGCCGAAGATCGGATTCTGCAGATGTCACCAGATTTCCTTAGAATAAAAGGCTCCTTTCACTTCTGCTAATACAAGTTAAGACGAGTGCTCTTATCCAGTGGGCAAAACAAATTATTATATTGCCCCTCGGATGAGAACATTTGTCAGAGCTCTGTAGCGTTTTTCGTGGTTAGACGTAGGCTCAATTTTCTTCTCTCCGCGTACGTTCCGTCTTCCCAACTGGAGTCGTTCTGCAGATAACACCCGATTTCCCGAGAATAACAGGAGATTGTAACGTTTGATAATTCAAGTTCCACATCGCCTGTTATCCTCTGGACAACAGATGCATTAGACAGCAAACTGTGATGTTCCCACGTAGCCCTATAGTGACTATCATGTTGTTATTGTTCTCCGCTGTTAGAATCTTGAGAGATTATACGCGTACTTCATGGCTATGTTGGGGTCGTTTTGTTTTATTCTGAACCGGAGACGGAGACCAGATTTCCTTAGAACAAAAGGCTCCACCTACTTCTGAAATACAAGTAGGAAGTGCACTTTTGTCCTCAGGACAACAGGTGTAGCACGCTGCAAAATCAGAACATATTATGAATAGGTACAATATTACCGGTGACGTAGGTCTACATGTAAACACTGATCCACCGGCTAGAACTCTTCCCTTGGAAGAGTTAGTTTGCTACCACAAGAAGCTACGGGCGAAGTTCATCAGGATGTTGCTAATACAGTAAAGATATTGACGTTCACCAGAAAACAGTGTAACCAGAGAGGAGAGCAGCTCTGTATAATCTAAGAATGGAAGAGTCGTGATGTAGGCCTACTCTTCTGGTCATAGGAAAATGCCACTTCGCAATTTCTAACGTGGATATTTTCGACATGGAGAAAGGTAACGAAAAGGAGAAACGGCACTACACTCAAAATCAATAGAGCAGTAACACGATAAGTAAAAACGACGAATGATAATGATGAGCGGTAAAACAAAAGTTTGGTGAACACGTATCCTGTCCAACCGCTTCATATGGTATTCGTAAAGTATGCAAATGAGGAATATCTGTTCGTCCATTAGTTAATTCCTTCAATTCGGCTACTTATAAGACGTCCAGATTCATCGCGAGAAAATTGAGGTAGTGTGTGGAAAAAGTCGGTGGGTACTTTAAAGATCCAAGACATTTCGCGATATTGATTACAAAACAAGGGGACATGCTAGGCATATTGACGTGGAGCCATTATTTATGAAAGTACTGGTCTCTAATCGGACGCTAGTTTAGTAGGCTAGAGATCGCCGAAATGCGTTTTCATTAGGTTCGACAGCGTGTAGCACGGAGACGGATTAGTCTTCTCTACCGTTTCTATATGGAAACGCTGGTTTAGGCACTGACTGAAGATGTCACCGCGATAACAAGTGCGACATTACTTACCTGATCGAGCCGCTAGTTTACAGTAGTAAGCTAGAGATTGCCGAAATGCATTTTCATTAGGTTCGACAGCGAGTAGCACGGAGACGGAATAGTCTTCTCTACCGTTTCTATATGGAAACGCTGCAGACGTCACCGCGATAACAAGTGCGACATTTGTGGACATTACTTACACGCTTCGTCTACTGCGAGGCGTGCAAGTGGCCTGGCCCCGACGTGGTTGTGTGTGAGGAGGGAGAGAGTGAACACTAGGTTAACGAAATAAAATATAAACTTATATAGCCCTACCAGACAGCAAGTCTACACATAATAACTCCTATTGTAGTCCCAAGCCACGTGTTTTTTAACCAAATATACTGTTACTCACCGTCTATGGCCTTTCTGTGATGTTGTTATTTCGTTGTTTACATGTTTCGAGGCACTTGCCTCATCATCAGAACTTTATAAAAACTAATGTATGTCATCAATGATGACATGTGTCAAAATACTAAAACACAATACGGCATTAAACTATGTACAGAACTTGTTTTAAAAATGAGCACGTCAATGTTAGGTGTGCCTTGCAAGACAACACGCGCCGTACTGACGAAATCTAAGTTTTATCTCGACCATATCGCATAGCGGTATCGTACAGTATATTCGATTTATATTGTAATTGGTCGTTCAACACGTGTGGCTTGGTACTGGCGTCGTTATATGCTTTATAAATCTCATATTCTTCAAGGTCGTTCAAATAACGCCCTTTATTGCAGAAATGAAGGGGTATTAGATTCGAGCTAAAATCCGTGTAACTGTGATTATTGTCTATAAGGTGCCTGGCGAAATTTGACTTGATGTTGTCAAAGTTGTAAACTCGTGTAGGGGGTCTATGCTCAGAAAATCTTTTCAAAAAACCTCGACCCGTCTGGCCCACATAAAAAGCCTCACAGTCGTTGCAGACTAGCTTATAAACTCCTGTTTTATTTTCAAGACTGGTATGTTCACGGCTGCGGAGATTATTTAAGATGTTATTACTGGTCTTGTAGGAAACAACTATTTTGTTGACTTTATTAATGGTTGACTTAAAAATTCCTGGCAGAAATGCGTATAAGGTGCCGCAATGTACTTGCGTGCCTTTGTTTCGAGGTTCTCATTTCTATTATTTATATCTTTAGTTTTATTTTTAATAGCGTTACTCTTCTTTTTCTTTTGTTTGTTAAAAATATTATCTATTATTTTTTCGTTGTACCCGTTGTTAAACGCAATGACTTTAATGGTATTTAATTCTTCGATGTAATCCTCGATGCCAAGGGGTATAGACAACAGGCGATGTATCATGCTATGGAATGCAGCTAATTTCTGTGAAATGGGGTGGAACGATGATGCCTCATCGTTCCATCCCATTTCACAGAAAATGCCTGTATGACAGCGTCAGTCATCGTGGGCTTCCTAAATATATTAAAACATAGTTTTTTAGTAACAATGTCCTTAGTTACTTTGGAGAATGAAGTTAGAGGTCAATTACATTTTCTGGATTTGACAGTATGATCACGGTAAAAGACTCACTAAGAAACGTCACAATGATTTTGAAAGTAAAACCGAACATTCGAGCGCAGTTGATATGTTGAAAAAGTTTACAGTTTTGCATAATAGACCAGGGATCTCCAAACTACGGCCCGCGAATGGTCAACCCGGCCGATGCTGCGTGGAGCTTTTAAACAGATCGTCAAAATAATTCAAATATTTTAACATTTTACTAAATAACTAAACAAGAAATAAGTATAAAATCAAAGTACAGGGCTAACTTGTCAGACGAACACTTGAAATCCATTCTAGTGATAGGAACATCAAAATTTGACCCAAAATGGACAGACATTATATGTCAGAAGCAACTCCACACATTCCATACGTACATAACAAAGCCAAAAAATAATACATATGAAATATCTTCGAATGTGATTTTTTCCTTACTTTTATTTACATTATTTTGAATAAATGAATTTGTTTTCTTTGGAAAAGTCTGCTTAATTTTTATTTAAATGCCTATTTTATTGACTTGATTGTTTCGTAAACTTAAAAAAATAAGTTTACTATATATATATGTGTGTGTGTGCGCGCGCGCGTGCGCGTGTGTTTTCGACCTGCCTGACTTCCAAGATTTTTCAATTCGGCCCTCAAGTGAAAAAGTTTGGACACCCCTGTAAGAGATTATTAAAAAACGTTACATGTTTGAAATCGCGTAATTAAACAAGTTATTCACTTTTCCTCACACGTCTTTTCTTTGTTCATCACGTCTTCAACGATTAGTTTAGAAAGGTGACTAAATTCAAATACAGTATATAATCGCACGACCTAGTAACGAGGCAAGTGACCGCGGATATTCGTACACAAAGCATCATATTTGGACGTCTGTAGCGTTATAATGGTATACATACTCACACTTACAAATTTATAATTTATTTCTTAACTAACGCATTGGTACTAGTACCTACAAACTTTTACCCCTAGCTTTACTATAGACCGGCATCACTCTAGCTTTACGCGGTAAAGCTAGTTTTACCCCTAGCTTTTCTCGACCACCGGCATTAGTTATACCAGGCCGCGAGAGTTTCCCTGGTATTTATGGCTTTAGTGTTGTAAGCATTTTTCATTAATTAATATTTTATACCGGAAATCTTCTAGTACAATATTATTCGTGAATGTGTCAAAACAGTTCAGACCAGAATGCCTGAATAAGTCTAGTGTCCAGTTTTAACTACAAATAGCCTACCCCTTCATTAAGCTGACAGGTTCATATGTATATATGTTATAGTATGATATAACTTATATATGTATATCATATATATATATATCACATATAACTTATATATATATATGTATATCATATATGATATACATATATGATATGTATAATTGACTGTATTTGTTCTCTATAAAATATTTTTTTATTTTATTTATACCAAAAATATTTTACAAAATATTTAAAGTGCACTAATAGTCTCTATCGTTATGGCATAATTAATTATTAATAATTACAGTAGGTTAATCGATGAATGTTAAGAAGAATTGGAAAGGTATTTACGAGTAATTTCTAGGGGCCTTGCCCTGTATAGAAATAACTATCACAAACGTTTGAGCCACTAATGTAGACCACTGAAATAGTATTCAGCATTCCTATTGGTATTCCTACGTAGATACTCTATATACACTAACAAAGGCTGTAGACTATATTTTCAATTTATCCGTTAACAAATTATTTACATATTTAGGGATATACGGTTTTAGATTATACTTATTTTTTAATTATAAAGTCAGTAGAATTGATTGTTAATTTAGGGTAGTGTCAGTCACTCACTTCATGCTGTAATTATTTTAATTATTTAATAAGCATCATATCAATAATAACAGTAATCATCAGATATTTTTTACTTTAAAATTTTGATTTAAAATAGTACTTAAAATGTTGGTTATTCGTTTAATTTATTGTGTAATAAAATTAGGCTATTGTTTTTAAGTTTGTTACATAGTTTCAATTGTTTCTTTAATTGTGATATTTGTCTATATATTTGAAACATTAAAGACTGATTTTGTGTTTTTATTAATTTCCGTTAATCAATAATTTGGGTTAGATGTTAAATGTATTTTGTTAATCGTATTCCGATTATAATCTTAGTTTCACTTTTAAAAATTTTGAAACAAATTTATGCATTTTATATTTTGGTGCAGTTTTTGAGGATCTAATATGTTTTTGTGTAATATATTTAATTAATTCCTTCAATTTCAGTGAGTAAGGACTGTCCAGCATTATTTAGGCTATATTGAATTTTCGAATTTATCAGTTAAATTCTTGTTTGATTTTATTAAATTACTTGAATTTATTAAATTTTTACTTTGGTTTTTAATATTTTTTATCACAATTACATTAGTGTTAGTTACTACAATCTGCTTCGTTTATGGCTGCATCAATTCGCTTATTAATTTTTTATTTAATACTATTTATTGTTTATGAATGTTTTTATGTTAGGTTGGAAAGATTCTAGAAAGGAGGGAAAATTAAGTGAAGGATAAGGGGGAGTAATCATATCTAGACGTTTGTATTGTAGTAACATGTTTGTGTGCGTGGGAGGTCAGTTGCAGTTGCTATAACACGCACATTGTGATAAGTTGTGAAGGAGAATAAGGCAGGCGCGGATCCACGGAGGAGGAAATGGGGGAAATTTCCCTCCCCAAATGGTCACTTTACAGGAAAGTTTTTGTCGTTTTATGGTTGTGAATGTGATTTTAAAATCATGTCACATTATGTATAAGTTCATGGTTTTACCTAAAATTACACTAAATTGTAGCTGCACCTTACCAGCGTGCTTAATTTTTGTTTAATACATAACTTAAATGAGTAGTGTTTATTTTAAACTGTAGCCTACGTGAATATTATTAAAAGAACACTGTACTAACAAATACAAATGTCAATTAATACTTATACAGTAATAAGTCCATTACGTTGATAATAACAAACACTAGAGATTTATACTTTAGATCTTTAAAGAATGGTCTAACTTTTTAAATACTCCCCAAAGTCAACATTTTCCTCCCCCAAAACTGTTTGCTGGATCCGCCCCTGAATAAGGAGTAATTGCATAAGTTTGTGTTCAGTAGATAAACCTGAATTACAAGGGTAATAATGGTAAATAATTAAATATTAATCGACTTATTCGTGTTTTAATACAAAAAGTAATGAAATTGATCGAATGCATTTTATTGATTGATGTAGACTGTTTTACTGTCTGATGTTCATAAGCTCTGCATAAGTACACGTAAACCAGGACTTGGAGAAGCCTATCACAATTTTGATAAAACAGCTATGTAAACATATTAAATATATTGTATCGATTTATTTAAAATTTGTTAACTAAACAAGTAAACCTATCGGTTAATCTACTGACGAATCAAAAATTTGTTTACTAAACAAGTGATTCATTAGTTAGTATTTTTACATTTGTGTAGCATATACGTAAACAATTATGCTTATGCTTAATTATTTATAATACAAATCTCGTTATTTCTGCTGAAAGAATATCATAAGGCTACAAAGATTCAGCAGTGACTTACCGCAGTTGCGCGCGACGCTATGTAGACGGAGACTGAGTAGTTACAAACGTGCATTCGCCAAATTTTGCCTCACCCCCGTTCCCTTCCGTTGGCACCACTTTCGGTTCGCGAAACAGCCGAATACCACCACATCTTTGGTCAAGAGAAGGGATAATTATGCATTCTTTCGATCTGTAGCGGCACATAATATGCGCTGTAAAATCATTTCAACGGTCGCATTCTCTTCAACATTTCATCACTCAACATTTGAAAAAAAAAAATTAATCCTCAGGGAAAATGTGGACACGATGATTTTGTGATATTTAAATAAGATTACATAAAATTTTAATCGTAAGTTAAGTGAATGTGTGTGGGTGGAGATGTTATCAACAGATGATATAGAACAAAAATGTTGAAATTAAGGCTTGCATTCCACCTACTTCTAAGTCCAAGCGTTGTTCAGCACAGCTTCAGGAAGGCACAAAAACAACACACGTAGCTATGTGTGTGCTTACAGAGTAGGCCCTTACTGTGATGCAGGACTCGCTCCCAATTTTAAACGAAGTACATTTATTATTACATAAGTTTGGATATTAGATAAGCTTTTAATTATGGGAAAAGTTACAAAAATCCCGAATTCTCCACTAATTCTTTAGTAATACCAAAATATAACAATTGTATGGCACAGAATCGTACAATAAACATTAAAAATTCGAAACGTTCGGATTCGGGTAACAATTATTATTAGTCTTGCACAATTTATTATCTACTTGATTTGCACCATTTTTTTCATATCTTTGGATCTCTTGTTTTGGGCCCTTGGGTCAAAAAATTTAGAAATTTCCAAAATGTAACACTAAATTCAGATATTATGCACTTAAAATTCTCTTTAATTTGATACCCCACACGAGTTTTTGGGATTTTTGACAATTTTCACCCCTTCATTATTGCCTCCCACGCCCGTATTTTTGATGGGATCAATCTAAAAAATAATAGGGTTCTGAAAGGTAAACGTATGGACAAGTATTTCAAGTCTGACGATGCGTTCAAAGATTATCGTGAGACATACCCCAAATAGACAGATGGATACACAGACAAATGCCAAACGGTCGAGTAAACACCGAGAACTCGCTTCTCTCCTTCAAATGTAGTGACTTCACCTCTGTCGTCTTTCATTTACGCAGGTAGTAGTGCGTCACCAGTGTCTCACACACGACTTGGGAAGAATCTGTTGAGTTCTGTTGGTCCTGTCACATTCTAACCTGTCAAAAAGTTACCCATACGTTTTTTGTTAATTTTGTTTCATGATTGTGTACATGTAGAATATCCATGTTGTCGATATTTTTGTATGAGTGGTTTGCTTCAATTAGGTGGTTTGCAAAGGTGGATTCGGTAGTGAAGTGTAGTGCCTTTGCAAAAACACGCACACACAAAAGGGCGAAAACTAGACACTCTTGAACAATTGGAAATATACAAACACACAAAAACACATAAAAACGACGTCCTAAACGAACAGACACAATCCAAATCACACGCATTATTTGAACATATCACACACCACACACACAACATCGATCCTTCAAAAGTCGATACCGCCGCCAAGAACAAGACGAACAGTGCTCCCAGCGGCAGCCTCTGAAGAAGCTTTTTAAAAGTGAAAACTGGTTCAGGCTATAAGGTAAACTTCTACGTTTTTACCCATAAAAAACTTAGTGTTCCGAGTCAGTAGGGATTTAATTATATTCAGTTAATTAACAGACACGTCATGGACAACGAAATCCAAGAATTATTTCCAATAGGACAGTATAGTAGGCTCACCTCAAATGATACACCTCACACGAATCCAACACACTTGGTCAAAACGTGCCACTGCACCTAGAGATGTGAGGTGGCGCAGTTGGGTAGTTGCTTTGTTCTTTGCGTTTGGAATTCAGTTAACCGGGCGCATATTTTCTGTATTCTGCTTGTTAAAGTGTAATAAACAGGAAACAACTGAGGCCATTATGTGTGCCGAGCTACGCCTTGGCAATTACCTCAGAAATAATGGTCGCGTTGTTTGGAACTCAAGCGTTCGCTTTGCTTTATTGGTGACTTTCAGAATATTTATAAAACAAAATCTTACATAACGTCTGGATCGTAAATATGCGGCAGTAAGGTTCGGGCGTTTGATTTATTGGATCTGCAACGCCGTCGGTTTCTTCAGGCCTGGCCCCTGACATTTATGTGACGGAATCGAGAGCTCACTTATAAAAAAAAACTAACAAAAACGAGGCATATCGTGAAGGCACGTGTCGGCTGAGCGAGACGTTCTGTGTGGACCACAAAAACTCTCAACGTCTGCCCGGTGCGGTTGACAACCTCAGGCTCAGTACACTCAGTAAGACGAACACCCTATAAAATGAGTAAGGGAGAGAATAACTGAAAGGGGAGAGAGAGAGAGAGAGAGAGAGATACATAGACTTATTTTCGACTAGCCTTATTTTGATTCTAAACTCATTTATTGGTTGTTAAATTTATATTTGTTTACTCAAATATCGATAGCAAATAATGTAACGTTTCAGTGACGTATGTAGAATTTGGAATGGAGGGAGGGACGTATCGGGTCGGCTTCATACAAAAGAAAAAATATCGGTATGGAGAACCATACATGATTCCCATGTTCTAAGATTTATATTTAAAATCATTTTCGAAAAGAAATACTTCCATAGAAACTATTTCTTTCTTCAGTCTTAACCACAGTACTGTGGTCACTAACGTATACCACCTCACGTTAGCGCACTCGATTTTCACTGATGATGGCAGTCGATAGCACTGCCGAAACGTCTGGTTTTGTAGAAAACATTGGACAACTCCATACAGCCCGGGAAGGAATTTTAACAACAAACTACTTCTTTGTTGCCGATAACGTAGTAGGGCCTACAGATGACATATAGCCTAAATAAAAATTATCCCCTCCCCCTTCAACTATAATTTTCATTTATAGAAAATTACCCCCACCCCGTTCAATTAGTCTCTTCATTTATAGATATTTCATCTACGTTTCTACAGTGGATATTATAATCTTTTCAGGATACTTTACTATTTTCAAAATTAAGTACTTAGTAAACTACCCTTTCCCCGTAACCGATCTTCACCAAAATCAGTAAGCCTTGAGTACTCTACAATTCAGAGATGTATGCAAAAAATTATTTGATTCTGTTTGAATTTGCGGCTGTTATCGTTTGCCATAGAAAAATTCTACACACAGACACATAGACACACAGACACACGCACAGACACTTTTCGAAAAATGATTTTTCTTTATGTTTTGAGGGTAGTACAATCAGAATCAGCCCTTATCTCGAACACGATTTTTTTCGCCATCACCATACTTCCATTTCCATATGGAACATGGAAGTAAAACGTTAAGACAAATCAAGATTAATATCTTTAAAGTGGCCGGTAATTGTCTCATCCTCCCAAATCTACATTATCAGTTCTTGACGTTTTTTTAACAAGCTCTTGTTCACTAGTCTTGAATAATGTGGCAGGCAGCTCACCAAGAAAGACAGGTGGAAACAAAGTAGTCTACTAGGCCACTGAATCGAGAAATAATAATATTAATAATAACAACAAATAGGCCTACTACTACTACTACTACTACTTGCAAGTGGGAGCTGAGACAGTATTTACAAAGAAGGCTGTGAAATACCTAGGGGTGAGACTTACACGCAAAGCTCTCCTATTGGGATCAAATAAAGTATGCAGCTGATAAAGCAGCTAACGTTACAACGAAGCTCAGCAGACGTATGGCCAACGTAGGAGGTCCCACTGCAAGCAAGAGACGATTGTTGATGGCGATCACAGAATTCATCCTTCTGTACGGTTGCGAAATGTGGGCCGATGCATTAAAGATGGAGAAGTACAGGTAACGTATGGCATCGGTGCAGAGAAGAGGAGCCCTCAGAGTAGCATCCTCTTACCGGACAGTGCCAGAGCCAGTAGTCCTGGTGACAGCGGGAGTGATTCCCATAGACCTGTTGGCTCTAGAGCGGAAGCATTTATTCAAAAGAAAAGAAGAAATTGGAAGAGATGACGCAAAGGATGAAGCCAAGGGAACTCACTCTCCGGCACTGGCAAGATCGTTGGGATAGAGAGGATAGAGGAAGATGGACCGCAAGGCTCATACCAAACTTGAAGGTATGGATCGACCGAAAAGACGGTGAGGTCAACTACCATCTGACCCAGTTGCTCAGTGGCCACGGCAATTTTAATGCCTACATACAATGGGAAAGGTGCAAAGCCCACCATGCCAATACGGAGACTCTCCCCATGAAGATGCATCGCACACGTTTTTCAAGCGCTGCAGATTCGAAAGAGATTCGAAGGATGGTACTGGAAATGGAGCTCGGGGAGTTAACGCCCGAGAGCGTAGTTACGCTTATGCTTCATAGTAAGGCGAATGGGACCGCATCAATGCCACTGAATTATTTATTCAGTGGTTCCTACTAGAAAAAAAAGACAGGCCCAACTTGCACCCAACGGGCAGTAGAAGGTGAGGAACATCTAGAAGGAGCCTGATAAGGGCGCAATAGGCTTCCTGAAGAAATGCGCTAAGTGGTTCCGGGATGGGTATGAATGCCTGAATTAGAGGTGAGTTTTTAGTGGGTGAGAGTCCCACACACCAGAGGAAGCACAAGCCTCCTCTGACGGTGCATAAGCATTTTCCCCTTCTATAAAAAAACTACTACTACTACTACTACTACTATTATCGAATTCAGAGGCGGATCCAGGGCAAGCAATTTTGGGAAGGAGATTTAACATTGGGGGGTTACGGAACGTTGGACCAAACTTTATAGATCTAAGCTACAAATGACAGGAAGGAGTGAAGATACAAATACAGTGTGTTACTATGAACACAATAGGTTTATTGACATACAAGCATAACATCATATCTGTGTTTGTCAGTTCATTGTTCTTTAAATAACATTCATTCGCAGTTTAAAATACACACAATTAATTAATGCATGATGCCTTTACTTGGTGAAAATCCATTTTGTAAGTTATAGTAAAAGATAAAACAATAAAATAGTTTTAGTGATTTTCACTCGTCAATTTATTAAAATTATAAATCCATGACAGCTGTTTCGGCAACACAGTCAGCTTACACCATCTGATGAAGGCACTGTGTTGCCGAAACAGCTGTCATGGATTTATAATTTTAATAAATTGACGAGTGAAAATCACTAAAACTATTTTATTGTTTTATCTTTTACTATAACTTATAAAATACACACTACTCATTTATGGTAGGTATCAAAGACAAATTAATGTAGGTCTACTGGTAAGGTACAGTGACAGTTTAAAGTAAAATTTAGAATAAAACCGTGAACCTACAGAAGGTGATATGAATTTGTTATCATATTCACAATCACAAAACAATTCTGCTGTCACAAAACTACGAAAAAATTTCGTCTGAAGATACCATTGGGGTGGGAATTTCCCCGATCCGCCCCCGTGAATCTGATCGAATTTGTAGAACCAATTTTGCGTCAGAAATATGTAAATTCAGAGAGCATAGAAGAGCAATTACAGCAATTATAATATTTGAGACTCAGTACCGTATAGTCTTATTCATACGTTGATGCAATTATCAATGTATAATTTAAAGTATTTCGAAGAAACTGCATTTCAGCACTCCGAATCTTGACGCTTTCCTTTTTTGTCATGACCCACGCCTCACTCGCATAAATCAACGTGGGTATTGCAATTGTCTCATAAAATTTAATCCTTGTTCTGTGGTGTCTTGTTTTATTTCTAAGATTTCTATGAATCGGACCACAAACATTCCTAAATTTATTTATCTGAACTAGTATGTGGTGGAAATTATACTTTATTCGAGTACACTCCTGAAACTGAAGAGTTCACTCAAAAGTGCAATTCTGTGATAATGCTTAGACACAGACCTCGGTTCGCTACACTGAATCTTCGTTTGTCTTTCCATAACTGTCACTTTTTTCAAGTCATCTTACACATCTCGTAACCAGAGCTTCGAGATCTGTCAAGTAGAACCATCTGAGCTTCCAGTTCGGTATAACCATCTACCGAATTACAGGTTACATCACAGATACTCCATACTCCATACTAAATTTTAAAATCTGAAAAAGGAAGGAAGTGTTTTAAGTCCGATTAAAAGGTACGTCTCACGATTACTTTAGAATGACCTTTCTTAAAAAATTAAGGAAAATATTTTGCAGAATTAACGTGGGAAAGATGGCTATATCTACATTAAATGGAATCCTGTGGGATAAGCAAATTACAGCAGAAACTAAAACCAAAATACTTAAAACCATTGTTAGAAGTATCATGACTTACGACTCAGAAGTTTGGACTACTAAGAAACACACAAGAACAAAATTAATGACAGCAGGGATGGACTTTTGGAGACGTTCGGAAAGAGTATCCAGACGTGAGAAAATTAGAAATGAAGTTACTAAAGTTATTGCCAGTTACTACTGATAGTATCCTAATTTCGTAGGGTTGGTAACACGCCCTCTAAAATGTTAATAAACTAAAACAACACTGCGGCCACATTCCAACCGAAACCAATCTTTCCGCCACCCCACCTTCAGATTACCGCTTAAACTCGTTAGCAGCTGTGTCAAACGTTGGTTTTATTATCCAACAGTAAAACTCGATTGTTTGTCACAAATAACCCTTCTGACACGTGTTCCTACTTGGTCGGGACCAACACCAAACAAACACATATTACGTCGCGGTTCTGGAGCCAACGGAACGATAAAAAATTATGGTTAATGGCCATGACGAAAATTTCTATAGGTACAGAAACTTTTTTTTTAAGAAAAAGTTAAGAAACGTACAAAGTTATTACTACACAATCACAAATACGTATAAAAAACAGAAGGACTTCGCGGGCTCAGACATTTGATACGAATATTGCCGCAAGGAAATTGGAATTTTACAGTAAAGTTTAGTGAGAAAGGTTTGCGCTTCAAAATGCGAAGACGAAGAGATAGAGGTAGAGGCATCAAACTCGCGGCCTACGTTTCGGTTCACAAAAAATTCTTTCTGTTCTTTAAATTGTATAATAAAAACAAGCTAATATAGTCTCTAATTGATAGGCTCTATGTATCGTACATGTTTAATTAAAAATAATGTAATACTGTTCATGTATATATCCACATTGAATTTCCTATTCTTCTAACATGATTGAAGTACGTAGCCTATTTTCTACGTGAAGATAGGCTAAGCGTAACGCCTGAATGCCTCCTTACACCGTGTAGTTTATAATAATCTTACACTGTCCATCGCCGAAATATGTCGTCCATGTAGATATTGAAAAGTGTCGGTGAAATGTGGCACCATTGTCTCACACCTTTATTTGTTGGAATATATTCTGATAATTTATCATTCAAATCCACGACAACCGCTGTCTTGTAATACTGTATAAGCTCCTAAGAACTTTAATTAATTGCTAAGGGAAACCCCTTCGTTCCATTATACTCCAGAGTAGCGAAAGTTTCTCATTATCAAAAGCTTTCTAGACATCTATGAATGCTAGATGCGTCTCTCAGTTAAATTCCCTTCTCTTTTCAATTATTAACTTAAGTGTAAAGATAGCATCTATGCATGATCTCTCCTTCCTTAAACCATTTTGTTCTGCTGATATTAAAGCGTCAGCTGTATTGGTTTCAGTCCCAATTTACTATTATAGCGTAGACATTACATGTTGTAGTAGGCCTATCTGAAACAGATACTATAATTATCTGTCTTTGTCCGATCGTTTTTTTTTTTAATAATGAAATTACAACCACTTTTGACTATTCTTTAGGAATTCTGTGTTCTTTCCAACACATATTCACAAAATGTAATATACGCAAATGCAACAGAATGCCTCCACACTTCAAAAGTTCTGTATTTATAGCATTCGGACCAGGTGCTTTACGATTTCTCAAATCCTTCAATGTCTGCAGTAATTCCTCCAAAGTTATACCTTCCGTTCCGTTCGGCGGAGTGAGCAAACGAGAGATGGGGGTTCTGTCAGGACATCCTGGGTCTTGGCTTGGCAGGACGGTGCACATCGGCAGGGTGTGGAGGCCGAGGCTGCACACGGCTACTGCGAACTCGTCAGCTGAGGTGAAAGCAGCTGATTACTGTAGGCCTATGTTGATTTTCATTTTGCCGCAATATTTCAAATGTGATACGATTCTGAAGACCGTCATGATGTTCAGTAGATTTTCGTGGCCCTCTTCTTTCACATGTTTGAAATCAGCTTCTTTTAACAGTAATCAGCTGATATAATATATAGACCTGAATGTAAATATAAACACTCTGTAACAAAATCAATTCTGGAGAACCTTTGGACACAAACGTACCTTTCACGTTCAAAAATCAATGTCTACGAATTCGTTTTTTGTAAATAGTAACTGTTTTACAATATTGTGACCGCAAGTGCACAGTGTATATATGTCCTGACGATGGTCTATGACCGAAATCCATCGGATTTAAGAATGTGAGTAATTTAAACTTTATTATAAATCATATGTATGTTATCTTTAGGTTATGAACAATTAGTAGTCTACACAACAATAGAAGATTGAGATTATAGGTAGCCTACCATTAGTAAACAAGTGTGCGTATATTATAAATACATCACATTATCATTAATTATATTCCAGCCTTTTCAGTTATAAAAAGCAAATGATAAAAATATAGTAGCCGTTCCACTGTGTGTGTGTGTGTGTGTGTGTGTGTGTGTGTGTGTGTGTGTGTGTGTGTGTGTGTGTGTGTGTGAGCGCGTGGTTGTTCAATTGTAATTCCCATATTCCTTGTAGTTATATTTTGCTTCATATGCATGGCTAAGTGATAAAATGTAGGCTTGCCACTTAACAGACGAAGATTCTGCAAGGCAATGTTTCGAGGATTTGAATGCCTGCTGGAGAAGGACGTCATAACGTTTAGTAGAAGGCAGTGTTTACAGTGTCAGAAGCAGAAGCAGTTTTGTTAAACGGGTGTAGGTGTTCGCGTTGTTAGTAAACGTTACGGTACTGCCAATGTCTGGTATCGATTGCAGGACAACTCGCAGAACAAAAATAATACAGGCAGAGGCATATTTACGGGGACCGGATCCTCCCACCCCTAAGAGGGTCAAAAAAGTTGACGAATTTTGTTAATATCTTAATTTTAGACTATTTTATTATTTTTGTCACCTGTGAAAGCTAATACAGTAGTTAATCTTTTTTTTAAATATACAAACAGGTTATTTACACAGCATTTGCGTATACGTTTGAAACATGAAATACAGGAAAATCAATTCAGTCAATAAGTAGGCTCTGTACTAAACAATGTTTCCATAACGCGTATTTTTATTGTGTTATCAAACGTTTTTCATTCAACCACTTTAAAGACATTATTGTTGATCTTTTTTTTTATGAAGCCGACTCGACTGGATCCCCCCTCCAGACCAAATTCTAGATATGCCACTATGGCTAGGAAACACACTTGACACAATACCGCAGTGATAATGGGCACCTTACAGTGAACAACGTTTTACCCGCACCCCCCTCCTCAGTAAAGATTTATACTGATGTTACGTGGCGAAATACGACTGGCAGTAGGCCTATATAACGGGGGTAAGCTGTAGGGATACTATCTAACAGTATGAAGTATGAAGCATCCCACGGATCTTTGGCACTAAGTTAGCACACATACTGTAACGGGAATTCTAACGAACAGTCTAGAACATTCTCCATGCCCCCCCCCCCGTTCAGTTTGGCAGGACTCAGTCAAGGCCGCTCTCAAGTAGGTTCCAGTGTAGTCAAGAACACTTGAGATACGCATTAAGTGCCGTGAAGTGAGGATGGACAATTTTTAGAAAGCGTGCGCTACCTATAAAAAGCCATAGCAGCCGGCTTGTCAGTCGATGGTGTTGAGCGATTTCTTTAGCGCGGATCGAGTGCTTGTAGGAGTATTGTAGCGAAGTGTTGTTGTGTTATAATTAGTGCGGAATTCCTTATAGTTGACATTATTATTGCGTGTGGACAATTTTTACTTGGATTGTTGTAAGAGACTATCTTGTTGATTACAAATTATTAATTGTGATAGGCCTAATTAAAGCTGGTTGTTAGTGCCTTCATTGGTGCCTTGTATTTTGTTTTCCACTGTACCATACGACGGTCAGTGGGACCGGCGTAACGATACGAATCTGTTGCATAGTTTGAAACGTTTTAACACTCACATGGCTAAATTAAGTAGGCTATGTATAAGCTATTCACTTTTGTGATCACACTGGTCAGCAGAAACAAGGATTAATAACGAAATATGCTCGACAGTTTAGTTAGTAAATGAATTATTCACGTCAGCCTGTACTCCATAATAGTGCTCTTAGTGTCATCTTTTGAAATGTCGTGCCTTAAGTTTGAATCCCTATAGTGTTAATCGACTTAAAGGAATAAGACAGGGGCTTGTCTCTTATACGTAAGACAGACACTTAAAGGGATAATAAGTACCCTATTATTTGTCAATAAAAAATAAATTATTTATCGCTAATTGATTCATTTAGCTTTTTCGGAAACAGTTACGTTTTTTGATTTCCGAAGGAAGATGTATTATAGGCCTATATAAGTAGGAGTGTCTGCTGTAGAATGTGACAACTATCGAGACGAAGGTAGTTGAAAAGGTGACAAAAATTCCAATATTTTCAAACAAGAATCATGACCTTCGTCATCAGTTGCCCTTGGGTGCAGACCGTAGACAGTGTTCATTATCATTTTGTGTTATCGTATCTGTGCCATTATAGGCCTGTGTACTATAAACACTATTGGTGTTACGTAATATCTGTAATGTCTGTATGAGTGCGTGCGTGTGATTTGTCGTATCCTGAACGTTTGTGTTAAACTCTAACACGTTTCATCAAACGTTAGACGATAATCCAAATACGCCGTTTCAAGCAGTAGAGCATCCATTATCCGAACATCCATTAACCGAACCATCTATTATCCGATCTCAATAAAAAAGTACAATTATGCACTATACTGTACAGTAATGTACTGGACACGTGTAGGCGTATTAGATATTTATTTAACATAAAAAATTGTATACTATAAATTGTTACAGTACTGTACAGTAATAAATAAACGCTGCAGCTATACAGCCTTACAATCGATAAACAAAGAATCGATAAACACACTTACGTCAACAAACTTCGATAAACACATTTACAATTGATAAACAAACTGTGTCAACGGAAGTCTCTGTCATCGAATGTCTGTTTTTTATTTAATTTTATAATAGGCTACAGTGTTTGTCATTAAACTCTAATTTTGTTTAAATTAACTTTTTGTTTTTATTAATTACATTCAGTTTTAGTTAAGTGATTTTTAGCCTTAGTAATACGTTAAAGTATAGTATACAGGTTGCTGTAATTATTAACAGTAGGCCTATGTTAGAAATGTTTTTTTGTAATAAAAACCTTTGTTTTTGTAAAGAGAAATTATGTTTTCAATTTACGATCTATTATCCGAAATATCGATTATCCGAACGGGCCCTCGTCCCGAGAGGTTCGGATAATCGATGCTCTACTGTATTGTCCAGTTTCGCATGCAGTGGCAGCAACCAAGACAAATGGCAGGTACCAAAGTTACAGCATCCAGCCAATACTTACCGAATGAACATCAGCACTTAAATTAACTTTACTTCTTCGATCAACAGCAACAGTAGCCTATATAGATTACCTGATTCTATGCCTCCGAATACACTCAGTTAACAGGTGTCACAATTCAACAACTACAATGACGTGTCAGGACATAGGGAAGACCTATCATGTAAGACAGCTAGCCAGAAGTAAACGATTATGAACCAAATTTATTGCTTTCCAATTAATATTACCGCGGAGTCATAAACATAAACGAAATCTGGGAAGCCCATTTAGTCGACAATCGCCAACAAAGTTTCAATTCGAAATGAAAACGAAAAATCGTTACGAAGCTCCAGCTAATGTACAAAAAGCAACGCCTAACGCCTCTTCCAGCAAAAAAACGTACCTCTAGATTACATAGACCTACTATTCGGAGTTAGCATCTGGTGAAGCTAATTGGAAATTTTAATGTTGGAAAGTTTAGCGAAGATCGGTCAGTATGTATAATACCAATTTTTATATTATTTGTATCGACGTTTCGACATTATTTATTGTCATCATCCGGATCTGTATACGGATACAAGAGAAAATATCAAATACAACAGACAAACAGACACACACACACAACACATTAAATCAATTAATTGATCTACTGTGTTTGATATATTCACTTGTATCCGTACACAGGTCCTGATGATGACAATATATTATTGTCGAAACTTCGACACAAATAATATAAAAATTTATTTTATACTTACTGACCGATCCTCGCTGAACTTTCCGTCATTAAAATTTATTGAACAACAGTCACTACTAAATTAAGGACTAATCGGAAATGGCACAAACGAGTTTACGTAGTCTATAAACTATTATCGGAAAATAGCATGAAAATTCAAACAAATAGTGTAGAAAACTATAAAAAAAATCAAAGAATTGTTAGACAAGCATTAGAGTAGGCCTATACGACACGCATATAAACTACCAGAAGAAAAATTGTATCGCGTAGTACTAAGAAATCTACACCACAGTACAGACCACAATGACAAAAACAGCACTAGATGAGAAGGGGCATAAAGTAGTCCACAAAATGAATGTCCTGAACAGAGTAACTAGAGACCCCAAAAACCTTTTCTTTGTACACCCTGAAAGTAAAAAAAAACTTAGATTATACACACAGACAAACATATAGTTAAACATAATAAAACATATAATTAAACATAGGCCTATAGTTTATAAAATTGAAAGAGGAGTAAGTACGAGAAATGGGGTCTAAACATAAACACTACTAAAACAGAATATCTGAAAATAGGAGACATGCAAGAAGAAGACCCAGATCTGCAAATCCATAGAATCGGATAGTGTAGCAAATTCAAATATTTGAGAAGCATTATTTATTCACATAAAGATGGAACAACAAAAAATGAGATCAAAAATAGGATACAACAGGGAAAAAGGCTATTCGTTTGCTAAACTCGTTACTTTGGTCGATCTAAATGAAACTTCAAATTAAACTGACAATCTACACAAGTATTGTGGAACCCATTTTAACTTATGGCTGTGAATGCTTGCAACTTTCAGATAAAGATGATAGAAACTGTGGAAATGGAGTTCTTAAGAAGAGCGTGTAACATTTCTAGAATGCAACTTGTTAGAAACGAAGATATAAAAAGGAAAACAGGGCGCGTATTTAGAACAGCAGAAAGAATAGAATACAGACAGTTGCTATGGTATGGTCAAGTACTGAGGATGGAGGAGAAGCGATGGCCAAAGAAAGCATTGACTTACACACCACAAAACAGGAGAAAAAAAGGAAGACTGACAATACAATAGAGAAGAGGGATTAGGAAAAGCATGAGAGATCGAGCTATTGAAGATGATGACTGGAAGGATAGGGAGAAATGGGGATCGAAATGAGGGATGCGGCATAGACTGTAGGACCTCCGCTAATAAAAAAAAAACTTAGAATGGGTGAAATATACAATATTAAGAAACCTTCTACGTACAGTGATCAGATCCGAAACTCGTGCATAAACAATTTGCATAACTCTCTGTTCCTTGTCGAATTAATCTTTTAAAAATCGATTAGCTCAACAATACAAAATAGGGCTAAATAAAATGTACACATCGTAAAATAGTACTTTCAGAAAATTATTTAATTTGAGAATGTAAAAATGAAATCTCGAAACTTTAAAGAGTTATGTTAAAATTTAAGAAATTTCGTAATTCATAAAATGAACACGTCCGGGAAAAGAGGGCGCCAGTAGCTGTTACACTAAACTCGACCGCTAATCCCATGACCGTGTGGCGTCTTTTCGTCCGGCCGAAGCAAACATAGTAGGCTATCGTTCCAGACGGAATCGTAAAGTTAGCTAAGAGCATGCCGGTCTGCACACGCGACGAATTACCGTGCCCAACCGTGACCACCTTGAGCTAACAGACATTTTATTATTGGTCAGATTTACGACCGTCGCTGTATAATTTCCATTCGTAAGGGTTCCTTATAGCCTAAATAACGTTTCGAAAACTGTTATTTTTGTTTCTCCGATTCGTTCCTCTATTTCCGGCATTAGGCATACTACAAAAAATTGTGTGTGTGTTCATCATAGGATAGTTGTACACTGGTGAACAAACAATCCCACGCTTTTCGCCTCAAAACGAGTTTTCTTTACGATTTCCATATTTCAAAGTAAAAGAGGACGTTTCATACTTTTCAGTCATGAAAAAAGAGGACATATATTGTCACGAATGTAGGTAGCCTATAGGCCTATGTAGGTCTATACTACAACAAGAGTAGGCTTTCTTACCAAGAATTGGTAATCAAAAGTTGGTTTTAACCATGGAACCGTACACCTACTTATTGTTTAGGATCATTAACCGTATACTGGGGCATTGTATACCCCAAATAAAAATACACATTTAAAAAAAATTGTGATTTGTTTTTTACTAAATCATGTTGAATTGCAAGAGCAGATTATTTTTTTACATAATATCTTTTTTTAAAAAGAAACTGCATTTTCATGTCTTTCTGTAATCTCTGATCATGACAATGACATTTTTAAAAAGTTTTTGTACACGTATTTTTTATGAAAAGTACTACTGGATACACTGGTTCTGATGACTAGCAGTACTACTGGATACACTGGTTCTGGTGACTAGCAGTACTACTGGATACACTGGTTCTGATGACTAGCAGTACTACTGGATACACTGGTTCTGATGACTAGCAGTACTACTGGATACACTGGTTCTGATGACTAGCAGTACTACTGGATACACTGGTTCTGATGACTAGCAGTACTACTGGATACACTGGTTCTGATGACTAGCAGTACTACTGGATACACTGGTTCTGATGACTAGCAGTACTACTGGATACACTGGTTCTGATGACTAGCAGTATTTGTTTTTTCCTTGTAGCCAAACATTGTCCGCTACTACAATCTTATCAGCCACAATGCGTGAGGTTTGCTCTTCATTAACATTATGAACATTTGTATGGGTAATAAATTCATCATTGAAGGTACCAAATTGAATATTGTTTTTATCATTCATAATCCTGTTATTTTCTGCTAACCATTGTATCTTTTATTACCTCCTCTTTGCTTTCTGGTTCAGGGGCACGTTCATCAACGGTCAGATTGGGCAAAAAATATCTTCTGCCACATTATCTTCTTCAACACAGTCTATTTCACCATCATTACCTAATGCATCGTCAATGTTATGGGAAATGTCAGAGTAGGACCTTTCTAATTCTAATAAAGTTTTCTCTCTGGTAAGCACACGGTCCATTTTACACACACAGAATCATTTATACAAAGTTATTTATGAAAAAACAGAAAGACAAAAAACTACTCACACATTAAAAAAAATAATACTAACCATACACTGGGGTACTGTGTGCCACACGGTCGCTGTTTTGTAGGCCTATACAGTGTGATGTTGCATGTGTGAAGTAATGGAAGCACAATCAAGGCCGAGGAAAAGTCACAGATGTTGTAAGCAATAAAGGGTGCCAAGACAAAATTACCGCAAAATGAAAATTACATGGGGCACTTGAGTGTCCCAGAGTACGGTTCCAGGGTTAATTGTAATTAAAATTTTCGATTATTTTAAACTTGTTATTCCTGCAGTAAGCCTACTACTAAATATTGTGAGAGTGTGTGTGTGTGTGTGTTTGTGTCTTTTCATCATAGTTCTAATATTTTAGTGGCCTTCCATGGGGCGGATACATTGTCGGATGACAGGACAAATGTCCAGAATAAGAACAGCGTTTTGTATTTTAAATTTAAATGCACAAAACATATCACAAAGATTAAAATTAACTTGCCGTGGATAACGTTTGGTGCAGGTATTTATGGTTGTTTAGAACAAAGTTTACAGAGTACAATGACGAGAAGAAACAATGAAGATTCTTGAAGATAACAAAGTGAAGTGAACCCTACCTATTCAGTGTACCTATACCGATACTGTATGAATAGAATAAAATTTACCTCTTTTATCTATCTAGTGGTTTTCCCTTTTTCATAATTCACTACGCGTTTCTGGACACATGTCCCATCTTCAGGTGTAATCCCTCAGTAAAGTTCGTCAGATAATTAAAACAAATTACGTATAATTTACACACATGTCGTAAATAAATATAAAATATACGTTTTAATTATCTGACGAAAGTTACTGAGGAGTCACACCTGATGATGGGACATGTGTCCGGAAACGCGTAGTGAAATATAGGCCTACAGAAGGAAAAGCCACTAGACGGATAAAAGAGGTAGCCTAAATTTTATTCTATTTGTATACCTATAGGCTAAGTGGCTTGAATACTGAAAGCATGAATGTATACCGATACTGTTGGCTACAACAAGCACCGTCCTCTACTTCCGCACGTTTCGCTCTTTCAATTGATAGGCCTACCTTTTATTCAAGTTTCGTACTACAGCTTCGGACTTTCGAACAATGACAGAGCTGCGAGGAAGTGAATAAGCCTTAAGACAAGTGCACATATTCCTTATTATTTCTACTACTACAGTAGTCTATAATTAATGTTTGTCTGTTAACGTAAAGAATGTAAAGTGTTAAAGTGATTAATTTTTTTTTGTATATGCTACTAAGACTGTGCTGTAGGCTGTTTCACAAAAACTGCTTATAAACTTTACTAATGTACGAAAATGATTACTTTAGCATTACTGTACTATGTATTTTTTGTAGTAAGAGTGGTCATATGATGTAAATTTAAGCGAGAATAATATCACATTTCATTACAGTATAATGTATTACAGTTCACAGACCCAATTCTACCTTACCTGCACAGTACACCTACAGTAAATACAGCATACTGTACATTACTCAACTTTCGAATAATTCGAGTTTTGAACACGTTTTCGGCAACACATTATGTTCAAAATTTGAGGACCTCCTGTACTTAAAATTTTAAGCTCTGCATATGTAGAAAATTGTAAATATTTTGTTTTAATTTTACTGTCCTTAAGTTAGACTCACTATTTATTTGCTTTGTAACACATGCTATAGTGCTTTGTATGTGATATTAGTGTTACTTCTGTTTTATTCCATATTAACATTTTAGTCTATTAATGTAAAGAATCCAAACTGTTGAAGCGATTAATTTTTTAATAATAATAAGACTGTGCTGTAGGCTGTTCCACAAACACTGCTTACGAACTTCACTAATAATTCATCATATAAATGGTCTCCAGATCGCTTATAAGATTCAATTAATTTGAAATTATACCTTAATTTGATCCGTCAGGCGATCTTGTAGTTAAATATTCCACTACATATTTCGGGAATTAAATTCCCATGATCAGGTAAAACTTCTTCCTAATATATAGGAGTCGTCGGTGAAATTCATTAAAAAACACATACACACACTAACGAATAAAACAAACACAACTGTTACAAATGACATAGACTAATTAAAACACCGTACACACACAGCTAACGAAGACAGTGCGCACTGCCTGACAGTCACATATCATCTGGGCTGATTGCAAAGTTCACCGTTTATCTTTAATACGGTATCATACAACGTGTTCGATCTAAATGAAAGCTGGTCGTTGAGCAACCTTTCTTTATGTATTTTAGATAGTTTATAAATTTCGAATTCTTCCAACACATACATCAAACGACCTTTGTTAGTGACATGCATGGGTAGGGCCTACCATATTCTCCGCAAACCCAGTGTAGTTGTGATTTTCATTAATTAAATGTAAAGCAAATTTTGACTTGGCTGATGTGATGTCCTTTCTTGGTAAATGTTCTTTATATCTGTCAATTAATCTCCTCTCCTCTCCTAACCTACAGATATAAGAACGGAAACAGTATAGTGCCATAGGAGAGAGAGAGAGAGAGAGAGAGAGAGAGAGAGAGAGAGAGAGAGAGAGAGAGAGAGAGAGAGAGAGAGAGAGCATAATGCTGGCCACAGTCCGTTCCCTGTATGGCAAACAGCTCACAAACTGCAGCAGTGCTACAGCATTGTATTACGTTAATAGCGTTGTCGTGCGTGGGTGTACAGTGGAGGGGATCGTACAGTGAGTGTAAGCCACCACCAATACAATGTTGCGGATGACAAGTACGGGTAACCACGCCTTCACAGACAACAATAAACCACGCCCCAAGCCGATGTAGAATAGCCCCGTGAAGCAATTGCCAGGTGGTAGTGTCGAGGGTGCCATTGATGTGTGTGTGTGCGTGTGCGTGCGTGCGTGTGACGATACACGAGAGAGAGACAAACAGTAATGCAGAAGTAGAGGGAGAGATGTTTGAATAGTCTCCGTATGGAAATTTGAATTGTCTATATTCAGAACACACACTCGGTGAGAGAGCGTGTGAGTGAAAGTGAGGGAGAGACGAAAAATGACAGAGAAAAAGAATTAGAGGAGAGAGAGAGAGAGAGTGAGAGAGATATAGACAGTTAGACACACAGACAGACAGAGAGAGAGAGAGAGACACACACACACAGAGAAGGAGATGGTCGAAGGAGTAGGCCCACACGTGGATTGACGGAGTTGTGTTACTTGATAATAACACAGTTTCGTTTCAACACACTTCTTTTACTTCCATGTTCCATAAGGAAATGGAAGTATGGTGATGGCGAAAAAAATCGTGTTCGAGAGAAGGACTGATTCGGATTGTACTACCCTCAAAACATGAAGAAAAGTCATTTTCCGAAATAGTGTGTGTGTGTGTGTGTGTGTGTGTGTGTGGAATTTTTTCTATGGTGGCGCAAATTCAAACAGAATCAAATAATTTTTTGCATATGTGCCTGAGTTGTAAAGGCTATAGTTAGCATAAATGGGGTTTATTTATTATGCTAATCGTGATATAAATGATTTACATTTAGTAAATGGGACTAGTGGTATTTTATGTGAGTTTATCACTTTCTCATATGTATCTCGCCCTAAAGCTGGATGCCATTTACATTTAATGCCAAGCGTTGTGCAGCCATTTACATTTAGTGGTGTAAATATAATTTACATCTGTGGTAATTAATTGTGTAAACCATTTACATCTAGTGAATATTAATCTGTGCTAATTATCTGCGCGGATTAATTACTCAACAATTATGAATCATATTAATTAAAGATTTATGTAATACGTTAAAATTGATATATCTAAAATTATTTCTATTCGTCAGATTTGACTCAACACAGTGTCTGATTAAATACGATTTTATGAGTCTATTAATCAGACGTTTCAATGGTCGAGTTTATTGTATCCATTGATGTTTAGCATAAGTTATGAGATTTTTAGTGTAATACTTAGAATGAAAATACATCAATAACAAAGGTGAAATTTCAATAATGAACGCATGAATACTGTAAATCAACTACTTATTTATTACACATCTTACTGAAGTAAGTAACTATATCCTGCAAATTACATACATATTAAAGCACATGATATAAATACAATTATTCAATTTATACGATGTTTCCTGAAACATAAACACATGGTACATTCAAATGCAGTAAATAATGCACATATATAAAACATACACGAATAATAAACAATCAACAATTATACTTATTCCTACCTAAAATGCGTTCATTATTTCTCAGATAACGAATTACGTTAGTGTTATTTTATAGATTTTATGATTCATATGACTCATATGTAATTATTCTCTTGGGGTTAGTTCTTTGAAAAGAGGCAACAGAACAGTAGTGTAGTATATACTACTAAGATTAAGTAGACATAAAGCTTATCTTTGAGAGTGTTTATCCAATTCCGTCGTCGTGAGAAGACACTTTCTAGATGATTCGTCGAAGATCATAATCACTGTTACGCAGAGCACTGATAATTTCACTTCACTCCACTAAATCTCCACTCCCGTCATGTGTATGGTATTGTGGTAACCCGCTGATGTCGAGTGTCCGGAGTTCAAATAGTGAGGTGTTAATGTTGTCATTAACTTGAATTGTTCTGAAAGTTTGCCATATTTGTGTACATGGTTAACTGTGCCGTCTATTTTGGGTGTATCGCGTACTGCGTGCTTAATTGTTTGGTATAGTTTATTCAACTAATTGTTCAACATGGTGATACGTTATGATGTGAGAATGTTTGAGGTGACACTCACTGTTCTACTTTAAATGTTAATTAGTATATTATTATGTGCGCGTCAGTTGAGATTTCAAGTCCCGTACGCACTCATAGTTTATATTTCCGCACAGAATTGTGTATAAGTGTGACTATACCGATGTCTTTGTTCACTTATGAATTTACAAATTAGTGAATCCGGTCGGTCGACATAATCAATCGTCTGTCTATCGTACGCACTAACTTCTGACTATTAATTGCGACTACCAACTGCTACTATTAACTACATACTCTTGACTACCGACTGACTGTTAACTGCGACTAACTGTTCGATTGAACGACTTGACTACTCGATTGAATACTTGACTATCCGATTGAAAATTACTGACTCTCGATTAACTACTTGACTGCCTGATTGAAAATTACTGACTCTCGATTAACTACTTGACTGCCTGCTCCGCGTCTTCGCCAAACAGTTTTATTGGAACATCTTACCCATAAGTCTAAGTTTCGATCTCTACGCCTTCTCGAACTCTTGATTGGTCGTACAAATTCCTACCCTTCTGTAGATCTCATCCTCTGTTTCACGATTCGTCGGCCGAACCCTTCCTACTCTCTCCACGAGCTCTCTTAGAAGATGCTTGATGCTGGTTGGTCGTCGTCATCCCCGGAGTGTTTCATGTGACGAGCGTAGCACAGATTCTAAGAAATTAGGACAATTTCATGGCCTTCTGTTATCCTTTGTTTAGACTTTCCCTAAGGTTCTGACTGAGCTTTTGTTAACAGACTCCAGGTCTTGGTTAATTGTCTAAGTTCCACGACGTTCGTTCCGCCGATTATCAACCCTTCGTTGTCTTCATTTCGGTGAAATTCTACTTTTCAGTCGTAAATTTCAGTAAACTGTCAAGAATGTGTTTTCACGCTGTGCAGGGTACACTGGCAGTATTCACTGAGTTACGTCTATTGTCTATCTCTCCGTTAAAATTGCTCTGTACTTCCTTTGTAACATAGTAAAGCCTTTCATAATTGAGCAGTTACACTTTGCTTCCACAGCAGGCGTTCCATCTCGATTCCGTGTAACTCGGCAGCTGGACGAAGTCTTTGTTTCAGATTGTTGGGTGCTGTAAATTTTGACAAACGGCTAGCTGTCAGTGACGCCTTGAAATACTCATTGTGTGCAGTGCTCAGACATTTTTTCTTTGTCTTCGCTCTGTCGTCGGGTTTGACGTGCCCTCGATTCGTCATTATTTACGACCTGGGCTTGTGTCCGTCGACTTGAGTGTGGGAACGTGTCACTTGATCGAGGAATTAAAATTTTTTTAAAATTTCGATCATTACAAGGCCTATTGATTTTGGTGAGGATCGGTTAAGGGGAAGGGGTAGTTTACAAGCAACGTTTTTTTTTAATTTAACAAGAGTAAAGTATTTTTATGCGGAATGATAACTGCCACAAATTCAAACAGAATCAAATAAATTTTGTCATATGTGCCCGAGTTTTAGAGAACTCAAGGCGTATATTGATTTTGGTGAAGATCGGTTAAAGGGAAGGGGTAGTTTACCTGCAACGTTGTATATTTTAACAAGAGAGTAGGCTTAGGCTACTTAATTTTGATAACTAAAGTATCCTGAAAAAAGGTCATAATAATCCACTGTAGAAAGGTAGATGAAATATCTATAAATGAAAAGGGAAGTCGAAGGGGGAGGGGTAATTTTCTATAAACGAAAATGATAGTTGATAGGGGAGGGGATAATTATTTATACATGTGTACTACGCTATCGGCAACAAAGAAGTAGTTTGTTGTTAAAATTCCTTCCCGGGCTGTTTGGCCGTGATCCAATGTTTTCTGCAAAACCAGACGTTTCGGCAGTGCCATCGACTGCCATCACCAGTGAAAATCGAGTGCGCTAACGTGAGGTGGTATACGTTAGTGACCACAGTCCTGTGGTTAAGGCTGAAGAAAGAAGTACTTTCTATGGAAATATTTTATTTCGAAAATGATTTTAAATATAAATCTTAGAACATGGAAGTCATGTATGGTTCTCCATACCGATATTTTGTTACTTGCGTCACGTTTCGCGTTAGCCTACTACGATCAGGCAGGTAGAAAATGCTCTGTCTCAGTCGAGCCGCTGAGGATGTCTCATCGTAGTTTGGACAAAACGTTTGGTGTTAAAAGTAATAAAAAGACGTGCGTTGAACCGAAAAACAGTGTTGTTAATGTTAACGAAAATCACGAATGTTTACGAGCGAGATTGTGTTACTTGAGTTGCATGCAAATATAGCCTATATTAGGCTACACTTCGTTTTGTGCAAAAATATAATTAACGTAGGCCTACTCAGTTTGTAACAGATAACGATACAGATTTAGTTGTCATAAGAAGGCGGTAATTATCAGGTTCAATATCCCCTCCACTCTGCCCAATGTACAGAACTGGATACTAACTTATAATTGCATGCGGGTTATATTGGATGACACGCGTATTATTGTACTGGATGATACGCGGTTCTACGTGCTGCATTGTATCACTGTGTCATAGTACGAACAGTACATCCTGACTACGCTGTTGACAGTGGGGAAAGTACCGATACACACAACCATTGTTATTAACGAAACGTGGCTTGAACAAACGTTGTAACGGCTACAGGCATAGGTACCACACGGCTCCTTTAACACAGAATCCGGAGAAGGGAAGAGTAGCAGCACTGGCACTGCCAGTTGCGCGGGGGGTTCAGTACGTTCCCCTATGCTGCTTGACGTTTGTACAGTCAAAGTAAAACTCATATACGTGACTAGAAAATTTACTCGTGCAAAAATTAAAGTTAGAGCATTAAAATACTTAAACTGTACGCATATGGTGTCAAAATTGTTATTCTACACCGTTTCAAAAATTATTAAATTACTTTGACCATAAACATAAACAGTATGAGCAATAAGCTCCACAATTTCAATTAGGTATTAATCTGTAAAACATAACTAGTCGTGTCTCTGTTGTTGATAAATATAAATGGATTATTGTTACATCCGTTTGGAGCTGAATATGTCAATAAGGCTATTCAATGTTTAATTTTTTTTTTTTTTTCTTCATACATGTATAAAGTTATGTTACTTTTGCTCATGATTTTTTCGAATTACAACATGAAACGTTAGCTGGTAGAGAAAGGTTTTGCTATTACAAATAGTAGGCCTAGTTCTATAAACGAGTGAAATTATGAGGAACAAAAACACGCACAAATATTAATTATACCGCAGATCAATGTTACGATACTCACAATTAGTAAATATAAATACAAATGGCAAACTCTGTAACACGAACACGCACAAATATTAGCCTAGTAAGCTTACTTGTAACGCAAATCGACGCTCACGATATTCATAGCTGGAAACCATACATTCTAGAGGTGGGCCGATATACCTGTAATAGGTATTTTGGAACGATATTTTTGTGGAACGGATGTAACAGTGACTGAAAAGTTGAATACCTGTTATTCGCGGCGACGCTGTTCGGAGTCGAGACACGCCGCCCTCGCTGTTCCGAGTCGAGGCACACCCCCTACGCACCTACACAGACACACACACACACACACACACACACACACACAAAAAGTACGCAAGATCACGTAACGAATATGCCAAGGCCAAATACTAGGCGTACAAAAATATCGCTGGAACGCAAGGAACAGCCAGTAACGCGTATTTAAAATACTAGGTATTTCAAATACTAGTGGTATCACCGATACACAAGGAACAACGCGTTCCAGAGTAACAGTAGTATTTTAGTAACACCTAATATTTTAGGAACACCTAGTATTTTAGGAACAGGTAGTATTAAGCATATTTCGAGTAGGAACTATAATAGTACGAGCCACTTTTGTTGAATTTACTAGAAAACTCTGCATTCAATTTTAAGTAAGTATACCTGTTATTGTAAAGTGAAAGTTTGTATTGTGCGGTGGGAGGTCTAGCTACCTGGGCGGGGCCTCAGCCCACACACATGCTTGTTTACTGTGAGAAGTCTACAAAAGTAATGTTCTGGTAGTTTTAAATAAAAGGAAAAATCTGGAAGCTTTTTTCTTTATAAACAGAGATGCACTCGACCAGTTAAGTTCAGTTTTAAATCTGCTTTTGTAATGTGTATTTCGTGTGTCCGTTGTATGTATACTTGCTACTAAACTGTTCTTCAATAAAGTGTGTGTTTGCTCCTGTACTTAAATTATTAATTATTTTTAACCATACCTCAACAACTTTTTCGTCCTGTATACTTCATTCTGCGCAAAGAGACGAAGCTGTTTTTAATAAAGAAATAATTCATGCTGCTGTTACATTTATTCTCGTGTGATATGCAGATATATAATACAGATTATATGCTAATAAATTATATATTATACTAGTCACCAACTGTAACTAAAATCGGTTGGTAAAACTTTATGTTTTTACTCAAAAAAACTTTGTGTTCCGAGTAGTTAGTGAAATCGTATTTAATTATATTGAGTTATAACCTATAGAGTGGCTGATGTTGATAAGCTATATTATACTTTTTATTAATGTGATTTTAACTTCACTACAAATCTCACGTAAATGATGAGATTGTTGTAATGGACATTTATGCACTTTATCTAGTCCTGTTCCTTAAATATCTGTAATGCATTTAATTTACTTTTGTTGTTGCTTATTATTTATAAGTTTTTATTTATGTATTTATATTTATTTTATTACAATTTGTTTTTTTATTTTTATTTGTAAAATTTTGTTTATTCTCATTCACTCTTGTGGCTTAGGCCTACTGTTGTGTTTTTATTATACGTTTCTGATGTTTTTTCACATTATTTTTTGTGGTATTACGTGTAGGTCTACTGTAAATTATTTAATTGCCCCGAGTTTCGCAACTGATTTGTCTAACCAATGTTAGTTTGTTTACTACTAGTGAAAACTTAAATTGGTATTCCCAAAGGGAGATAGGCCTATAAATTCTCTTGTTTCTTATTTTCATTTAAACAGTAATAGTTTCATAAAGTCACAGTGTAAAGTAACACTGTTAATACCGTACTTTTAGTTTCAATTTATTTCTTATAACAAATTATATAGTATAGGTTATATAATATCTTCAAATAAATACACAGGAAGTAGGTTTATTAATACATTAATAGGTTTATCTAGGTGAAAATAAACCTACTTGCAGTGTATTTATTTGAAGATATTACATAGGAAACCTGCAGGAAACTCAAAACGAGTTACTTACAAAGGATAATATAGGTTATGTATATATATAGTATATAATAACAGGTATTTGTACCTGTTATTTTTTGGAACGGTATTTTCATACCTAGTATTTTAAAATAACAGTTTAGCCCACCTCTAATACATTCAAATGACTCCCTCTCGTACATTGAGTAGTCGGTGTGATGAATAAATAATTTTAGCACTATCTCTCTCTTTCGTTGTCAAAACGTCGTCTTCATTTTCAATGTATTAAATAATTAATTAATAGTTTTATAATGCAGTCAGTGTGATTGATCCTTGTTAGAAATATATATATTTGGCGTCAATGAACTACTTACCTGTTATGTTGTTACAGACAATACTTCTGTTTTAAGGTTGCAGTTTACACACATAGGTTCAGTAGTGTATAGCGAAATAAATTAAAATTATACACACACATGAAAACGGCGGCTGAAATTCATACAAATCTTCTGATGTAACAGTTCACAAAAAATAAATTAATTGTACACATGTTCAGAGGTGTAGAGTGAAATAAAATAAAGTCATAATTTGTTTAAATGATTAAATATATTTTAACATTCACAATATAAAATTCACAATTAAATAAATACATTAGAAATTGATATTTTTCGAAAGTTTATATATAATTGTGTGTCGTACTTGTAGAAGAAGCAACCTGCAACATAACAATACAACAACAACATTAAAATCATGTTAAATATCACACACACAGATGCACACGCAACGCGCGCACATACAGACGCATACGCAACGTAATCACACACACACACACACACACACACACACACACACACACACACACACACACACACACACACACACACACACACACACACACAATGGTTTATTTCGGTAGAACCATCTGAACATACATGCAATTAGTTGTATAGTAATCAGAATGTGTGTGAGAGAGACAATTTAATAGTTTGAATTTTATACCACAAGGTAAACTATATTTTTTTTTAAGTCGGGGGTTGTTTCCGAAAATTATCATTTAAAACTGTTAATTGTTTTATTAAAATCTTACGTACGTGCCAAATTAATTGCCGACGGCGACTCTGCTCCCCCTCCTGCTAAAATTCCATCTGTTAAAAACAAAAAGAATTCTCACTGTGATATCGATAGTTATTCTCTCTCCACGCTTCAGTTCGGACGACAGTAAACGTAAGTTTGTGTATTATTATTGTAACGATCTTTGTGTTTATAAATATTAGTTTGTAATGTGTGGTTTCTTTTTTTTTTTATAGTATAATGGAAAACGCTGCTGTAATAATTGACTTTCACTGCTTTTATGATGACAACGGCAATTATATAGTAAAGGAGTTGTCGGTTATGGACGTAACACGTTTTGCATGCAGACATTGGATTTTCGCCCCGCCTGCTACAGTCGTTACGAATTCGAAATACACTAGAACCAACTGCTGGTTAACGACAAACTATCATGGGCTAAGATGGGATGAAGGAGAGACACCGTACGACAATCTTGTTTCAGTGTTAACAACGTATACGAACATATATACATATGTGTTTGTGAAGGGTCTTGAGAAAAAACGTTTTTTAGAATCGAAAATAATTCATTATCATATAATAAATCTTGATGACATTGGTTGCTCAAAAGACGTACCAAAAGACATTCCTGGGGCGTTATGTCTTACACATTGCAATTCTTCTTCTACACTATGTACAAACCATAATGTGCACGCACTTAGAGAGTGGATAATTAATGATTTTTCTGTTATACAAACATTTTTAATGTAAGTGTCTCATAGCATTGTTAATTTCATTAGGTAAACTTGTATATGGCTGCAGGCGATAACTATTTCTGATGACTTTCCTAATATATATTATGTAACAGCCATAATTCTACATGTATGTACATGCAAAGCTTCAGGGGATGAAAAACACCATCTGTTAAAAACAACAACAAAAAGTCTTGCTGCAGGCGATAACTATTTCTGACGACTTTCCTAATATATATTATGTAACAGCCATAATTCTGCATGTATGTACATGCAAAAACACCACCTGTTAAAAACAACAACAACAACAAAAATTCTTGCTGCAGGCGATAACTATTTCTGACGACTTTCCTAATATATATTATGTAACAGTCATAATTCTGCATACAAAGCTTCAGGGGATGAAAAACATCACCTGTTAAAAACAACAACAAAAATTCTTACTGTGATATATATAGTTATTGTCACTCCATACTTCAGTTTGGACGACCGTAAACGTAAGTTTATGTATTATTATTATTGTAACGATATTAGTTCGTAATGTGTGGTTTCTTTTTTTTTTTTCAAACGATAACTATTTCTAGTAGTCTGTGGGCTTGACTTTCCTAATATATATATATATTTTGTAACAGCGCTAATTCTGCCTGTGTGTATGTACATGCAAAGCTTCGGGCGATGAACGTGAACTTTCCTGATGACCACATCACCACCACCACCATTACTTTCACTAGTCTTCTTTGTAGTCATTGTTTAGTTCCACCTAGTTTGATACAGACGTCTTCACTTCTCATAAATAATGTCGTTTATCACAAAATTCAATGCAGTTTCTGCTATTGAGTACAAACGGTGTGCAGAATTAACATTGAACAAGCAGTATCCGATTGTTAACATGGTGCATGTGGACACAAGATATGGGAAGTCTGTGCTTGTAACGTTGGAAGATGGTGAGCTACGCTATCGTGTATATCTACCTAAGAGGTATGCTTGCGTCTTTACAGATGAAGAGCTCCGTCATATAAGCCCCAGCGACCTACATCTCGTGTTTCGAGGCATGAGGAATCAAACAGTACATAGGCTATGGAAATCGTACCTCGTTAAGGTAACAAACTACTTTTAATAAACAATTTTTTTATCATTGTGTGTGTGCGTATGTTTGAATGTAGTGCAGATTCTAATTTACAAAGTTTTGATGAATGGATTTTTAATTTATTTCACTATACGCCTCTGAACCTATATGTAATTATTTGTAACTGCTTTACCTGTTGCAGCAAACGTTAACACTAGAACGATTATATTATTATTATTATTATTCAGTGATATATACATACATACAATTTACTTATTAAACACTTCAATGATTGTAACGTCTTACAATGACTATAGCATATTTAAATCTGTTATCTGTTTATTGGTCCTACATGGTACATGATTCAAACCAAACGTGTACACGTTGTATGTATGTATATGATTACGTTGTGTTTGCGTCTGTGTGTGGGCGCGTTGCGTATGTGTGCGTGTACGTCTGTGTGTGTGTGTGCGTGCACGTGTGGTGTAACCCAAACGTGTGTACGTTGCGTTTGCGTCTGTGTGTGGGCGCGTTGCGTGTTTGGTTACGTTACGTATGCGTGTGCGTATGTGTGTGTGTGTGTGTGTGTGTGTGTGTGATTACGTTGCGTATGCGTCTGTATGTGCGCGCGTTGCGTGTGCATCTGTGTGTGTGATATTTAACATGATTTTAATGTTGTTGTTGTATTGTTATGTTGCAGGTTGCTTCTTCTACAAGTACGACACACAATTATATATAAACTTTCGAAAAATATCAATTCCTAATGTATTTATTTAATTGTGAATTTTATATTGTGAATGTTAAAATATATTTAATCATTTAAACAAATTATGACTTTATTTTATTTCACTCTACACCTCTGAACATGTGTACAATTAATTTATTTTTTGTGAACTGTTACATCAGAAGATTTGTATGAATTTCAGCCGCCGTTTTCATGTGTGTGTATAATTTTAATTTATTTCGCTATACACTACTGAACCTATGTGTGTAAACTGCAACCTTAAAACAGAAGTATTGTCTGTAACAACATAACAGGTAAGTAGTTCATTGACGCCAAATATATATATTTCTAACAAGGATCAATCACACTGACTGCATTATAAAACTATTAATTAATTATTTAATACATTGAAAATGAAGACGACGTTTTGACAACGAAAGAGAGAGATAGTGCTAAAATTATTTATTCATCACACCGACTACTCAATGTACGAGAGGGAGACAGGAGAAAGGGTATGAAACCTTGCATAGTTGAAACCTGTGAGAGTGAGAGAGAGAGAGAGAGAGAGAGAGAGAGAGAGAGAGAGAGAGAGAGAGGACGTTAATATTTGTCGAATAAATATAAACTTTCTAATTTCATATACATGCGCTTGGTACTGACCACAGTTTGAGCATAACGTTTGACAACGAGAGAGACATACACAACGTGTGAGAGAGAGAGAGAGGGAGAGAGAGAGAGAGGACGAATAATACAGAGGTTGGTACATCTGATCATATAGATTTAATATACATTATAACACGCGACAAATTTGAACTCATGTAAAGGTTGGTACACCTAATCATATATTTTAATATACACTATAATGCCGGTGAGCATAACGTTTGACAACGAGAGAGAGAGAGAGAGAGAGAGTAACAATTATGATCATATATAGTTTGAATTTCCCACCACAGAAGAGAAAGAAATGTTGGCAGATCTGCTCTATACACGCACATTTCCCTCCCCCCACCTCAGAAAATGTTGACAAACCTGCTCATATAAAATATCTATACACTATAATAATACTACAGAGGTTGGTACACCTGATCATATAGATTTAATATACATTATAACACACAACAAATTTGAACTCATGCAAAGGTTGGTACACCTGATCATATATTTTAGTATACACTATAATGCTTCGAGTTGGAACCACCCCCCACCCACTGATATGAAATAAAAAAACAACCTCCCACTCAACGCCACCCACTGATATGCAAATCAACTTTCTTAAAAAAATAAAAAAGTATATTCACGGATGCTGGTGGTCCATTGAACATCATCCCACCAAATCAATTTAATTAAAAAAATAAAAAAATAAAATAAAAAAAATAAAAAAATTTATTCGCGGAAATTCGCGGTGCTGTGGTCCATCGGGATGCTGCGGGTCCAGCGGTGGGAGGGAAATTGAGAGTTCTGGCTCACAAAGGAATGCCGCCTTTCTTAAAAAACAATAAAAAACACTAAAAAACATGATCTCAGAGATGACGCCGCCACCGCTGGACCCGCAGCATCCCGATGGACCACAGCACCGCGAATTTCCGCGAATAAATTTTTTTATTTTTTTTATTTGGTTTTTTATTTTTTTAATTAAATTGATTTGGTGGGATGAGGTTCAATGGACCACCAGCATCCGTGAATATACTTTTTTATTTTTTTAAGAAAGCTGATTTGCATATCAGTGGGTGGTGTTGGGTGGGAGGTTTTTTTATTTCATATCAGTGGGTGGGGGGTGGTTCCAACTCGAAGCATTATAGTGTATACTAAAATATATGATCAGGTGTACCAACCTTTGCATGAGTTCAAATTTGTTGTGTGTTATAATGTATATTAAATCTATATGATCAGGTGTACCAACCTCTGTAGTATTATTATAGTGTATAGATATTTTATATGAGCAGGTTTGTCAACATTTTCTGTGGCGGGGGGAGGGAAATTCAAATATGTGTTATATTGTGTATGTATAGAGCAGATCTGTCAACATTTTTTTCTCTTCTGTGGTGGGAAATTCAAACTATATGATCATAATTGGTACTCTCTCTCGCTCTCTCACACGGTGTGTATGTCTCTCTCTCTCTCTCTCGTTGTCAAACGTTATGCTCACCGGCATTATAGTGTATATTAAAATATATGATTAGGTGTACCAACCTTTACATGAGTTCAAATTTGTCGCGTGTTATAATGTATATTAAATCTATATGATCAGATGTACCAACCTCTGTATTATTCGTCCTCTCTCTCTCTCTCCCTCTCTCTCTCTCTCACACGTTGTGTATGTCTCTCTCGTTGTCAAACGTTATGCTCAAACTGTGGTCAGTACCGAGCGCATGTATATGAAATTAGAAAGTTTATATTTATTCGACAAATATTAACGTCCTCTCTCTCTCTCTCTCTCTCTCTCTCTCTCTCTCTCTCTCTCTCTCTCTCTCTCTCTCTCTCTCTCTCTCTCTCTCTCTCTCTCACACTCTCACTTGTTTCAACTGTGTCAACAAATAGTAACGTCCTCTCTCTCTCTCTCTCTCTCTCTCTCACTCTCACACGTTTCAACTATGCAAGGTTTCATACCCTTTCTCATGTCTCCCTCTCGTACATTGAGTAGTCGGTGTGATGAATAAATAATTTTAGCCCTCTCTCGTTGTCAAAACGTCGTCTTCATTTTCAATGTATTAAATAATTAATTAATGCAGTCAGTGTGATTGATCCTTGTTAGAAATATATATATTTGGCGTCAATGAACTACTTACCTGTTATGTTGTTACAGACGACAAATCCATACGTTAACGGCTTAGCAATCTGGTACAATACTTCTGTTTTAAGGTTGCAGTTTACACACATAGGTTCAGTAGTGTATAGCGAAATAAATTAAAATTATACACACACATGAAAACGGCGGCTGAAATTCATACAAATCTTCTGATGTAACAGTTCACAAAATAAATTAAATGTACACATGTTCAGAGGTGTAGAGTGAAATAAAATAAAGTCATAATTTGTTTAAATGATTAAATATATTTTAACATTCACAATTAAATAAATACATTAGAAATTGATATTTTTCGAAAGTTTATATATAATTGTGTGTCGTACTTGTAGAAGAAGCAACCTGCAACATAACAATACAACAACAACATTAAAATCATGTTAAATATCACACACACAGATGCACACGCAACGCGCGCACATACAGACGCATACGCAACGTAATCACACACACATACATACGCATACGCAACGTAACCAAACACGCAACGCGCCCACACACAGACGCAAACGCAACGTACACACGTTTGGGTTACACCACACGTGCACGCACACACACACACAGACATACACGCACACATACGCAACGCGCCCACACACAGACGCAAACACAACGTAATCATATACATACATACAACGTGTACACGTTTGGTTTGAATCATGTACCATGTAGGACCAATAAACAGATAACAGATTTAAATATGCTATAGTCATTGTAAGACGTTACAATCATTGAAGTGTTTAATAAGTAAATTGTATGTATGTATATATCACTGAATAATAATAATAATAATATAATCGTTCTAGTGTTAACGTTTGCTGCAACAGGTAAAGCAGTTACAAATAATTACATATAGGTTCAGAGGTGTATAGTGAAATAAATTAAAAATCCATTCATCAAAACTTTGTAAATTAGAATCTGCACTACATTCAAACATACGCACACACACACAATGATAAAAAATTGTTTATTAAAAGTAGTTTGTTACCTTAACGAGGTACGATTTCCATATGTACTGTTTGATTCCTCATGCCTCGAAACACGAGATGTAGGTCGCTGGGGCTTATATGACGGAGCTCTTCATCTGTAAAGACGCAAGCATACCTCTTAGGTAGATATACACGATAGCGTAGCTCACCATCTTCCAACGTTACAAGCACAGACTTCCCATATCTTGTGTCCACATGCACCATATTAACAATCGGATACTGCTTGTTCAATGTTAATTCTGCACACCGTTTGTACTCAATAGCAGAAACTGCATTGAATTTTGTGATAAACGACATTATTTATGAGAAGTGAAGACGTCTGTATCAAACTAGGTGGAACTAAACAATGACTACAAAGAAGACTAGTGAAAGTAATGGTGGTGGTGGTGATGTGGTCATCAGGAAAGTTCACGTTCATCGCCCGAAGCTTTGCATGTACATACACACAGGCAGAATTAGCGCTGTTACAAAATATATATATATATATTAGGAAAGTCAAGCCCACAGACTACTAGAAATAGTTATCGTTTGAAAAAAAAAAAAAGAAACCACACATTACGAACTAATATCGTTACAATAATAATAATACATAAACTTACGTTTACGGTCGTCCAAACTGAAGTATGGAGTGACAATAACTATAGATATCACAGTAAGAATTTTTGTTGTTGTTTTTAACAGGTGATGTTTTTCATCCCCTGAAGCTTTGTATGCAGAATTATGACTGTTACATAATATATATTAGGAAAGTCGTCAGAAATAGTTATCGCCTGCAGCAAGAATTTTTGTTGTTGTTGTTGTTTTTAACAGGTGGTGCTTTTGCATGTACATACATGCAGAATTATGGTTGTTACATAATATATATTAGGAAAGTCGTCAGAAATAGTTATCGCCTGCAGCAAGAAGTTTTGTTGTTGTTTTTAACAGGTGGTGTTTTTGCATGTACATACATGCAGAATTATGGCTGTTACATAATATATATTAGGCAAGTCGATAGAAATAGTTATCGCCTGCAGCCATATACAAGTTTACCTAATGAAATTAACAATGCTATGAGACACTTACATTAAAAATGTTTGTATAACAGAAAAATCATTAATTATCCACTCTCTAAGTGCGTGCACATTATGGTTTGTACATAGTGTAGAAGAAGAATTGCAATGTGTAAGACATAACACCCCAGGAATGTCTTTTAGTACGTCTTTTGGGCAACCAATGTCATCAAGATTTATTATATGATAATGAATTATTTTCGATTCTAAAAAACGTTTTTTCTCAAGACCCTTCACAAACACATATGTATATATGTTCGTATACGTTGTTAACACTGAAACAAGATTGTCGTACGGTGTCTCTCCTTCATCCCATCTTAGCCCATGATAGTTTGTCGTTTTGAATTTCCCTCCCCCCGCCACAGAAAATGTTGACAAACCTGCTCATATAAAATATCTATACACTATAATAGTTGGTACACCTGATCATATAGATTTAATATACATTATAACACACAACAAATTTGAACTCATGCAAAGGTTGGTACACCTGATCATATATTTTAGTATACACTATAATGCTTCGAGTTGGAACCACCCCCCACCCACTGATATGAAATAAAAAAACCTCCCACCCAACACCACCCACTGATATGCAAATCAGCTTTCTTAAAAAAATAAAAAAGTATATTCACGGATGCTGGTGGTCCATTGAACCTCATCCCACCAAATCAATTTAATTAAAAAAATAAAAAAACCAAATTAAAAAAATAAAAAAATTTATTCGCGGAAATTCGCGGTGCTGTGGTCCATCGGGATGCTGCGGGTCCAGCGGTGGCGGCGTCATCTCTGAGATCATGTTTTTTAGTGTTTTTTATTGTTTTTTAAGAAAGGCGGCATTCCTTTGTGAGCCAGAACTCTCAATTTCCCTCTACTTGAGTATGACTGTAAACTGTTTGGTGGGGTGATAAGCGCTTGCGCATTTGTCTCTGAACTCCCTTAGTTCACATTTTTTCTGCATTTTTGTTGATGTTGTCAGGTACTATTTCAAGAGAAAGTGACCCTGTCTTTCCATTTTATGCCTTTTTCACCTTGCGGTAGGCCCCGTAACTCTGAATAACTCGTTCTAAAGCCATCCTAACACCCCCCCCCGGAGGAATAGGTAGACAAGCAGACGAGAAATGGGGAGTCTGCTTAGGACATTTCGGATAAAATCTGATCGTGGCTTGGAAGTAAACATTTTTAAAATCCCTGTTACTTATCGTTAATCTGAATCACTCTCAGTATACTTAAAGTTTTAATGATATTTTAAGCTGTTTTTTTGATACTACCTATTTTGAATTTTAGATCAATTTGATGATTTCATCATATGGAAAGATATAGGCCTACTACCTACTAAATAACTCCAAAAATATTAAATTTAGCAAAATAAAGGTAGACACACAAAATAAAGCTTACATTTTGCCAAACAATCTGCTTATCTTTTCGTCACAGTAAGATTAACACGACTTCACGAGATGTCATATGTTTCAAGATGGCACTTTAATTTTTTTACCCCCCCCCTCAAAAAAGAAACATTTTTGTATTGTATTCTTTACATTACATTGTATTTTTACATAGGTCGTCTTCTGCAGCTAATCTTCAGACGGTAGAGCTTGTCTATGGGCTCTACCGTGCGTATTTTGATTACGCTACTAGTTTTTTGAAATATTTTTAAATTAAGTAAAATGCCTAAGTCTTGCCGTAATAATTTCTCTTTTCTAGGTCGGTATAGGCTACAAATTAAAACAATTTTATTGATAACAGCACTAATAGTAGATATTAATAAATTAATAAAATTAAATGATTGTTCCATCTTAACGTCTCAGATCAGGATTCACCCGCAGGTGCTTAGGGTCGCGGTATGACGACGTTTGATGTGGTGCAGTTGGCTCCCGCGATTAGGCACCTGCACATCTCGCGGTTTTCTATGCCCAAAATGACAGAAATGTTCGAGAAGGTTCGTACTGTTGAAAGTATTGGATTTTTTAGGTGTACCAGTCTGGCCCACTTTTGACGTACTATTCTGTGGTTCCTTTAAAGATTCACCAACTTAATGTAGACGCGGGTGTCGCCCAGGCGGATGGAGGCACTTGTACACGTCGCGGGTTCCCGTGCCAAGGACGACAGTGCAGCCGAGATTCATTCTGATTCTGCAAGACTCTGAACTAGCTAGCCGAGCGTACGAAAGACTTCGCCGAAGGACATTGCCTGACTTGCGCCAGACAGAGTCAGATCCTGTTCGGAGGACCAAATTTCCTCAACCCTCTCCAGGGAGCCTGGTTAGAGAAATTATAGTATCGCAACTTCCAGTTCTCTTAGTAGGCCTACATCAGTAGGCCTGTGTAACGCAAACGGAAAAAGATGGAGCCTATCGCATAGGCGTACGAACTTGTCACCAATTAAACACCATTGGCCGCAGATTTTTTCATGTTTCTGAACCTTAGCGGTGTTGACTCTTAACTCTTCGTTTTTCAGTTGTGTAGCTCCATGACTCCATGAAAGAGAGAGAAGAGAGAGAGAGAGAGAGAGAGAGAGAGAGAGAGAGAGAGAGAGAGAGAGAGAGAGAGAGATGAAAACACGGGAACACGGGTTTTCTCTAACATAGGAAAATAATGTAGCCCTATGGAAATAATATGGAAATGTGTATGAAGAGGAGACTACTGCATATAAAAGACAATTTTTCGTTTAAAGGACACACACATTATCTCTCTGCTGGATACTAACCCTCAACATATATTACCCAACCTCCTGCCAACAGCTGATGCGTACACTGTCAAGCCTGTTTAAAGACGCAAGTTCGGTTTTAACACCGAACAGTTTTTACATTCCTATTTGTAGGCCTATAAGCGAAGGTGACACGACATCAAGCACGAACGAAAATTATACGAGTTTACGTTAAGCGTTCAGATTAAGAGAGCACGTAATTTGTCACTTCAAACCTGTTTATAGTTTCCTTCCGCGATATATTGACCATCTGCCATGAATGAAGCCTCACCACGTCAAGACCGAATTCATAAATCATCTACAGCTTCCGTGTTTAGCTCAAATCGCCCACGCTGTTGGACATAAGCTTCCCTTGGTTCCATCCGTTTACTCTAGTTTAATGCTGTTTGGATAGAATTTTTATTTACTTCACTTCGTTTAGAATTTTACTTTCGATAGAATTTTACGTTCACTTCGTTTCACTGTCATTCCTTCTGTACGCGTTCTGTCCAGGCTTCCCACTTTTCCATCTATTCGACGACATGACCATCCTAATTCCACTTCAACTTTGTTTTTATAATGCCTGCGTCATGGACTCAAGTTTTTTGTATAACGGCGGACTTGTGTACTCTGATTTTTAACGTTATCCCCAGCACTGTTGTATCTGTTGCTGTCTATGCTTCACGACACTTTTCTCTAATCCTTCTGCCATTTCGATTTTTGATTTGATTTGATAGAATTTTTGCCTTTTTTTCACCATCAGAACTTACAAAACACTTATAATCTAATTACACTAGCAGAAATAATACTTTTAAAATACAATAGGCCTACTTGTAAGTAATGTTGTACTACTTACAACACTAGAATTTTAATATGCTTACAACGCACTTACTACTCACAATAAGACATTACTATAATAGCTCCTCCGAATTAACACAAGAGTATTATAAGACATAAAAAATTGACAGACTATTTAAATTCTTGGTAAAAAAAAAGAAAAAAATATGTGCCTTCTTAGGCAATAGCCTGTGCGAATGTCAATGACACCTAATCGCCTATGAGTTGAATAGAAGGCGTGAAACGCCTATCGTAAACTAATTGGTGACTGCGATACAGTGATTTTAAAAATTTTAATTAGCCATTACTTTAAAATATTGAAGATTACAATAAAAATTGCTTCAAAGAAATAAATATTTTCAAAAATTAATGAAACTAATCATGAATAATTTAAAAACGTAAACTAGGCCTAAGAAGCCAGTTTCATTATAATGAAACAAGAACAACTGTTTAGTTAGCTCCCAGTGTCCTTGATTCAGCGTCACACGTGAGGTTCGACAGTAGGCCTATACATTGATTATAGCCGATATAGATCTACTCTTACTTTATTTAAATGGTTGTATCTGACATACAGGTGAACAGGGGCAGACTGGCCAGGTTGGCTGGTCGGCGATCGCCGAGTGCCCCGGGCCCCGAGGAGGCTCAGGGAGCTTCCAAGCCATTAAAATTTTATTTCGAGAAAAACCGAAAAGTAGGCCTATATAGGCCTATATTTTTACCGGTATTAAAAACCTTTTCTCGTCTAAATATTGTTGGAAATAAATCTTCAGTCTTTATTTTGGTCAGATTGGAAGTGACCACTTCTCAGCCTTGTTTAGGCCTACAGCTTATTTAGTAGGCCTATTTACTAATGGAGGAAAGCGAAGGAGGTTACTCCTCCATCCCGACAACTGACTGACGCGGCGAGTAGTAGGCTATTGTCATTTTTGTATGAAAGTCATTGCAGCATTCAGGGCGGGGGGGGGGGGGCGAAGGCCTGGGAGGACCTCAGAGCCTTATGTCAAGATTCAAAAAGGGGCCCATGGCATAAAGTTGCAGGAGGGCTCGGTTAGGTTGTTAGGGCACCTAAAAGTTGTTAGGTTAGTGCAATGTTATATGTAAGATAAAGGTTTTAAAATAATTTTATCAATCCTTAAGTTTATTAAATCTACTGCTGCTATTAGGATAGGCCTATTAATCTTCTGTTGGTTTTCCAGCATGAAAGTATTAGATTTTATAGGCCTAATTTTACAGGATGATGATTTCGAAATCCATAAGTTGTTTTTTTCTGTGTGGATTCAAGTATTTTATATCATATGTTCTATGAGATTAATTACATTTAAGATTTCATTTTATTTTACGATTTAATATTAGGCTACTTCTAAATCTGTATTATAAGTTTCATTGAATAAATAGCGTGATTATTTCCTGTAGTATTTATTGGTAACTTACCCTATATAACATAGGTAGGCCTAATTATGGTTTTAAAGCTGGTTATGTTAAAGTCTAAATAATAAAATAAACTGTCCTCTATGTTTTGTATTAAAACTGTTGAGAATTTACTAGAAAACTCTACATTCAATTTTAAGTAAGTATACCTGTTATTGTAGAGTGAAAGTTTGTATTGTGCGGTGGGAGGTCTAGCTACCTGGGCGGGGCCTCAGCCCACACACATTCTTGTTTAATGTGAGAAGTCTACAAAAGTAATGTTCTGGTAGTTTTAAATAAAAGGAAAAATCTGGAAGCCTTTTTCTATATAAACAGAGATGCACTCGACCAGTTAAGTTCAGTTTTAAATCTGCTTTTGTAATGTGTATTTCGTGTGTCCGTTTTATGTATACTTGCTACTAAACTGTTCTTCAATAAAGTGTGTGTTTGCTCCTGTACTTAAATTATTAATTATTTTTAACCATACCTCAACAGGTTATGGGCCCAGTGGCATTTTAAAATCGGAGTGCAGTGTGTAATTGGAGTGCAAGTATAAAATATTAGTGCAAAAATGGAACCGAATATAAAAATTGAAAAACTTCGAGACAAAGATAATTGGCATCAATGGCGCTTCGTAGTACGCACATTGATGGAAGAGGATGATGATGTGCTGGATGTTTGCGAAGGAAGATTAGCCGAGCCAGCTGCAGGTGCAGAAGATCGTGACGCGTTGTTGGAAAAGTTCAAGAAGGCGGACAAAATTGCCAGAAAGTTAATTGTTACAACAGTGGAGAGAAAGCCTCTCGAACTTATAATGGGTTGTTCTACTGCCAAGGAGATGTGGGACAAATTGAATACAGCATATGATCTAAAATCTGATGAAAATCTGTCGATGATTCAAAAACAATTTTTTGAGTTTAAGTGGACAGAGAGTGAAAGTGTTACGTATAATATTTCAAAAATAGAACAGTTGGCTAGAAAAATGAAAAATCTCGGGGGAAAAATTGAAAAGACTATGGTGATGACTCGTGTTTTAACATCTTTGCCACAAAAGTTTAATCATTTTCACAGTGCTTGGGATTCGGTATCTGACGATAGGAAGAATCTCGAAAATTTGACTGAGCGCTTGATGGCAGAAGAATTTAGATTACAAGAGCAAAAGGAAGTACACGAAGAGACGACAGCGTTGCTAGCTAATCTGAAAATCGGTCATAAAGAACAGAAGAATGACTCTTATAAATATGAGAAGAATAATTTGAAACAAGAGCAGTGTTATAATTGTGGAAGACAATGTCATATAAAAAGGGACTGCTTCAGGTGTTATACGTGCAAAAGAAAAGGTCATAAAAGTAACAATTGCTTCATGAATAAGAATAATGGACAGCGAAGATGGTCGAATAATCAAAAAAGAAGTAACTCGTCTTCTGGACAGAAGAAATCAACATCGAGGATAGCACTAATAGGTGACAAAGGCAGCTGTGGCAATCGGGATGATCTCTGGATTGTGGATTCGGGTGCGACGGATCATATGTCGAAGCATCGAGAATGGTTTTCAACGTTCGAAGAATATACAACACCAGTCAGTGTAAGAATGGGCAACGGTATGACAATGTCTGCATATGGTAAAGGTAATATTGACTTTGAAACTTATAAAAATAGTGAACGAGTAGAAGGTACTATCTATAATGTATTATATGTTCCTGATTCAATGTATAATCTGTTTTCTGTTAAATATGCGGGTAAAAGGGGTATAGATTATGAAATAACACATAATGCTACGAGATGTACTTTAAAGCATGGTAATGAAATTCTTGTAACTGGTTCCGAATATGAGCTTGGTAGTTTGCTAAAATTAGACATTCAAACTTTAATTCCGAAAGAATGTAACGTGGTAGAACAAAAGAGTAGATCGAGCATTTCCAACGGTAATGTTTTACAATTATGGCACGAAAGACTTTGCCATCAAAATGTAAAACATGTGAAGAATTTTTTGAAAAATCTAAATATAAAATTTACGGATGAAAATTTCTTTTGTGAAGGTTGCGCTTATGGCAAAAATCATAGATTGCCTTTTCACAAAAAGATCGATCGTGCCACTAAAACTCGCGAAATAATTTATACTGACGTTTGTGGTCCTATGGAAGTAGAGTCTCTCGGTAGAAAGTTATAAGCTATTTTGTTTCTTTTAAAGACGATTTTTCAAGTTATAGAGAAATTCATTTTATTCGAGAAAAATCTGAAGTAATAGAAAAACTAAAATCATTTTGTATCGGGGTTGAGAATCAATTTGCAACAAATATTAAAGAAATTCATTTTGATGGTGGTAAAGAATACGATAATAAAGCAGTGATCTCTTTTTTAAATAGTAAAGGTATAAAATATTCGATTAATGTTCCATATACGCCCGAACAAAATTCAATTGCAGAGCGCGATAACCGAATCATTGTAGAGGCTGCTCGATCAATGTTATATTCAAATTCAAACTTACCTCTATTCTTATGGGCAGAAGCAATGAATACTGCTGTACATTTAATTAATAGAACAGGCCCAACAAAACAAAATAATATAACTCCTTATGAGTTATGGAATGGAAAAACAGCTACTGTTGATAGATTTAAAATATTTGGAACCATGTGTTATGTACATATACCTATCAAAAGAAAAGCGTAAGAAACTTGATAAAAAATCGATGAGAGGTTATCTGGTCGGATATCATGAGGATTGTAAAGGTTATCGTGTATATGTTCCGGAAGTGCGAGATGTCATTATAAGTAGAGATGTACTTTTTAAACCTGAAAGAGTATTAGCTGATTCAATTATTTTGAATTCTTTGAACAATAATAATAAAGAAACTGAAGAAAATGAAATTATAACTCCTAAAAATAATGAACTTTTACTTAAAAATGAATCAAATGAGTTTGAAGAAAGAGAACCTTTACAATCTTCAAATAGCGATAACAATCAAACTGAACGACAATTGCGCGATAGAACAAAATTAAAACCTACTGTAACCCCTCTTTCCTTTTTATGCTTTTTTTTTAAATTTATTTTTATTTATATTTAAATTTCTATCTCCTTATTTATTTTTTTTTGAAAGAGAGGCCACAAGTTATTTAGGACTAGGCTAGAGCCTAGAGAAGCTAAAATTGTGCTGGGTCCAGTATGATGGGACCTGCAAATGAAACACTGATCTTGAGATAACAACAACAATATTTATTGTGCTCTGCTTGTACAACATATGAGCCCCTAAGGCAAGATAATTAAGTCTTTTTTATTTTTTAAATATAATTCCATTCATGTGCATTGCCAAAAGTTGAACAATGAATAATAAACTATAAACAGCACTAAGTATTGAATGAGTATTAATATCTGAATACTCATTGACTAGCAAATCGTGGAATGTTATATAAATGACAATAATGTAAATATAAAATGGCACACAATCTCGGCCTGCAAGTAATCACATTTCATAACAAGACATAAATATACAGAAATATACACATGCATAATCAATATGACAATGTAACAATCATGTAAAACTAACACACACATATAATTAACATCAACAAACGTTTACAGATACACAAACCATCACATGTTCACCCCGGTTATCAGCGCATATGAGCATCTTGTTCAACACCCTTAACCCCCCCTTTATTCTGACCGAGTATCCGGCCCCTTTTAATGTTCAATCAATAGGTGACTAAACCCCCCCCAAAACCTCCATTAAAATATCCCCGGAGTGGAGCAGACATGCCCCAAATTTTAATAAGAAAAGTAGTAACTGAATGTTTTATGTAAGCCCTGCGGCCAGCGCACAAATCCCAAGCCGATGTCTAATTATCAATTTGAATCCCGTTAATTACAAAAATGAAGAGCAGCATCACAAGGTTAACATGGATGTCCGGTTGCCTAACTGTATTTTATATTTCCTTTTACTTTCAAAACAGAATTTGTAAAAATAGTGGAACGTGACCACCCTGAATATTGATAACTGAATCTGATTAATCTTGTGTTGTTTAATGGTTAATTAATTGTTATAGTGAGCCATAAAAATTATCGTTACAAAATTTACTATGGTAAAATACAAACTGTGACAATGGTAAATTTAAAGTGTACAAAATTAGCTAAACAGTGGAACAGAATTTTGTAAAACGGAATCTAAGTCATGAAGGTATTAAAACCAGCTCACAGTGTTCCAAAAAAAACTTAACTACCGGCCGGGTCAGGCATCGGGCGAGATCTAGCAAGATCTGACACATACAGACCTGCAGTGGACGGCTCCAGCGGGAGTCGACCACGCGTTAAAACATCTCCCAGATCATGAATGAATAATAAAATACATGAGCCCACATGAACCAAAAGATCCGTTAACATAACTATCCCAACATGCTTAAAACAGAAACTGATTTAGATTAAACTCTATCTACCGAACTCCCCTCGACCCGGGTGGTGCGTGACCCTGGCCGAGTTTACACTCTCAGAACGAGATAGACATAACAGTGATAGAGGAGGCGTAAGCCTTACAATTAAAAATAATATATGCCACCCATTGTCCGGAAATAACTGTCCAAACTGGAGCGTCTACATGAAAGTCTCACAGAGTTTACCGGCCACAAGATTTAGGTTAATATGGTTAAATTTCACCTGGTTATTAGCGTGGAGTATGAGGGTTCCGTTGGGTGTATCCAGTCCATGCTTCCGGCTGACACAGCTGACGAAAATGATTGAAATTACAGCATCTGAGGCAGTTGTTCGGCCGTCCTTCCGGAGCGGGGCAGATTCCCGTCTACATCAGAAACCCGGAGGTCACGTAGGCTTCTACCTATCCATAGATGTAGTTGGAAGACGAAAAACTGTTCAATCTACTCTGTCAGCCGGGGACTAGAAAGTGAAGCGCCGAGAGCCGAAGTTTGACTGAGCAAACCAGCTCTTGAAAAAACTGTACGTAACAGAGATAGGGCGCGCGCGAGTCGGCCGGCGGAGGGGTAGATCCCAATGACAAAGTCCGATTGAGCGTATCAAAGGACAATTCCCTCGCGTCGTCAAACACGTAAATTTTAATAATGCACTATATAGATATAGGAACATCGCCGCGTTTTCCAAAACGCGGCACACTACAGAATATTATGGATGTCCGATCACGTTTATTGCTGAAAAGTTACCATCCAATTATAACGAAGCAATTACAAGTAAAGAAAAACATAGTTGGCAAGCTGCAATGCAGGACGAAATAAACTCTTTGTATGAAAATAAGACATGGGTATTAGTGGAAAAGCCAAAAGATAAAAAGGTGATTAACAATCGTTGGGTTTTTGTGAAGAAGCTCAATCCAGATGGTACAGAACGTTATAAAGCGCGGTTGGTTATTAAAGGTTATTCGCAACAGAAAGATATAGATTATAAAGAAACTTTTAATCCGGTTGTTCGCTTTGATACAATAAGATTGATACTTAGTATTTCTGCTCGTGAAAATTTACATATCTTAAAGGAAGATATATATATGAAACAATCTGAAGGTTTTGATGATGGAAGCTCACGCGTATGTAAATTAATGAAAAGTTTATACGGCTTAAAACAAGCACCAAGATGCTGGACTGAGCACTTCACTAATTTTCTTGTAAATTTAGATTTTTGTCAAAGTACGGGTGACCCATGTTTATACATATATAACAATAATAATAATAATAATAAGATCTTGTTAGCAATTTATGTTGTTGACGGACTTATTGCAGCTTCAAATGAAAGTTTGATTGATAAATTGTTGAATGATTTGAGTAAAAAATTTAAAATTACTAGTACTAAAGAAGTTACTAATTATCTTGGAATGGAAATTTGTAGATTGAATGATGGGTCTGTTTTCATTCATCAAAGTACTTATATTAACAAAATCTTAGAAAAGTTTAGTATGTCAGAAGCTAATATTGTATCCACGCCAATTGATTGTAATCATGATGAATATTTATCAAAAACTATTGTAAGTAATGTACCTTATCGTGAAGCTGTCGGCAATTTGATGTTTTTGCAAACTGTAAGTCGTCCGGACATAAGTTTTGCTGTAAATGTTGTATCTAGAGTTTTAGACAAACCAAGTGTAGCTCATTGGTCAATTGTTAAACGAATTTTACGTTATCTAAAAGGTACGATTGATTTTGGATTACTATATTGTAAGGATGGCAACTTTAAAGCTTATAGTGATGCTGATTATGCTAGCGATACAGTTACACGTAAATCAACTTCTGGCGTAGCTTGTATGTATGCAAATGCTGCAATTATTTGGCGAAGTAAGAAGCAACAATCTGTATCATTATCAACAACCGAGTCAGAATTTGTAAGTGCAGCATTAGCAACAACTGAAATAATGTGGTTAAAGAAGTTATTTAATGAATGCGATTGTAAGACTGATAAATATGATTTATATATAGATAATATGAGTGCATTAAAACTTATAAGTAATCCTGAATTCCATCAAAGGACAAAACATATTGATGTGAAATATAATTATGTACGTGATTGTTTCCAAAATGGAGAAATTGATGTGCATTATGTTAAAAGTGATGAACAAGTTGCTGATATACTTACGAAAGCTTTGTCAAAACCAAAATTTGTTTATTTAAGATCTAAACTTGGACTTAAGAGTAAAAATGAATTTTTAAATTAATGTGATTGTGAGAATATAGAGTTTTAGGGAGGGTGTTGAGAATTTACTAGAAAACTCTACATTCAATTTTAAGTAAGTATACCTGTTATTGTAGAGTGAAAGTTTGTATTGTGCGGTGGGAGGTCTAGCTACCTGGGCGGGGCCTCAGCCCACACACATGCCTGTTTACTGTGAAAAGTCTACAAAAGTAATGTTCTGGTAGTTTTAAATAAAAGAAAAAATCTGGAAGCCTTTTTCTATATAAACAGAGATGCACTCGACCAGTTAAGTTCAGTTTTAAATCTGCTTTTGTAATGTGTATTTCGTGTGTCCGTTTTATGTATACTTGCTACTAAACTGTTCTTCAATAAAGTGTGTGTTTGCTCCTGTACTTAAATTATTAATTATCTTTAACCATACCTCAACAAAAACGTTCACTTACGTAAATACTGTGCATACCATGTATCTATAAAGAGTAAATAAATCATTAAAAAAAAGTATAAGCTATGCACACAAATACTCGCGTGCGCGTTTGTGTGTGTAGCTGCGGGGGCCCCTTGACTGCTTCCACCCGAGGACCCCCCGGGATACCAGTCCGCCCCTGCAGGTGAAGATTGCGTGTAACATTTATTCTGATTTGCAATGAATGGAGTTGTTATCTCTACATATTATTAACTCATGACTTCAACATTTGTACGAACACACTTTACACCGTCCACCGGAATGTTACGACTGGGAACTAAGTCCGCCATGTATCGGTACGTAGGCTACTTAGCGCGCAATGCCAAACGTGGTAAATATCTTGCTGCTTATCTAGTATATTACCGCTAAGTATTTACCAGCACCACTGTGACCCCGCCCTATAAAAGAACACAGGAAAACGTTTAACTCATTAGTACCCTGTCGTATAACAACGAACCACGGACTGTTGTCTGAGTTGTCTCTATATCAACATAATTCAGAAATCAATGTGGTGTAAGCAGTTCCATGCTTCCGATGTCCACCTCCTCTACGAGTTCTCGCTCCTGACAGGCTGCCTGAGGGCACTCACACCTGCGACCAATCTGCGGCGTCTTGTACCGTTACTTTTCAGGTAGGCGCTGTCAGTTGTACCAGCCCATCAAACTGTCCCAGTACAATCATTAATGTTTAGTGTTTACGACTAGTTTTAATATGAAATTAAATAAATAAAAAGTGTTTACTCGGTAACGAGTTAACCGGTTCTATACGGGTTGACACAAGTATCAAAGTTTTTCAAGAAAACGTTACAATCGATTACAGAGAATCTAGTGTACTTAATGGACTGTAGGCCTAAATAGTAAAGCTCTCCAACCCTTCCACTCGAATTCGAAACGCTGTGAAATTTCCGCGTGGTAAATATTGTATTGTCTCATCGTCGTAGGCCTACTAATTCGAATGTGCTCTATTTATCAAGAGTTATTCCTTGTATAGGCCAATAAAAATGAGCGTGTCGTGGGACACACGCCAGAAGTGAGAAGTTCAGTGTCGAATGAACTGATTCAACGTGTAAAAGATTGTTTGTATGTATTTGACATAAAAGAGATTTTGCTAGGCCTATACAGAATTAAGATTCAAATAAAAGTGAACGGATAATTAAATGAGACGAGGGCATAGTAGTGTTTATATGTAACTTATTTTATTAAAAGAAATCGATATTTACAATGTAGGCCTACATATAAATAAACACAATCATATTACATGTCGTTTGATTTTCAGTTTACATAGGCCTACATATAGGCCTACAAACAATATGTAACAAATAATTTTTTCCAATGTAACAATATGATTTACGCAATACTTAGTTGAAAATTACAATGTCATGATTATTATATAGGCCTATTTATATTATAATTACATATTATTTTATTATAGGCCTATATTATATTATATTTTCATAACATTTATATTATTAGGTCCTATAGGCCTATTATAATTAATGTACGTACAATAATAATTCGATGTTTACAAATTATAAAATAGCTAAATAATAAAATTGAATTTTGAAACATAAAACAACTTTCAGACAAATACAATATAGATCTAAAACCAAGAATCGAACTCACGCATTAACTAAAAAATTACACTGTAGCCTATACAAAGATACAAAATTATACTCTTTCGACATTTCAAACATGTAGGCCTACACAAAAATTCTCATTGACGATACTATAATATTAAAAACAGGTGTCACTAATACTAAATTGTTTTTATGAATTAATCAATTGGAGAATTCTTCTTCTTCTTATTCCAGTCCTCTTCTACCGCAAGATGTAAACTTTGAGCAAAGTCTCGCCACCGTGGTCTCTGGATGGCCAGGGCCTTGTCTTCATTCCACTGCACTCCTAGCCCCCCCAGAGAGCACCTCACATTGTCCTCCCAAGTCACTCTTCTCCGGCCCCTGGGTCTTCTCCCAGCAATTATTGCCTCATACAGTTATTCTGGAAGTCTATCCTCTTCCATCCTCTGAACGTGTCCAAACCAGCGCAATGTGCTTTCTTAATTTGATCTTCCAGAGGTACTGTCTTAAGACTCACTCTTATAGCCTAATAGTATTTGGACAATTATGTAGGCTAAATACAAGAAAAGACAAAGACATACAATCCAGAATTAATTTTGGAAATTAAATGGAATCCTGTGGGATAAGCAAATTACAGTAGAAACTAAAACCATTGTTAGAAGTATCATGACTTACGGCTCTGAAGTTTGGACTACTAATAAACAGACAAGAACAAAATTAATTACTGCAGAGATGGACTTTTGGAGACGTTCGGCAAGAGTATCCAGACATGAGAAAATTAGAAATGAAGTCATTAAGGACAGAATTAATGTGAAAAATTCAATTGTTGATTTTATTCAAACAAAAAAATTACAATGGTATGGACACACGGAAAGAATGGCACAGGAAAGATTGCCAAGGACAGTTATGGAAGGGACCCCACCAGGAAGAAGGGAAAGAGGAAAACCACCTATCACATGGATAGAAGAAATTCAGACTATATTGAGGGAACGAGAAATTGAAAAAGATCTTCGGATGGACAAGCAGCAGTGGAAGAGGAGAATCTTTCTGTAATCTTTGGTTCCGGAAGATGTGTAAACATTGTACACTGGAATAATAATAATAATGTAGGCTAAATATATTATGCAAATAATGTAGCCTGCCATGTACAAGAAAATGATTTCAAAAGTAGTGAGATCGGTCACTCAGCATGTGAGTACATTTTCTTTTATCATAAATAAAATTATTTTTAATATTTACGTTATTCTTGTAATAGTATCTAAACATTTAGAATATGCTCACATTCTTTGACATATTAAATGCGCTTTACTTAAAGCACACATATCTGTCGCTGTGTGGAAATTCTGGGTAGCTATGTGGGGAAAAGAGTTTTGATTGACCTGGCAACACTGTATTTTCGTTCCATCTATTTCGTTACTGCTGACTCTGGGCTGTGCGGGACGAAGGGCATGCCCGTCGCCCGCTCGTGTGCTGCGTCCCGACCTTCAATAGAGCTGCTGCCGCAAGGACCACAGGTGGTGCTGGATTTTGGGATGTGCCCTGCTACCGACCGTGGGTTTTCAATTAATTAATTAATCGAGTGTTCGCCGAGGTCGGGGGGTCCAAGATTCACCTGGCTCAAATTGGTAGCGACCGAGGGCGCTAATGAGGTGATTGCTCTGAAATCGGGCGGTGCGGCGATAGAATTTCCGGGACAGTGTCCGTATAGTGGCGTCCAGGCAACGAACACGTAGGGAGTCTAATGGTTTTGTTAGATGTCAGATAGTGGGCTTTGCATGCACAGCGCACTCCTCGGTCCAGGAGAGACTGAAGCTTTCGCTCACGGGTCTTTGCCAAGTAGCCCCATACGGGAATCGCGTAGGTAACTATCGGCACCACATAGGTGGAGACGATAAGCTAACCTAGGAGGCGGGAATTGCTGCAAAGCAGGGGACGGAGTGAATATAGTCGATTGGCGATCTTGCGGGCTACTTGCTTGCTCGGAGTGTGTCCGCCAGGTAAGACGTCGATAGAGGTGAACCCCGAGGTACTTGACCTCTCGAGACCAGGGCAACGGAGTGTCGCTTACGTACAGTCTGTCAGGACGCCTGGAGAAGACCACGGCTGTGCTATTGGCCGCGTTGATAGCAACCCTCCATCTCTCTCTCCACTCAACGTATTCGTCAAGCTGTTCTTGGAGCCAAACAACTGCCGTTTCAGCACGACGATCGACGGCATACACCGCCGCGTCCTTTTCGTTACACTTTGAATCGGTTTACTGCCCTATGATCGCGAATGAGCGTACGGGAATGAGCCGGGCACAGTAGTGTCATATATGATGTTCTCACTTTAAAATTGTTAGTAAGCTAATGCAAAGAACAATAACAGGAGCCATACGAGACCAAATTACATGTGAGAACAAACTGTAAACTCTAAAAATCAAAATCAATATAGGCCTAGCCTGTAACTTAATAATAAACCAACACGTGCTGGAACAAATCCCTTAAACAACACAGAACGAAAACGTGCGATCACTAGACTGTTGACGGTTAAAAGCAGATCTATTATTTTGGCCGCAATGATGCAAGTCTGTAGACGAGAAATGGTTTACTTAATAAGCAGCCAACACGAAATTTCGAAACGTTTTGACTGCCTTCCAGTTTTTTTTTTCTCGTGACTACGCCCAAACACAGGGTAATAAATTAGAAAACCACTTCAAGTGCTGACACCGAGTTTGGCGACACGTGCAACAACTTGACCTTCAACTGTCCTCCAAAGTTCACACTTCCGTTTCAGGTTTATATTAGTATTTCACTGGAAACGTGACGTACAGGCCTGCTACAGTACCTGAACAAGTTTTTTAATCGGATTTAAAAATTTTGTTAAATTAATCACGGGCGTTCTTTACAGTGGTTATTATTAATTTATTACAAATATAAGACGCTTATTATTTTTGAGTACTGTATAACAGAGAACGTGGATAAGTTGTCGATACTATCACAACCATCAGGCCGTGGTCGGTTGCTTATAACAGTGGCATCGTCGGCAACGTTTCGAACCCCACCCTCGGCATCTTCTTCAGGCCGCGAAAAATCACAAGTTCGATTGAAACAAGGCCAAGGTTTGGTTGCTCTTTCTAATAACTTTACAGATGGTTTCAAATAATAGGCCTATGTTTATTTTGTTTTTCATTTTGTTATTTAAGGCGCTACATTGTGAGAGGCATTTGGTACGGTATGTATCCGTAACAGACGATGTGTTCCTGTTTTGTACAGAATCAGACAAAAGTACCGTAGTACAAGTAAAGCTCCCATCACACTCATCCTACCTGTCTGTCTGTCTCCCCCTCACACACACACACACACACACACACACACACACACACACACACACACACACACACACACACACACACACACACACACACACACACACACAATTAGGCTATCAGTAGATTGCCTGTAGTCACGGAAAATTACCTGGGAAGCTATATAACTTAACACTGTAGGCCTATTAGAGATTCCGATGATCATGAGATCTGGTGCGAAAGTTCAGATCACAAGATCTGGACGATTATGATAGTTCTGGTGCGGAGGTCTATAGTTATAATGAACTATTGTTAAGTCAGTGAGAAACTTCACGACAAAGGCGGTGGTAGCCTATATGCATAAAATTAACTAGCAGATACCTGCTCTGATGGAACGAAATTAAACGAAAAATTTAACGAAATTCATTTAACACTGTCGTTTTCAAACCCTCGCCACCAGGCCTGTGAGATGTAAATTTCCTTTTTTCCGAAACACTTTTTTTTGTCACAGAAGTTTGTACTGTTATAGGGAGAGGAATATTTATAATATGAAAATTCTAATTATCTTACTGGTTTTCACGTGTGTCTATTTGCGGTACGCGTGAACCAGCATGAATTAAGATTTACTTTCCTTCTGCTTAGACCTGGTTCTACACTCCATTGCTTAATGTTTTATGTGCTTCGTCGTCTGCAGCTGTGTTGTGGCAATACAGTATTATGACAGTTAAAAAATGCAAGACACATGTAAGGAGCTTAACGCGCGAGACGTTCGTTGTCACAAACAGCCGCTGAAGCTGTTAAGCTGAGATCCTGGCTGAAGAAGGCGCCCCTAACGATGGACCAAACAAAAACACGCATTGTTGTTTTATATTTATATAAATTTCTCTCTTATAAAATTGCATACATAGCTTAAATAAAAGAAAACTGTAACAAAGAAAAGAAGTGAGAATATTGGCGGCGCAATAATTTTGAAAAATATAAACATCACATGTTATTTAACTATTCCAACGTGTTTTTTAATACGAAAATATGAAAACTCTGTAAGTCTATTATTACTCTACAGACCTATTTGTTTGCCATTTCACTATAAGTATAGTAAGTCTTAGTTTAGGTATAATTATTATAAATTATTAAACTTTTGTGTGATAGTGAAGGGTTGAGGGTACCAGAAGTCGCCGCATAACTGCACCGGTTGTAAAATCATGAAACGGTTTTAAAGTGACCGCTGTGTCACCGACATCTCTTTGCTGGGTTTTCCAACAGTTATAAATGTATCTGGCTACTTCTAGCGGTTTAAGGACATGTGTTCGTTAGTGCTGTGCACATCCGTACCTTACTGAAATAGAGTACAAAAGTGTTCACAATTTTCGGTGTTTCATTGGGAAAAAAAAGTTTTTAGAAAATGTGTTCGTGATTGGGTTCTTCTTCCACATTCAATACAATGTGTAAAGTGTGATGGTAATATGTTAATAAATGTGAAAGGATAAAGAAACTTTACCATCAGATGTGGTAGACGGAACTGCAGAGCTACAAGAAACATACCTGATCACATATTTTTTTTTGGAATAGTGTATTCCAGTGTAGGCTATAGGCTATAATGGGCGCGTATTCCTCCCTTATCGATAATGTGTTTGTTAGTCGCTTGGATTTTAAAATATCCTATTTCAGTCAGTTCAGGGAGATCCCTATTGTCTGGCTGATGGAGAACAGGTCAAAAAATGGCAGCCCGGTAGATATTATTGAAACAGATAAAATCACTCATCAGTAGAAGGTAGTACAACATGGGCCGAATAACTAAAACTGGGTGGGTACTTGGGGGAATTTGCAGGAGAACAAAGGAGTGCTTCCTTTTTTTGGCGGACGAAAACACACTAAATCGTGTAATGTTAGATAATTTAGAACCAGGAATCACTATAGTTACAGATAGGCGTACGTGGCGCGGCCCGAACAACGGGAGCATACACATTTGCCTGTGAAACATTCCTATGATATCGCTATTTTACAAAATAATGAATGTTCTACAAAATATATATAATGACTAATAAAAGTTAGTAGTTACTGTATCCGGTTCGCTAAAGTTTTAAAACTGTTTGGGAATATGATGCAATAAAATCTGTAGACAATGCAATAGTCTATTACAGTTGACCGGACATTAAGGTTTTGTTAGAACAGTGTTGACATAAGATCTATAATTATGTAATAAGTTGTCTGAGGTGTCGCCACACCTATTACGCATTACACTCATACACGTGCGCAGGGCGATTACAATGGGACGGGACCGCTATAGCCTACCGGGGGTTATGGAATACCCTCAGTAAAACGGTCTATAAAATCAACATTAAAATAAACTGTTTAATTAAAAACATATCATTATCTTATTTTTGTGACTGAAACAACAACAATAATAAGAAAGAATCGAATAAACAAAAGCCTTAAATAATATTTATTGATTATGTTTATTGAAAAATATATAGCTTTGTCAAATTTTGTTGCTTCCCTGCTGTATACACTTTTTCCTCGAACGAGGCCTTTCGGTTTCGCAACCATTATCAAGTTCTTCCTACAACTACAATGGTTGCGAAACCGAAAGGCCTCGTTCGAGGAAAAAGTGTAGGCCTATATAGCAGGGAAGCAACAAAATTTGACAAAGTTGTTATGAAGACTGCTAACATAGAGAAAATAACTAAAAATATATAGGCCTACATAGTTTGACGATTTCAATAAACATTTATATTAAAGTTTGTAGGTATTACAAAATTAAAATCTAAGTAAAACCAGTTCGTGATACAAAGCTTACAGTGACATCTTTTTGAATTCGTCAATAATTTCTTCTGAACTAACGTCTAATGTAAGTTTTTGTTCTATAAATGATAGGCTAATAATTAGTCCTTCGTATTATTTGAATTAGCAGCCATCCTTACTATTTATTTTATGAAGTTGCTAAACTGCTACAATTTTTTGTTCAGACAAAGCTTTTCGTCATCTCTGACATCATCAGGTCTTGAACAACCTTGTTCGAGACCTGATGATGTCAGAGATGACGAAAAGCTTTGTCTGAACAAAAAATTGTAGCAGTTTAGCAACTTCAGAAAAGAAATAATAATTAGTTTTCCAGTCGTTCCTGCATCATAGTCGATCTTAGTTTTGTTTTTAATGCGTTTAACTTGGAGAATCCTCGTCACAAGAGTAGCTGGTAACTGGAACTGTATCAGATTCCCTAAAAACGTACACAAACAATTTTACGAATTTGGCTTTTTTGTAAACTAATGCGGTGACCAAGGTCGCTATGGTCCCTACCGTGCGCACGCCCATTATTACAATATGTAGCATATGAGAATGTACGAGGTAATTATTTGTACAAGGTTGTGGACGCGGAATTCACGTATACACACTAGATCTAATGCACTGGCAGTAGTCTTCCGACAAACTGCGTAGTGGGCGTGTGTTAGCTGTTCAGTTATTTTCCAGTAGTGGAGTTTAAAATAGATTTATATTCTTCAATGCAGAAAACTTTAGGTCAGTGGTTCCCAAACTTTTCAGTCCGCGGACCCCTCAAAAAAATTAAAATTTTCACGGACCCCGTCTGAGTTAGAAATAAAACAAACAGTAGGCCTAAATATCATATTTTAATTAAAATGTATTAAAATCAAAATTCTCTTAACTTGTAAATTATAATATTAATTATATCAAACATAGTTTAATGTGAACAATAAAGCTGCTTTTGAACAATTAGCTCTGCAATATTGGGTTAAATGTCTGATAATTTCAGTATTAAGTCACACTCGACATCAAGTTTATTCCTTAACTTTGCCAACCTCGGCTCTATCTTTCCAGCCACACGTGTCGAAATCCAGCTACTTAGGCGTAAAACCAGCTACACGGAAAAACGTTATGATTCGATACAGTGCTTATATGTGGACTAAAACAGCGCCATCAGCTCTGCGTTGATGCGGCGCTCCAGTCAGTTCGGCTGACAAATAGATCTGCTACATGACATGATATAAATACATTATTAAAGCCATTAGTTTGAAATTACTTTTACAAATACAATTAGTTTGAACCAAAAAAAATACTGGAATATTCGACTAATTGTTTCATGACTCTGAAATTTAGATTTCAGACTTTAAAAGAATCGGAGAAAATTACGGTATAAGTTACTTTATTTTTCTTAAAAGTGTCCGCGGACCCCACTTTGGCAACCACTGCTGTAGGTTATTTCCGCTCCTCAAGAGAGGATTTAGTCTCTTGTTATATTTTGAATTTCGCCCGTAATTTCAGCTTATATGTAGGCTGGCTGGCGTGATTGGGTAGGCCTATACCACGGGAGCTGTACTTACTACAAATACTATTAATTATAATAGTCTGAAAAGAAATACACATTCATTTACTTTACCCTTATAAAAAGGAAATTTACAATTTTAGTTTTAAAAAAGTATAGATCTGTAATTTACAATACACAAAAAGCTTAAATTTTTTACACATAAAACTAAACTCTGCAATTTAGTACGCGCGTACGAACAATTTTACTAGAAATATAAAACACACTTTATATCTAAACACAACTTTGTCATCAATATAAAATTTAGTTATAAGAAAAGAAATATTGCGCTGTGGTGATTAGTTATTGTAACAATTTTTCCAAAGGGTCCACCAAGTGTAGGCTTACTACGTATTCACAGAATAACGACTCTGCATTTAAAATTTTTTGAAAACATTATTTGTTCGTAGTAGAATTATAATGAGATAGAAATAAGCCCTGGAGTAAATACATATATAACAGATCCTGCCAATACCTAACATGTGCAGACGACGTGTTAATTATGGCAAGAACAAGACACGCGCTAGTGGCAGCATATCAGGAATTGGAAAGAGAGGGGCAAAAGGCCGGATTAAAAATAAATGAAGAGAAAACAAGGTATATTTTGATGACAAGGAATGAGAGAACATTTAAAGAAGAATAAGAATAGGCAACCACAGTTTAGAGGAGGTCCAAGGATTCAAATATCTCGGAAGCACAATTACAGGGAATAATGAAACAAGCGAAGAAATTAAAGCAAGAATAGCAGCAGGAAACAGAAGCTACTAATCATTAAAAAATATATTCCATCCAGAAATATAGCCTATCAAAAAATGACAAAAATAAAATATAGGCCTACACCACGGTAATCAGACCTGTAGTAACATATGGAAGCGAGACATGAGTGCTGAGTTGGAAGATATGAAAAACCTTGGTGTTTTCGAGAAGAAAATTCTGAGAAGACTTTATGGACCAGTGTGGGACGGAGAGATGTGGAGGATAAGAAAGAATCCTGTGCTAAGAGACCTTTATGGAGAAGCGGACATAGTTGCAGCAGTGAAGGCGTAAAGCTTGAGATGGGGCACGTGGTGAGAAGGTGAAGTGATCGAGGCCCAAAAATGGCATTGGAAGGAAAGCCGGATGGAGTAAGGAGGAGATGGTATGAAGATGTGAAAGGGGATTTGAGGGAGATGCGAGTGGCAGGTTGGAGGAGTAAGGCTCTGGACAGAGAAGAATGGAGGAGACTCATTGAGCAGGCCAGGGTTCTACAGGGACCGTAATGCAAGAAGAAGAAGAAGAAGAAGAAGAAGAAGAAGAAGAAGAAGAAGAAGAAGAAGAAGAAGAAGAAGAAGAAGAAGAATTATAATGAAATGAGTAATTTCCACATCCTCGTTGTCTCACATCACCAGAGATCACCCGTGGCTTTAATGACGAAGAAGTAACAACGGTTATGGATGTAAGGAAGACAGTGATAGGACGAAGTGGAAAACGATGACTGAAGTTGTATAGTATAGCCATAGTCTATGTGAGTGTAGGCCTACTTTTTATAACGTGTAGGCCTATTACAATCCGTGTTTAAACCGCATTCCTGTGACTTCAATAGCAATGTTGCCATCTAGCGGCAGTTGTTGCAACGTCAGCAGCTGAACAAATCGTAGTCCACAGTGTTCTTAATAAAACGAATGTTTTGAATTTTAGTAAATCGATCTGTCAAGTGGCAGTAGAGTAACAGTTAAGCAGTCGATTTCATGAACCCTTCGTTGTATCTAATGTGATCGTTAAAATAAACAGAACTACGTTGATTAGACCTCTTGGTCTGTCCGTTACATCTGTGAATCACCGTTATGCTCGTCCGTGGATCCGTACGTTTCATACGGACATTGTTTTCTACGAATATTGGTTTGTAATTTAATTTCCTTGTTCTATTTATTCTGCGATTTGATGCGTTCAGCGGCAGGGGCGTATCTAGAATTTGAACAGGGGAGGGGTCCGGGGTCGGGTCGGCTTCATACAAAAGAAAAACCAATTAAGATTAATCAACATTACTGTCTTTAAAGTGGCTGAAATCAGTCCAATTAAAGTGAACGGTAATAACATATAGGCTAGCGTAAATAAATATACGCGTTATTGGAACATTGTTTATAAATTAGGCCTACTTATTGACTGAACTGATTTTCCTATATTAGGCTACATAGCCTATTTCAAACGTATACGCTAATGCTGTGTAATAAACCTGTAATATTTAAAAAAGAGTTACTATAGGCCTAACAATTAAAAGATTAACAAAATTAATTCGTCAACTTTTCGGCCCTATGGGGTGGGGGTCCCGTTCGTCCCCCCCTTAATACGCTCCTAAATCAGTGGGCAGGCATACACTTACAGTAACTTTACGTCAACTCATTTTAAACTTAATTCCGCCGCGAGAGCACAAACAGCACATCTACTCTTACCCTCAGCGTTTGATTGAGTGTACATATATACGCCTATAGCCTATTTATACGAGTGTGAATATGTGTATTTGTCACAACACCTACTTCAAAAATATAGGTATTAATTCTTATTAAAATACTTCGACTTCAATAAATTTATTGAGCTCTTCTGCCGTCTGGTGACATGACCAAAGATCAACAGCTGAACAAAGCCTTGCCAGCAGTTAGTTAATACGTAGGCATAGGCCTAAGTAGTTAAAACAAAAAATAGTAGACTAATAGGCTACACCGAGTGGAGAAAAAGTCAATTGACAAAGACGATATAGGCCTATAAGCTAACTGAATTCATAAATTTAAAATAAACTTTGTTAAAATAATTGTTATTACCTACTAGCCAGGCTGTTAGGCCGTGGTCGACTGTTACTGTGGACAGGCGTTTCGGCCTCACCATCGGGGGCCATCTGTAATGTCAGAAAATGTTTGGCAAGGTGTCCCTCCGATTCACCCCAGTACTGATGCAGAGACATAGACATAGACATAGACACCTTGCCAAACATTTTCTGACACTGAAGACGGCCTCCGATGATGGTTGGGCCGAAACGTCTGTCCACAATAACAGTCAACCAAGGCCTAACAGACCGGCGGTAGGCTGTACAAGGCCTAACAGACCGACGGTAAGCTGTACAAGGCCTAACAGACCGGCGGTAGGCTGTACAAGGCCTAACAGACCGGCGGTAAGCTGTACAAGGCCTAACAGACCGGCGGTAAGCTGTACAAGGCCTAACAGACCGGCGGTAAGCTGTAAAAGGCCTAACAGACCGGCGGTAAGCTGTACAAGGCCTAACAGACCGGCGGTAAGCTGTACAAGGCCTAACAGGCCGGCGGTAAGCTGTACAAGGCCTAACAGACCGGCGGTAAGCTGTACAAGGCCTAACAGACCGGCGGTAAGCTGTACAATGCCTAACAGACCGACGGTAAGCTATACACCTAACAGTCCGGCGGTAAGCTGTACAAGGCCTAACAGACGGGCGGTAAGCTGTACAAGGCCTAACAGACCGGCGGTAAGCTGTACAAGGCCTAACAGACCGGCGGTAAGCTGTACAAGGCCTAACAGACCGGCGGTAAGCTGTACAAGGCCTAACAGACCGGCGGTAAGCTGTACAAGGCCTAACAGACCGGCGGTAAGCTGTACAAGGCCTAACAGACCGGCGGTAAGCTGTACAATGCCTAACAGACCGACGGTAAGCTATACACCTAACAGACCGGCGGTAAGCTGTACAAGGCCTAACAGACGGGCGGTAGGCTGTAAAATAACAATCATTTTAACACTGTTGACGCCGGCAGTGAAAGCTTAAGGAATCAAAATAAACTTAACCGCAGTACGATAATTTCTTATTAGGCCTGTAATGTCGATTTCACGGAGGCCTAACCGCAGTACGATAATTTCTTATTAGGCCTGTAATGTCGGTTTCACGGAGGCCTAACCGCAGTACGATAATTTCTTATTAGGCCTGTAATGTCGGTTTCAAGGAGGCCTAACCGCAGTACGATAATTACTTATTAGGCCTGTAATGTCGGTTTCACGGAAGCCATTATTTTGTTTAGACGAGTTGGCAATTTATTTTCTCAATTTAACTGTTTCGATGGAAATGCAAATACTGTAATTTTGACGAACCGTGTTAGAAACTATTCTGAGTGTCGTTAGGCCTGTATTAACTTATATCACTCGATGTTAACAACAGGAAAAATAATAAACCTATTCGCTTTACAAACTTTTTATGAAAGCAGTGCAACTGCTGTTACTAATTACTGGAATGATCGTTCCAGTCCAAATCCACCGTTCCGACATGCGATGGACGACCGCACCTGTGAAACACCGAACGCCAAAGAGCTTCTGAAGAAAATGAAATGCGTGTTTATTTAGCCGCGACTCAGAGTCCTCGAAAACAACGATCAGCTTCTTAGCTACACTATATTTCAAGAAGGTCGATACAAAGAAATTTTCATGAAAAAAATTTCATTCTTCGTATTGTTTAAATTAGCAGCCATCCTTACTATTTCTTTTATGAATTTGCTAACTGCTATAATTTTTTATTGTTCGACTAAGCTTTTCGTCATTACTGACATCTTCAGGTCTTAAACAACCTAGATAGGCTGAAGATGTCAGTAATGACGAAAAGCTTAGTCGAACAATAAAAAATTATAGCAGTTAGCAAATTCATAAAAGAAATAGTAAAAAAATTTCAGTTCACGTTCCGCGTTTAAACCACGGGTTTGGAGAGTGTTCAGCGCCTATGTGGCTGACTATGTAACAGTTTTCCAGACATACTTGAAACACCTAGTGAAATACTGTTCAGATGGAACTTAACCGTAAAACAGTAAATAACACTAAGTAAAATAAAAAACCATAAACATTTTTTGATTCCAAATGTTAAGCAATTTTCCGTCTCTCTGTAGCGCAAAAACGTTTTTACACAGGCAGACTAATTTAACAAGAGAGGACGGATTTCAGCAACAAGCAAGTTAGACTACTTTTTACTTCCATGTTCCATAAGGAAATGGAAGTATGGTGATGGCGAAAAAATCGTGTTCGATATAAGGGATGGTTCTGATTGTACTACCCTGAAAACATAAACAAAAGTCATTTTTCGAAAAGTGTCTGTGTGTAGAAATATCTATAAATGAAAAGGGTAGTTGAATGGGAAGGGGGTAATTTTCTATAAATGAAAATGATAGTTGAAAGGGAAGGGGATAATTTTTTATATATGTACTACGTTATCGGCAACAAAGAAGTAGTTTGTTGTTAAAATTCCTTCCCGGGCTGCTTGGCCGTAGTCCAATGTTTTCTGCAAAACCAGACGTTTCGGCAGTGCCATCGACTGCCATCATCAGTTAAAATCGAGTGCGCTAACGTGAGGTGGTAGGCTATACGTTAGTGACCACAATACTATGGTTAAGGCTGAAGAAAGAACTAGAAAGAAGTAGTTTCTATTAAAATATTTCATTTCGAAAATGATTTTAAATATAAATCTTAGAACATGGAAGTCATGTATGGTTCTCCATACCGGTATTTATTTAAGGCGATCGCAAGCACTAACAGGCTGAACGCTGCTGAGTTTACTCCTGCCAGTACCACTATGTAAACTCGTACACACCCAAACGCTTGTTCCCGCAGATCGAGGGCTGTGCGAGGCGAAAGGCATGCCCGTCGCCCGCTCGTGTACTACGTTCCGAACTTCAATAGAGCTCCTGCCGTAGGGACGACTGATAATTCTGGATTTGGGTGTGGCCGTGGGAGTTCAATTAATTAATTAATTGAGGGTGAGTGTTCGCCGAGGCCGGGTCCAAGATTCTCCTGGCACAGATTGGTAGCGACCGAGGGCGCTAATGAGATGGTTGCCCTGGAATCGGGCGGAGCGACGATAGAATTTACGGGAGAATGTCCGTATAGTGGCGTCCAGGGAACGGACACGCAGGGAGTCGCGGATCGTTTTGTTTGATGTCAGGTAATGGGCTTTGCATGCCCAGCGCAATCCTCGGTCAAGGAGAGACTGAAGCTTTCGCTTGTGGGTCTTGGCCAAGTAGCCCCAAACGGGTATCGCGTAGGTAACCATCGGCGCCACATAAGTGGAGACGATAAGCTTCCCTAGGCGGCGGGTCATGCTTGTTCCCCCCCTTGCAACAGACGTTATTAATTAGGCATATTGAGTGGTCACTTGGCGAGATTAGGTGAAGAGAGAACGCCAGGGGCGGCTTTGTAACTAGGGACACTAGGCACGTGACTAGGGTTGGCACCTTTTGGGGCACGGCACAAAGAAGAAACATTTTCACAAAATTATTAAAAAAAAATAGCTCACATGATAGAAATTATTTGTGGTATACTAAAGTAAAGGCTTTATTATTTAATATATTGTGTGACACATTAACTACGGTACACATTTAATTTTTGCGTCTTCAGGTCAGCTGGATAAAGTTATTGCCTGTTCTAATCAGCGAGCACGAATAATTCGTGCGCGATCGCGAACCTGAGTGACTGAGGACAAGTCTATAGGCTACAGGTAGGCCTATGGTTGCGTCTCGGTTCGCTGTGTTACAAAATTTGTTTTAATTATTTTAATTTTAAAGCTTATAAAAAAAAATAGATTCATAATTCCATTAAGAGCTAGTGACATTCAAAGGAACGGGAACTCTAAGCTGTCTAAAACGGATGAACGATCTCTAGAGAAATTTTTTTTTGGGGAGGCGGCTATAAAAATTATGCCTAGGGGCGGCATATTTCAAAAGCCGGCCCTGGAGAACGCCGAAACCGTTCTGGGGGATGGGAGCTAGCAGACGTCTTGAATATACAGGGAATAATGTAGGCTACCTGAAAATGAAAGGAGTCGACTAAGAGAGAAGCAGGGAACAGGAGGAGACAGAAAAATTCTCTCATCGACACTAGAAGTAGAAGAGGCTTAAGGATAAGTAGCCTAAGCAGTTGATACGACCAACTCTGAACTTCATCTTAACGGGTTTTAATCTAGTCGAGGAAACATACAACGTTAAAATGAATCCATTTGGAATAAATGTATTTTGTAATATGATAAGTAATTAGATGTAAATGTTATTCATGCTTATTTACAAAATCTAAGGAACCCTGAGATATAGAGACTTTAGCATATAAATTGTTTATCGGTAAAATCATGTTTAAAATAATTAATGATAATAATATGTTAAAAGCCATTGAGAATTGATATTAAGGACAGCTAATTTAAATGTAATAAATGTGTCATTGTTTTATTATTTAAAGATTAACCTTATGGATTATACAACCCTTTTACTTGAGATAGTTTTCTTTAACACCAACAAAATAATTAAACAAACTAATTATTGTTAAATTTGACGTAACAACGCTGGGCAAAACAACTATATTTATATTTGGCACCACAACTTGGGGCTAGTAACGTTAAATTGGTACCACAACTTCGGCATAAAGAAGTAACGTTAAATTTTAAAGTTATAACGCAATGTGTAACGCTAAACTCAATTTTATAGGCCTATAGCCTATATAGGCGGTATAATTTATATATATAGGCTATTTATAGCTGGTAAGCAGGCATTATGTACCGCTGGACTTTCATTCCAGTGACGTGGGGGTTATGTAACGGACCAAGTGTCACTGGACGTAAAATACGTCACTGGATATTACTTTCTTCGACTTACTGACTGTCGTAGGTGGAAATTCTCTCACACAGCGTCGCAATTTGACTTTATCTATGGCCTACGTCTTTTGTTGCATTAATTTTTTCTGTGTTTGACTTTAACGAGATCGTTTTGGTTTACAGATTAAATGTATGAGTTTTAAATTCACAAAAAGTTCTGTTTTGAGTTGCCGGGACGACGTTGGAAGTCAGGCGTTTCATAAAATTAAAAAAAAAATCGCTACGTGTATAAGGAAATTCAAACAACAAACCTATAAATTTAATTCATTATGTTATTTGAATTAGCAGTCTCTGTAATTCCAACTTTGTCGTGTTTACTTGCTGAACTGCAACTTGTCATGTTCCGGGCAAGGGTTTTCAGTGTTTCCACCCTTTTCAAGTCCTAAACCTCGACGTCGGGCAGTTTAGCAAGTAAACACGACAAAGTTGGAACTATAAATTTATTTATATCCGAAAACTACCGATAATAATATTTATCAATTTTTATAGAGAACCCATTACAAAAGCGTATTAAATTGTTTTTACCCAACATACGTAAAACATGCGGTTTCAAATAACCATTTGATCTGCGTCTGCCATCTAGCGGCGAACGGCCAAACCCTTAACAGTAGAACAAACATTGGTCTCAAGTAACAGAATTATTAGTAAAAAGTTTTTGTTGAAAAATTTCTAAATACAACTTCAGTTGGTCTACTTAGTGAAATTCATGAAAATTATTCCTAAAAATAATATTAACGAAGAAGTATGTGTGAAAAATTTGTTTGTTTTTTTCCTATTACTCAGATAGATTATTAACTAAAAAATAACTTTTTGTGTAGTGTATTTTACTCGCTGTTATATCCATGGGCTTAGACAGATTTACTTGTGGAGAGGAGTTGGCATACACATGATGGGTACCCATCGTCAAACAACAGTTCTGTAGTTACACAGAATTAATTATTATAAATGGATTATTGCAATAATTATTATTGCTTATGGATAATACTTAGGACTATACATTAAAAGGAAGTGTACCTCCGCCCTGGAAGCGTATTCACATTCCCCCTACAATTTCTCCACGCTGAACTCGTGGGGGGGCTATGCAGTAGCTTTTTTGGCCGCATAACTCAACATATACCCTACGATCTAAGCCACTGACTCATCTCTCCCCACGCATTTTTTTGTTTATTTTATTTTTATAATTCTTTAAAATACATAAGGATATGCTTAAAAAAAGAGTTTGTGTTCCCTTTGTTTTATGCGTAAATAGCGTCAAAAATTGAGGCATGTTTTGTGGCAGTTTTTATGGAAATAATAAGAGGGGCCTTAAAGATGAATATTTACAGAATTAAAGAATTCCCTTAGGAAGGGAAGAGAATATCAACCTTCCCTTCCGTCAGTAAACCTTAGGTGGAAGAGAAATTTCCTGTTTTGAGGGGAATCGCTTAGGTTTTCAAAGTTCAGTGGCTATCTGGCTGAAATTTGGTTAAAGATGAACAAAACTGTCTTGTTAAAGAAGTATTCGTAAACTGTATAAAAATAATGTAAGATAATTCGGACAATAATATTGATTTGGTTATTAAAACTGTAGGCCTATGCAGGCCTTAGAGACTCAACAGAATATTTTATCGCAAAACAATCACTAATGATTGAAACTAATGAACGTTCAAGTTTACGTACGATGATCAAACTGGCATTTGATTCAAGTTCAACCAGATCGTCTTAATAAACACGGCTTATGCGCCCCATGTCTAAGTGCTAAGCAGAATGCAGCACTGCTAGTAGCTGGTGGAATGCAGAAATGGGTGGAGAAACCATTACGTACCCCTGGTTTCAGCCATTGTCGCTCCATGCGGTACTGTAGGCCTATAGCATTGCGATGCAACGACATACCCGTCAAACTATTCTGGTTGGTTGCGTTCATTAAATAATTTTGTAGCCCTTTTGGAGTAGAAACTGACCCTTCAGTGTTTGCTGTAGGAACTGGGAGTGTTATGAAAATTTGAAAAAAAATTCATTTATTGGGAAAAATGTTTGAACTGCACAAGACGAATGCGTCTAACGCATTTTGTGGTCTTGAACTTGGCCCTTCGTTTAACCATTTGTTTTATCGCGTGGATGTTTCACTCAGTTCTGATCCTTTTTCACTATCGAGTACACCACTGTGAAAATGCTAAGGGAAGCACCTCGAATTAGTACACTCTGTTTGAAAAAAATTGGTTTCGTAGGAAATTTTACTTTAAATTGTAAAGTCCCAAACGGAATTTTTATATTTTCTTCTAGTCTTATGAAAATACAGCCTTATTTTCAGATGACTGGTAAATTTGGGGGCAGTTTCAACTCTTCTAAACTCACCTTCTGCCTGTGATCATAGGTATACCTAATGGAGGCAGCTACAGTTTTATAAAATTTAACCCCATTATGTGGACGAGTTGATTTCTTCTTAAGTATTTTTTTACACGGGAGTATGCAGAATTTCATTCCGGGGGCGGGGGGGTTCAGCAAAAAGTCGAGGGGAAACCTTTGCGGTCACGCATCCCTCACAACTTTCCTGTAGATACACAGGATCGATTTTATTACTGCTTATTTAATATTCATTACTACATTCAAAGGTAGACTTAGAAGGTGCAAATAAAGGTTTTTTAACTAAATGGAAAATTTCTGAAGGTTTGCCCCCAGAAAAGAAAAACCTGCTTCTGCCTATATCCATGGCTGTACACTACACCACGTACGGGCCTACATTAAGAAATGATTCATTTACAGTAAAACTGAAAAAGAAACACAGCAAGTATAGCCTATATTTGTAATATCCGTACAGGGGCGTATTAACGGGGGGGGGGGGACGAACCGGACCCTCCCCCAGAGGGTCGAAAGTTGTCGAGAAATTTTGTTAATTTCTTAATTTTTAAGCTGTTTTAATAATTTCTCAGCTGTTATTACACGTAGTCTATGTTATTGCGATGTCAGCCTCGTTTTATTTTTGCGTATGTTAGGGCTAGGCCTATTACACGTTTTTCAGCCACATTAAAGATTGTAATACTGATTAGTCTTAACTTGCTTTTTCTTTTGTATAAAGCCAACTCGACTGGGCCACGCCAGAGACAAAATTCTAGAAACGCTACTGTATTCGTAAGGAATAAAAATCATATACAGCGATGGGATTTTATAAAAATAATTACGACTTTTACGAAGACAAAATGGACAAGTTTTACCTAGGTTTGTCGCTGAGCTGAAACCTTAAGAGAAAACGAAGGAACAAGGTAATTATTCACTCGCGCCCCCTCTCCCACGTACGTACATACGCACTACAATACGGTAATGACGTATGAGTGGAAGGGTCCACTGCGACCGGTCACCAGGTATCGTGGCAGATTGCGTGTGCCGCGTCAGTATTAGATTCGCGACTTTAAAGTGACGCCGATTAAGATCTCCGATCGTGATCGCTTGGTAGACATTTCAGAATCGTCATGTAGGGTCTACACTCGCTAACGGAAGAGCTGCAGAAGGTAAGAGTCGGCAGTTTGTCTCCATTAAAATTGTGGTATAAGTAAATCGTTCTTGAAATAGGCTATATTTAAAAATTTTCTGGTTTCACACACCAGCTCTGTTATAACGAAAATAACGATTAAACTAGAACAATACATTAATAATAAAGCAAGAAGTAACAAATAATAAACGATACAATATAAATATTAATAATGAAATGTTTTTTTTACGAGATCGGGTGGAAAAAGTTGCTGCTTGAACGTCCGGAAGAGTTCACACTTCCGGGTCTGTGGGTTTGAGGATCCTTCCTTTCCTCGTCTAGGACACTAACCTCAGGGGCGCATCGAGTAAACAGTTTTGGGGGAGGAAAGTGTTGACTTTGGGGAGTATTTTGAAAAGTTAGACCATTCTTAAAAAATCTATTGTATAATAATGCTAGTAATGAGTGAAGATAAAATGCAGTTTGCTATTATCAACTTAATAGATTTATTACTGTATAAGTATTAATTCACATTTGTGTTTGTTAGTACAGTGTTCTTTTAATAATATTCACGTAGGCTACAGTTTAAAAATAAACACTACTCATTTAAGTTATGTATTAAAAAAAATTAAACACGCTGGTAAGGTGCAGTTACAATTTAAAGTAATTTTAGGCTAAAACCACGAACTTACAAAATGTGATTTGATTTTTAAATCATATTTACAATCATAAAACGACAAAATTTTCCTGTGAAATGACCATTTGGGGAGGGAAATTTCCTCCAATTTCCCCTCCGTGGATCCGCGCCTGCTAACCTGGAACTGTTTGACACACTACCTCGTGCTAGGCCTATTGTTCTTCAGTCCTAGGGCTAAAAATAATATTGATGATGATAATAATAATAATAATAATAATAATAATAATAATAATAATAACAATAATAATACACTAGTTTTTGTACTGGCGAACGGGTGTAGGAAAGACAGGACGGAATGTGCACTGATTAGGAATACCCAAATTTTATCGTAGGTACTCGTTTTCACGTAGCAATTTGAGCGATGCAACCTCCTAAGTGGGTCGATTTCGAGTTTTAACGACCTACCATTTTAATTTTGATGTTATTTTGATGATTTCTTCACACTACAGATTCACAGTATGTTCAGGCCAATCTTTGAATCATTTTTCCAACTCTTGAATGGGCCTACACTCTAAATCACTGTTTGACGGATATAAACGGACCAACATCGTTTGCTCGTTTTAACCTAGTGCTCGTTACATCGAGGGGTTAATGTAAAACTACCCAAGTCCAAGTTTTAATGATGTTTCAAAAACGACATTTTTATACGTTTCTCTTTTTCTATTTATTTCTTAATTTATTTATTTATTTATTTCTTAATTCTATTTATTTCAGCTACGTAATCAACAAAACAACTCTATTAATAATAAAAATTAACCTTAAAAAATCAGGTTTTATGATTTATCATTGCAATTGAAAACCTTTAATTACGGTTTTCCGTAGCCTAAATTAACACGAGTGGACTTGGGTAGATTTACCACTAACCCCACGATATCATAGTTCAGTAACGGTAGTTATAAAAATTACAGAACTTTTACTTCATACATAATCTGGAATAAATGAATATTTCAGCGTAGAAAAATTTAAAATAGTATTTTCGAATTCAAACTACTATTAGTTTTCGCATTAAAAATTTCACATGTTTTTGCGCAGACCTATAAACAATGATTTAGGCCAAATTTATTGTACAATACTTATGCTAAGTAGATATACATAGTAACAATTAGTTGGTTTAAGATAAACTTAATGGAGAAGAATTGTTAATTACATCCGTAGCCTATTTTTATTATCGCACAAATTTAATTTTAAAACATAGGCCTATTTTACTGTATCGAAACTTATAAAAATATTTAAATACCTTGTAATTTACATGAGCAGAAAAACGGAATCATTATATGTTATTTTTTCTTATACTTTGAGGGGTTCTGGTTTAGTTACACAGACTTATTATTTTATTAAAAAAAGGTTATAGACGTATAGACTTTTTCCTTTTCTGTTCGACCTCTATTTGAGATTAAATGCTCTCGGTACATCAGAGTTCGAGAAAATTTGCGAGGGAACATTTGCATTTCCAGAACACGAAACAAGGTAAGTGTTGACAATTTGTGGTTAAACTAAAGGCCTCGGTAAATACTGCTCGCTCGAGTTCAACAGTATTTAAGATGTCACAAACAACATGTCGGCCTATATAAATGTGTTATTGATTTAGGAACAGATTGTTTTTGGAAATTTAATTAATAAATTCTTGGATTTCGTTGTCCATGACGTGCCCGTTACTTGACTAAATATAATTATTTCACTACGACTCGGAACACAAAACTTTGTATGGGTAAAAACGTAAAAGTTTTACCTTATAACCTGAACCGGTTTTCACTTTTAAAAAGCTTCTTCAGAAGTTGCCACTGGTAGCATTGTCCGTCTTGTTGTTGGCGATATACAGAAAACCGACTACAACTGACACACTAATACACAACTCCTCCAATCACCCAATACAACACAAACTAGCTGCCTTCAGAACCATGATACATAGACTTAACAACATCCCCCTAGATAAAAAAGACTACAAAGACGAACTAAACACGATAAAATATCTAGCAGAATCCAACGGATACGACAGAACAATAGTCAATAAACTCCTACACAAAACAAAAAACAAACAACACACAAAGACAGAAAACAACAAATTCATAACACGCACATACATCAACAAACAAACTGAAAAAATAGCCCACAAATTCAAAAAAGCAGAATACAGAATCGCTTACAAAACTACTAACAGAACACACACTATCAAAACACACACACAAAGCACAAAACAAATTCGATCTACCTGGTGTTTACAAACTAAATTGCTCAGATTGCAACAAATTCTACATAGGCCAGACACGACGTAGCTTCAAACAAAGATACATTGAACACACAAAGGCACTCCACTACACTACAGAATCCACCTTTGTAAACCACCTCATTGAAGCAAACCACACATACAAAAACATCGACAATAACATAAAAATTCTACACGTACACACAAAAGGCCGAAAACTTGACACTCCAGAACAATTGGAAATATACAAACACACGAAAACAAATAAAAACGACGTCCTAAACGAACAGACACAATTCAAATCACACGCATTATTCGAACATATCACAACCCACACACACAACATCGATCTTTCGAAAATCGATTCCGTCGCCAACAACAAGACGGACAGTGCTACCAGCGGCAACCTCTGAAGAAGCTTTTTAAAAGTGAAAACCGGTTCAGGTTGTAAGGTAAAACTTTTACGTTTTTACCCATAAAAAGTTTTGTGTTCCGAGTCGTAGTGAAATAATTATATTTAATTAATAAAGCTGTGTTAGTGGTTATAATCACAAACAGAAATAACACTGTTACAGATATTTCCGAACTGATGATAAGCTGTGAAGCTTGAGAGCTCTAATCGGAATAATGTTTCTATAGTGTTGTGCAACAGTGTTATTTCTGTTTGTGTTTTTTTTTTTGTATTTTTACGTAATCCGTTTGATATTATTTTTTTGCACGAGTCTACTGTTTGCATACGTTCATCCAAATAGATAAAAAATGTAAATGCCTTGTAATTTACATAAGTAGAAAAACGGAATGGTTATATGTTATTTTGTCTTATACTTTTTTTGGTCACGCCTACATAGAATTTAGATCTTATTAAAAAAAACGTTATACGCGTATAGACTTTTTGAACTTTTCTGATTGATCTCTACATGAGATTAAAATTAAACGTTCTCGATATATCAGAGTTTGAGAAAATTTGCGACGGGAACATTTGCGTTTCCAGTACCATACAAAAGCAGACAAATTTGTAAAATTTCTAGTTACATTAAAGGTCTCGAGCTTGCAGGTTTGCTCGCCGTTCAACAGTAGGCCTATTTACGATGTCTCAAACAGCATGTATAAATGTGTTATTAATTCAGGAACAAATTGGTTTAGGAAAAATTATTTTAGGAAAATTATTTTGCTATTTCCACATAATCCGTTTGACGTCTACTCTGTGCAGTCTACGTCCATCCAAATCAGAAATTTATAAGAACATGTAGTCGCCATTTTTAATTTTCTCCATATATGCCTATGTTCACTTTCTACGGTCATTTCGAGATGTTGAGAGAGAGGGGGAACACACGTGTTCGTGGTGAGGGAGGGGGTATGCTGTACTTATGCTACTACTGTTTCCATGCAGTAAACCAGTGACGTCGAAGGGGGAGGGGGTTGAAAACATAATCTGACCTTATGGAATAGCGCTTCAGCCGCCTTTTGCTAGGCAAACTGACAAACCCCTCTTTCTCTTCAACCCATTTGCTCTCACTTCTCTCTTTCCCCTTACAACGATACTGTAACAACGTAGCCTATGCGGGGCAGGGAAACTGGACTTCGATTATCATGCGTGGCCGCAAGTAAAAATATATGAATAATCTTTTTACAAGAAAGTTATAAATAATTTTTGTTAAAACAAATAAAAACTGCGGAGAAAACATTAAATATTCTTTGCGTTACGGATAGGCCTACATTAAGCTACAAATTCAGGTAAAAATGAGCCATTCACATCAACTAACAACAGAAATACGAGTTAAGTTATAAAAGTCACTAAATTGTTGAAATGTAGCCTACTATTTATTAGTTTTATACATTCCGTGTCGCACGACAAAATTCTGATTCGTCGCTTTACAAGTGACACCGATTCATTGCCACGTTTCGATTACATCATCTGCATACGCTAACAAAGGTTAGGGTCGACAGATCGTTTTCATTAAAACCCCAGTATAAAAGGGTTGATCGTTTTGGTTGTTAAAAAGCATTTTTAAGCAAAAATAATAAGAAAACTACAACAGTAAAATAACAATTAATCGATAAAAATTAAAAATAAACTGATACCAATAATAATAATGACAATAACTATGGGCAGAACGGAAAGACGGGCAGGTTAACGCCTAGTCTAGGCCTATATGACCACATTAAGACGACCAGCGTAAGAAGTTGTATTTTTCGCTTTCATCTTATTTCAAATACTTTTTCTCGTTGCGAATTCTCTGCGTATTCAAGTTAATAAGCCTATTAGAATTAAATATTAACAACATTTTTGATAAATATTATCAACGTTAATATGAAAAAGCTTATTGGAACTCGTAAATATTTACAGTGTCCCAAATAACGCGTTTAGTTTTTCAGTCATGGAGAGGAAATATTATATTTATATTCACGTAATTTGTTTAAAACTGGTTTCTTTTATAAGTCTACTGACTGCTTATGTCGCCGAAAGATAGACTTTTTTTAAAAGTAGAGATAGGGTCTTCAAAAGTTTTCCCTATGTAGGCCTACTTGCGGTATCGTCAGTCCCTTATGATTATAAGAGAGAGAGAGACAGACAGACAGACAGATTGAGAGAGAGTGAGAGGGAGTGAGGGGGACGATGAGTGTGGGTGGTGTTGGAAGTGGTAGTGACGTAGGGTGCAAAGGGGTTGGAGAGCGAGGGGCGCCATTCGATGTTTTATGTAAAGGGGCAAGGGGGAGGCGTTAGGAAGGGGTTTCGCTAAGGAAGTGCCGATATTCTGAATTAGAGTCGCTGCTCCACTTTTTTCACGGCCTGAGTCGACTGACAGAGTGTAAAACGCACCCTGGGCCTCCGGATACTGTCTTCTCTACCCAATTCATATATCGCGGGGCTGTATCCTTAAGGAAAAGTGACAAACGGGAGCTCCGTTTCTCTTCCCTCATTCTTTCCCACTCTCTCTCTCTCCCTTCTTTCCCCTCCTCTTTATCACTCTCTTCCACTCTCAACGTTACTGCAGTGAAGTATGTGTAGAGTAGGGAGAGGCAAACTGATAACATGGATCACACGGAGAAATTTTGCCAGTCTTAGATTCGCGTTTTTACAAGTGACACCGATTTAGATCTGGTCCTGACTTTCGTCATCGCAACCGCTGCTGAAGGTAAGGGTCGACAGATATTTTTCTTTAAACCATAGCATAAATATGAAGACCGTTTTGATATTTTGATTTCGCCAAACGAATTTTTATTAACAGAAGTAGGTCCTAACACTGTTGCTCACCATTATAGAAAAAATTCCCGATTACCGCTTTCAAGCTTCAGACCTGAGAACGTATATTTCCGATCTGATGATGAGCTGTGAAGCTTGAAAGCGCTAATCGAGAATTTTTCTGTAGTGGTGTGCAACAGCGTTATCTCTGTTTGTGAATATTAACACTAACACAACATTATTAACTGAATTTTCATTAACAAAATAGTAATGAAACATACAACAAAATAATAATAACAAATAATACTTATTTCTTTTGTACAGGAATTCTTTTATTATATAATTACAATGTTTCGAATGTATGTTAACTGTCACCTTCAGAATACATAAAAATAATTAATGGAATTTTAAACAATTGTTATTAACGACTGTTTTATATAGACTATAATCAGTTTCATGTGTATATAAAAATATGTTAGATAAATATAGACTAAATGTTTATTATTTTTATTAAATTGGTAATTTTGAAAATATGCTATCGTTTTCGGTATTAATTTGGTTTGTTCAGGTATTAGTTTATTGAAAAACAAAATTTTAAGATTAGTCTACCTACAATAGTGATAAAACAGATTTTAACATAGGTAATTAACGGAAAACAACTAATTTAGGCTAATTCATAATTTAAATGGTGTATATAAAATTTATTGCCCTGACTGTAATAAATTGAATGTAGGCCAAACTAAAAGACGTTTAAAAGAAAGATTTATTAAACACCGTAACTCTTATTTGAAACCGGAAATGTTCAAATTTAGCTACACATTTAATTAAAAATAATCATACATTCCGATATCTAAATGATATTACTTTATTGAAACACATTTTCAAAGGTCAAAAAATTACCGTTTGGGAAAATTTTGAAAGATTTAAATATAAAATAAATACTAAATTAATACCTGAACAAATGGAAATAAATACCAAAACGATAGTGTTTTCAAAATGATTAATTTAAGAAAATAATAGACACTTAGGCCTATATAGGCCTATATATATCTTTTAAGTATTACATGTAGGACGTATATTAGATAGCCTACGGCATTTATAAAACAGCTGTTAATTAACAGTTACTGAAAAAATTTGTATTAATTATTTTTATATATTCTGAAGATGACAGTTAACGTACTGTCGAAACATTGTAATTATAGGGTATACAAAAATATGATCTTGTATAAAAGAAACAAATATTATCTATTATTAATAATAATTGTTACAGCAAGAGTAATTGTGAGAAAGTGTAAACGTAAAAAACAAAGTAATAAGTCAATAAGAATTTAAAAATAAAAATAAATCATTTCGAATACTAAAAATATCAACAATGACAATGAACTCTTTTTCTGATACCCTTCGGACAACGGAAGACAGGGCAAAAATTATTTATGTATACTATTCAGAATAATTTGCTCAAATTGCGTACAACTAAGTTTTCAGGTCGCTGAGTAAGAAATTAAGGTCAGATAGCCTATATTGTACAACAATTATGCGGGTCAAAGAGGGCGATTTAAAAGGGGTGAAGTTAATAAAATGGCGATATTTAGACATTTTTCCCTTAGCATATTCAGAAATTAATTTTAAGAGGAGCTTTGCGTCATATCTTCCGCCATGTTAATGTAGGTACACTTTTCTCAGTAACCATAACCATATACACTTCTATCATCATAATTTTTAAAAATTTTAAACTGTGTCTTTTGGTGGCTTTACTGAACCAACAATATTAGGTTTACCGAATAAGTTATTGACAAACAAATTTTATGAATAAAACTTGTAAAAATTTGTTCAAAATAATTTAAAAAATTTTTCCAACAAAACCATAGGCAATTATTTGTTTTTTTTTTAAAGGTTCCAAATGCTTATTGTAGTGTTTAAAACACACACACAAATTTCAGCTCTTTACCTCAAATAGTTCCTGAGAAAAGTGTACCTAAACCTGAAAAAACATTCGAACTAAGTTTCGAAAAACGCGGAAAAACCTATGAATAAACTAAAGTATCATGGGGTGTTGTCGCTGTCAGGCCACAACCCATTTTGAGGTCTTTCATTTGACGAGAGAATATGAAAATACTCCGCCCAGATACCTTTCCTCATGTCTTCAACTGATTTTATATTCCGTCTTATTGCCAAGCCGTATTTTTATATTTGGAGTATAGCTGCGTTTGTAAGTCTTTTTTGCCCACCAAGAGGAGTACCATCCGGTAATTTTTTTGTTTTTGCTTTCAAAGCTTTTACCCTACTACCCATTCTTTTTTTAACATGGCCTATACATTCATCATTTACTATTTGTACATCCTCACCAGAAGGTTTTGAATTACAAACTTCCACATAGACCTTACTGTCACCATCTAAAACTTTCTTTGCCTTGTGCTGCGCATGAAAACCATCGTCGCTAGGCAAACGCGCGTGAACATGATTGTTTCAAAAAATAATTTAAAATACTTACCGACATCGCAGACACTTTTCAAATATACCGTTGCAAAGGGGAAGGTCTAAACATTAGCCTACATTAGCGCAATAAAAAAACTTCGTAAATTTTTCGGTTATTCGCGCAGAGCTCCCCTTAAGTGAAAACATAAGTAAGAAGTATGGTGGTCAAAACTTCATTGGTATACTGCGTAGTACAGGGTTGAAATCAGCCCTAAGCGTTTGAACTTTATTATGTAGCAAATTACTTGGAATTGTTGAAATTATTTAGCAATTGTTGGAAATTGTATAGGCCTACTCTTACTTTTTCGAGGTCGCTGAATAAGAAAGTAGGCCTAAGGTTAAAAATATTGTAAAACACATGATAGTCCAATACAAAGTCTGAAAAAGAACAAATTCAAAAGATAATTGTGAAAAAAGAAATCAGTTAAATGTCATCATTGATATATTTTATTATTTTATATCTGGGCCACAGTACAGTGCCTTTCCTTAGATCATTTCAGTGCTGACCTGTGTAGAATTTAATTTACGTTTACCACAAGAGTTAAAAAAATGTTATCTGTTAAATTCAAGATTTTTCTGGTTATTTAGGGAAAAGAGAAGATTTTTCAGTTAGGCCCACATCACCAAATTAACTTAACATTCAAACTTAATATTTTAAATAAGCCTAATGATAGTTAAATAATCTTAACAAATTTTAAAGGTGATCAAAATAACGTAAGTTAACGATAGGCTTCCTGTTACGAATTTTTCTTAAGTTTTATTTGATAACAAATTATAGTAGGAAAGTTCCCAATTTTCCGGAAAAAGTATGAAAAATGCACATTTTTTTTAAAATCATAACTTCGTTATTTTCACCAATCTTACAATAAAACAGATGTTTAGACAATATAAATATCTTTTAAGTTAATTTATGAGTACTGTTATTAGAGGTAAGGTTTTCGAGTTAATCAAAGTCAGACATTTTTACTGGGTGGTAAAAAATGAAATGCCATTTGAAACAGTCATATCTCGTGAAGTTTCGTACTTTAATGAAAAGATTAGCAGATTGTTTGTCATAAAATAAGCTTCGTTTTGTATATTTGTCTTTATGTTGCTGAATTTAATATTTTCTTTTTGTTATTTAGTAATATAGGCTATCTTTCCATTTGAAGAATTTGCTAAGTTGATCTAAAATTCTGCGTCTAATAGTATCAAAAAGAATTGCTTGAAAAAAAAATTGAGTATACTGAGAATAATGTAGATTAATGATACACAACAGGGATTTTTAAATGTTGCATAGGAGTAAATGACATCAGGATTATTTCCAACTTAAAAAAAAAAAATTAAAAATACGAACAATTTTTTCGTCATAACGTTGTTATTTTTAGACCTACTGATATTACGATCGATGAAAATTAATTTTAAATGTAATTTCATTACTCTCAATATAGGTTATAGGCACTTTCCTTCAAACCCATAGTTTATGAGTTATCGAAAGTCAAAAATTGTTTTCGAATAAAAATAAATCAAAGCACCATTTTTAAACACTCAATCTCACGAAGTATTAAATATACAAGAATAAAAAAATCTCAACTTGTTTCGAGTACAATAAACTTTATTTTGAGACCCTATCGTTTTTGAACAGAATTTTTTGCGACTTAGAGTGTATTTAACAAAGACTGTCGCGAGGTAACAATTTTAGGGGCGTAAAAATCGCAGTTTTTAAGTCCCAATAACTCAAAAACTATTGGCTTCCATAAAAAAGTGCACACCAACTTCCTTTCTTAGATTTCATAGTATATCTATTTTTATGGTTATTTGTATTTTTACTTTCAGGGGTAGAAACAACCACCTGAGTTAGAACACCCAAAACGTTTGTTTTAACTTTTATCTAGATACTATGTAGAAGATACTGCAAAAGGTTTCATATCAATTCGTTCAATTGCAACGAATTCCAGGGTAAAACGGTTCATTGACTGGAGTAATTAGAAAGTCTATTCGGACTCTTAAATATTCTTCTAGCCTTTTTTGTTCTAGCTCACGTTCAGGAACGGATTATTTCCGTTAAGGAGAAGAAACATTATATTTATTTTCAAGTAATTTGTTTAAAAATAGTTTAAAATGGAAGTTCTCTGTTTAAAAACTACCAAAATATAAAATTAAAACACGCGCACACACACACACACACACACACAAGGTATAACATAAAAAGTGTCCTCATGCGTCTGTCTAAGAAAAAAAAAGTTCCTATAAACATATAGGTCCGGAAACGTGTCGTTTCCCTTCTGGCCGCCATTTTGTGTTTTTTAAGAAAAACTTTACTTCTCAAGAAGGGATGGAGATATCTTAATTAAATCTAGTACACATGTATGTAGGCCTATTAGAGTTCTTTAACATTGGAGTGATGTCAAATTTCAAATTGGCGGCCACTTTAATTCTTCGATCACTAATAGCTCTGTAAATTTTAAAGTTATCAAATTACGGTTTATTACATAAAATGTTAAGCCTTTTATTGTGAACGCAACGACATTTTGTTTGTTCAAATAGGCTATGTTAACAAATAGCCGAGTTGTGGATGAAAACAGTCTATCCATGAATTCTGACTACTTGATTTCTCGTGAACCGGAATTTAATTCCTCCAGTAGGTCTATAGGAAAAATTTATTTAAACTATTACTACTTTTTTAAAAATTAAGTCAGTAACAGCACTTTATAACAATGCTAAGGTTTTCAATTGTCAATGAAATTAATAACATTTTGCAAACTTAACTACAACTATTTTCACATTGTAATTTGAATCACAAGAATTAAAATTATTTTGAATTAATAGTAAATGATAATGGCATGTTTCAATTTATAAATCATCTTTTTGCTTTCGTGAGTTCAGTTATAACACATGTAGTTTAACTAAATAATACCGTTAGTTAGATTTCTTAAAGACAGTTCTTAAATTCATTTGCTTGTGTTTTGTTACTCATTGTTTATCACGTAGGCCTAACTGTCGAGAATGGTTAACTACAATTTTGCTGAAATGTCAGGTATGCGTCTCATGAACGAACTTTCAGACTAAAAATCAAAACACGCCATTGCCGTTTTCTGTTAATTCAAAACGATTTTAAATTTTGTAATTCAAATTATGATGTGTTAGTAGCTGAAGTTAAATATTAAGTAATTAATTTTATTGAGAATCGATCCTTTACTTCCTTATAGATTATATTGTACTGAGCTAACAACTCAGTTACTGGATTTAAAAAATAGTAATTTGTCGTGTACTGGAGGAATCGAAGTCTGGAAAAAAAAGAAATCAACTAGGCCTTATGGATAGATTGTTTTCTGCCATAACTTGGTTAGCTGTTAACATATTTAAACAAACAATATGACGTTGTATTCACAATAAAAGGCGTAACATTTTATGTAATAAACTGTAATTTGATACCATCAAAATTTACAGAGCTATTAGTGATAAAAAAATTACAGTGGCCGCCATTTTTAAATTTGAGATAAAAAAAATAATCGTGATTTTTTATTTGTTAAAGAACACTAATACAAACATGTGCACCAGGTATTATTAATATATTTCAATTCCTTTCTGAGAGATGAAGTTTTCCTTAAAAAACACAAAATGGCAGCCAGACGTTTCTAAACCTATGTTCAGCCTATAGGAACCTTTTTTTGTTCTACTAATGCGTAGAATCCGATTACGTATAGGTTTGTGGGATATCTTTTGCGTTACACCTTTTACACGTTACGTAAAATATAAAAATCGGCCTGTTTTAAATATTTTCATAAATTTTCCGTGTCTTTGTCCTTCGGGATTTTGAGATGGAAAAGCCTAACGACGTGCGTTTATGGATACTCCACTCTTTTCACGGCCGGATTGACCGATGACGGGGGGAGGGGTGAGTAACGTACCTTGGACCTCCGAATACCCGATTGTCTACCAAAACCGCCTACCGGTTGGCTGAAACATTAAGAAAATTTGATAAGCGAGCTCACGCTCTTTTCCTAATATCCAACAGCCTCTCTCCCCTGTATAGACATACGTTTACTAGGGAGAAGTGTCCCACCTGCTTTCGCAAGCTTGCGCTGCAGGTCGATTGATTACGTGCATCGCTCGCCCAAACATGTCAGTCTTACTCGTCAGGGGGGTTTTTAGAATTTGGCTTCATACAAAATAAAAAAACAAGTTAAGACTAATCAACGTTACTACGTTTAAAGTCGTTGAAACACCCTGATAACATCTTGAAGTCTTGAAACATGTACGCAGATGCTGTGTAATAAACCTGTTCGTATAGCCTATTTAAAAAATAGTTACTACTATATTAGTGTACACAGCTGAAAAAAAATAATAAAATAGCCTAAACATTAACAAAATTCTCCAAATTTTTTCGACCCTTTCGGGGGAGGGGTCCGTTTCCGTTCCCCCGTCAATACGCTCCTAGTACCCTACGTGTTGACAGAAGGTAAGGGTTTCGATGACTGATTGTTTTCACCAAAACCATAGGATAAACACGCTGAAATGCTTTTGATTTTTCTTCTTCTTCATCTCGATTTTACAATAATAAAAATAATAATAATAACAGAATAGGCCAACTAATTAAACGGTAAATTTGACGTTAACACCTCTCTCTATGTCTGCCCCATTTTCTCTCTCTGTCTCTTCCTAAATGTCTCTCCCCTACGTCCGCGCAAGTGCGCACCCACACACAATTTGAATAATTATCTACCGCTCGGTACTAGACGTCTTGACAGGCCCAGCTACAAGCAGGGGCGAACCGTGCCACCGCCCAGGGCGGCAGATTCCGGGATGTTAAGTTTTGAAATTGAGGGATAAAGTAAAATTATTCACTTAATTTCATCACAATATGTACGATCAGTAAGAATTAGCCTACTTTATGTGTAAAGTCAGCGGAGTTTAACGAAGAGACGAAAACTCGTGAACGAGAGAACGTAAACCTGACTTTTCGAAGCTCAAACTTGTGCTGCGGTAGCACTTCCCGCTGCTAGGCCCCGGAAGTGCTCAGCATACACACAAATAACATAATGTAATATCTAAGTACATCAAAATGCTTAAGACACCTTTCCTGTGTTACAACTTATTTCTCAGATGTTTCTATACTTAACATAATTAGGCTATATAAAAGGAGGAGGTGCGAGTAAAAGAAATTGTTGAAAGCATCAATCTGTGAGCTGAGTCGGATGCGACCCGTTTATTTCAAAAACGTTACGAGCCTCTAAAATTTACTTAATTATGTGCCAGTCAGCAACGGTCAGTACTGAGCTAATTTTTTTTTGAAAAACTGAATATAAAAATTTTAAATGCTAAATATGGGGGTGTCGCATAAATCGATGCTAGTTTACAAAATAGTGTAGGCTATAGCGTACACGCAGTGATCTATATATAAATTTCTGACACTGTTATCTATCGCAAAGTTTATAAAATTGTTTCTGACACTTATGACGAGTAACTAGTTTGTCTCGCTTTTGCTTCGTGATTATGCAGCAACTAGCACCGTAAGTTATTAGGTAAAAATGTTACTTGGCAATCCAGATAAATCCTTTTTGCGATCTGCTGTATCTGGTCGCTACGGCCGCGTGTTCCTCCGTACCTGGTCTGAACCACTGCTATGTCTGTGCTGGAAGATCGTGTAAAACTGTACGAAGTTCGTGTCTTCTGTCCGGAACGTTGAACGAAGTTTCGAACTGAAAGTTTTCACATCTTTTAGTACACTTTTATACCCACATCGTTCGATTAACACGCACGCATGAATTCATACAGTGCGTGTTACAATTTACAATATTACAAATTAGCATTACAAGGTTACGACTTTAAATTACATATATAACGAGTACTGACACTCAACCTTACATATCTTAGGTCTTTTCATCAAGTTGACTGACTGAAATTTAAATTTAGGCGAGGCTGACCATTACAGAGAAGATAGGCCTACATCTTGGTTGGTTACGGATAACAATCTTTTTACATCTATTACAAGTTTTCTTTTTTTTTTGTTACAAACGTAATACACAAAATTATTAGCTACTAGCATTGATTTACGATAGCTCAAAAAACAATCTTAGTTACCTTGGTTATTGAGGCTCCCAAACTTGACGAAAGTCCGGCGACGGGCCGCTCAGCTCACAGCGTTTGATGGGAGACTGACGAGATTTTACAAAGCAAGCGATAGGGTTGGTAAAGGGGAGGGCGTGACGTCAGGGCGTCGGGCAAGGTACAATACGCGGATTGTTGCATTCGGCAGAAGACGAATGATTGCAACACTTATTAAAACTTATCTCAGATCGAGTATGTCCGAGACTCGCCTGAGTGGTCTGGCGACTATATCTATAGAACATCAGTTAGCTCAATCACTTGATTACAACGAAGTCATAAAGGATTTTGCCAGTACAAAAGCTATACGAGTATTTTTTAACTAAGGTATATGATACATTACTTTTGTTATATTTCGGTCATAATGAATTTTAGTTAGTATTTTAATTTTAAGTCATCACGTAGGCATACATTCTTATTGTCTCACGATTCCTTGTATTGTGTCTACAATTTTTATTGTAGCCATTCGACGCATCGTAAACGCGAAAAAGGTCTAGTTATTTGATAAACAACAATGCAAACATTCCTAGTCGTCATTTGAAGGCAATCGCCGTATCTTTAGACAAGGTCTAGTGTGCGTGAATGTGTTCAGAGTTAAAATAGGGAGGGAGCGGCACTCATATAGGCTATACTGCACAGAGCGGTAGAAGCGCTGTGGCCGGCCCTACGTCTTGATGAGCCTTGGTCTTCTTTTGCAACCATCCTCCACGCATTCTTATCCTTAATCTTCACTTACATCCATCCACTTTCATAGTTTTCAAATCCTCCAGTAGCCTACACATTCCATCCATCGTAATCTTGGTCTTCTACTCTTTGTTGGTGACAATATTTTGCCTTTTATAATCATTTCAGTCATAAAAGTATTATGGCTTTGCTCCACAAGCAAACATTTGAGCTTTTACAGATCTTTCTGTATTATCCCTCTTTATTGACTGACCCAGCTGTCGATTGTAATGATTTGTTTAGTTATAATTGTCCTACGTTGATCCACATTGCAAAAATTTTATTTGAAACATTCTTAAACACTGTTGGTCGTATGTTTATTATTATGAGCGTTCAACATCCGTGGATAACTACGGCCGTGATGTGTCTATAAAACTTGAACTCCTAGTTAATATTTTGCTTCATAGCATTTCCATATTTGAAAAATATGTCCATTTTCTTTCCCCAGTCGCACACTTTATTATTCCACCCTCATTATCAGTGACGTTTCCTAAATACTTGAAGTTATTTACTCCTTCAGATATTTTAGTTCTGGTTTTTAGATCCAGTAACTGTCTTTCCCTTTGGCCGTGAGGTTATTGGTAAATCTACCCAAGTTCACTCACATGAATTTACAGAAAACTGAAATTAAAGGTTTTTAAGTGCAATGATAAATCATAAAACTGATTTTCAAAAGTTAATTTTTATTATTAATCGAGTTTTTTTATTCATTACACAGTTGTTGAAAAATAAAAATAAAAAGAGAAATGCAGAAAAATTTCGTTTTTGAAACATCTTCAAGCAACGTTAAAACTATGACTCGGGTAGTTTACCACTAGCCCCTCGATATATTTTGTTTCTCTTTCGTTAAAACTGTTGCTCACTCTTTGGAGCACCAGTGGCGTACCTAGACTGGGGCGGATTTCATTTTGAGGCCCCCCTCCCATAAGACGGGTGTTTGTAATCCAATTTATCTTTAAGCAATACATAGCAAATACACTTTACTGTTATCTTATTTATTGTCCAATTACTGTTTTGATACGTTTAGTGAGGAAACTTTATAAGAAGCTGTAGTAATGTTTGAAATAAAAATCCACTTTCATGTAAATACAAAGTTTAAAATAATAATAGTAGAAGATCTATTTATACACTCCATTAAATTTATTACAATACTTTATAATATACAATATAAACTTAAATACTGCAAAACTTTATCATTGCTGCAAACAATAATTGGAAATTTCTTTTTAAGTCAATTCGCAGTTTTAGTGCATAACGCACACTATGTTATTAATCTGTACATTTGTATGTGTTGTTGTCTGCGATGTCTGTCACTCATGGTTTTGTTCACTCACACAACGTGTGGTGCACCTTTTTGTTCATTCGAGCAACTGACCCGATTTCCACACTCTGAATTATCCCCTGTTCGGTCAAAATTCTGATGAGAGATTTAAATAAATTGTAGGTGTATTAAACTTAATTTTCCAAGTCTGGAGGCCGCCAACTAAATGGGGCCCGGGGCGGTCCCCGCACACCCCCCATTAGAACGATACTGTAGCTACCGTCCTTTCTTCTGAAAGAATGAAATAATAAGGTCTACCGTTTACTTTTATAGTAAAGAAATAATTTTAAAAGTTTCCTAATTTGTATCCGATGTTTCTTATTTCTATTAGGCTAATCTCTCAATTTTCAGTTGTATAAATGGTTATCGGTAACTGATTGACAAGCATCTCAACCGAAATGTCATACTGAAACCGGTCTATACCAAGAGAGCATATAAGACATGTTTCTTTGACGTAGAATTTGTCTTTGTCTGCAATTGACGTGGGGTGTCGTATGTGTTGGTGTAACGCAAGAGTAAGATTTTGAATGCTGGGCCGTGATAATAGCGCACGGCGGTAACGTACGCGCCTGTGAGTCTTGAGAAATCGGAGTTCGCGAAATTAAAGGGGAGAGGGTTTCAGAGAATGTGACGCTACTCTCTTCTCTTCCGTATACTGGCAGTCGTAACTCAGAAACGGGAGAAAGTACACTCGTGTATGAGCTTCAATATGTTATACGAGGGTCATCTCAAAAGTAAGTTTCCCTATTTTTTTCTTTCAAAGGGCAATTGCACAAGCAGGCTGGCGAACGTTGGAGAAGTTCTATTTGTGTATAGTGGCAGTAATGCTAAAACACATCCGTTCCGTAGCAACGTAACAACAACACGAAATTTAAAATCATGGACGTTCCATTTGCCAGCGTGTCCGATTGCAAAGTGCGCAGTGTGATTCGGTTTTTTGCTGAAAAAAATGAATCAGCGGCTGAAATTCATCGTCACTTAGTTTCTGTGTACGGGCCTGAGTGCAAATGGTCCGCTGGTGGCATACATCGTTTGTGAAAGGGAAAGGTTTGTTGATCAACAAATTTCTTCTGCTCCACGACAACGCACGTCCTCATTCCTTGCGAGTCACGCAGAATTTGTTGGAGTCCTTTCCTGGATACTCTGCATGATCTCCATCTCTACAGCTAGTATTTTCCTTTTGTCCGCTTCTGTCATTCTCCAAATCTCAGCACCATACAACAGAATACGCTTTACGATAGTATTGTATATCTGTACTTTCCTTCCTCTAGTTATCTGGTCATGCCACCATATACTATTTAGCCTTTTCATAGCCCTCCTTCCCATACTTACTCTCTCCTTTATTTCATTTGTATCTCTGCCATCCTGCTTGATCTGTACTCCTAAATACTTATATGCCTGGCAATTTTTAATTTCTTCATTATTTTCCAGTTGCAAGTTGGTTTCAGTACCCCCACGCATAAATACGTGGTCTTTTCTAGATTTATTGACAGTCCCCAGCTCTCGTATTCGGCTTTGATCTTCCGAGTCATATACTCCAAGTTCTCTTTGTCTTGTGCTACTAAGACCTGGTCAACCGCGAATTGTAATGTGAAAATATGGGTTCCATCTATTGGAATTCCCATACCTCTGCACTTTCTTTTCCACTGTCGCAATACTGTGTCTATATATATTTTGAACAATGTCGGGGAGATGCAACACCCTTGCCTTAGACCTTTCGATACTGTAAACCCTGCTGACACTTTTTTCCCTATTTTCATCTTTGTTTTCGAGTCTCTACAAATTTCTTGTATTGCCTGAATGAGAGTGTGGTTTATATAAGTGTTCTGTAGAACCTCCCACAATTTAGAGACGGGGACATTATCGTAAGCCTTAGACAGGTCTATGATATGTGTTTTAACTTTTCCGAAATCAGGGAAACTTACTTTTGAGATGACCCTCGTCGTAACGTCTGGACCAAGTAAACAGGGTTTATGTAATTCTGATGTTTCTATGTAAGTCCATTCGTTTTGTAGTACATATTAATTGGATAAATGTGTTCAATTATAACCGTACGTAGACAACACGCGTGCTCAATATATTTTCAGTAGATTCGCAATTATTCGGTAGACAGAGCCGAGTAAACCGGGGGATGAAGTTCAATCATTTTTTCTCGGTCAACGCCCGTTATTTTTGATAACTCTAAGTTAACAGCGTTTCTTAGTTTAATTAAATTTGAGTTTATAGAGTTCACTTAATTTTTATACAATAAATTACATTTCTTCTTCTTATTCTGATAGTTCCTATCCGTTTCGGATGTTGTATATCATACAGGCTATTTTAATTTTCTGCACTGCAGTACGGAATAAGTCAGTTGTAGTCTTGCCAAACCAGGTCCTTAAATTTCTCAGCCATGATAATCTCGGTCGCCCAACTCTTCTCTTTACAAGTACTTTTCCCTGTAGTATGGAGTGCAATAAGTAAAATTTCTGTTCATTTCTCATGACATGTCCCAGATACTGAAGCTTCTTATCTTCACTGTGTTAATAACTTCCCTATCTTTCTTCATCTTTCTAAGAAGTTCAAGATTAGTTATATGCGCTGTCAATGAAATGCTCAGTATTCTACATTTCGAAAGATTCCATTTTCTTAGTTATGGCTTCAGTTAAAGTCCAAGATTCTACACCGTACAAGAGGACCGAGAATACGTAGCAGCGTAGAAGTCTCATCTTTGTGTTACATTTAATTTGACGTAATTACGTAGGAGAAAATATTGGCAATACAGTATTTACAAAACTTGAATATTTATTTACAGAATATTGGGGTCTTTTACACAATCCTCGGATTTTGATCATCTTTCATTAAACAGTCTATATTACATAAGTTCATCGTTTTCAAGGACCTTATCGACAGCCACCTGCAGTAAACATCTGTGTTCTGACCAGCGCAGCTATAAACGTGTACATTTCTTCTCTCTCTCTCTCTTATGTATTGTGTCTCAGAGGGTCTGAACTTAACAAGTTTTTAAGTAACGTTTCATATGACAAATATAACATACAGAATCTCATACCGCAGTTCTGCTCCAATTATTGTAGTTTCTTGTTGTTAACGTTAATTCGTGACATTCCTAACAAAGCCAGTGCCTTAGAATTTTTGTAAAATAAACATATTCTGCATCACATCACGATTGACAGTGCGATCGCGGTCTTTCAGTGACGTTACGTCTATCCGCAAATTCTGACAGTTGACGGTGTAACAAATAAGATTATCGCGCAAGGGTTAGAAAAAACGAAATTACCGTTTGATACCGATAGGAATACTGTTTACCTACGCTTGGATGATGAAATAGTAGACGTAAGCCTATAGGCCTACAACAACAAAGTTTTGCGCCGACGAGTTCGATATGTCTCCACGTAGGCTACTGCTACAGACTGAAAGAGTTAAATGCGACAGTTGTGTATCTAGAAATTGGTCGGGGGGTGGGGGTCCGGTCGTGTCGGTATCCCGTATGTTAAGACTAATCAATATTACAATCTACAAAGTGGCTGAAAAAACGAGAGATAACACCCTGAAATCAATCCTATTAATAAACGGTAAATAGAAGGGGAGATGGTTGGAGAGAATGTGAGGGTAAAATTACTTGCTACACGATAAAAATACTTGCTATAGGGTATAGGCTATACAAGCTCCTTAGACCTACTGATATTTAGGCCAACATTTAAAAATGATAACTACAGTTTAGGTAAACCAAGAAAATTGTATACATCAGAAAAATACACTGTTTGAAAATGCTTTAGAGTTTAATGTCTATTTGCCTTAATTTGTTGGCTGTTTCACTAGCAACTTATTTCGGTGTCACTGAATTAATTTTACTATAGGCCTACGTTATTCATATTTCAAAGATGTACGAAAATGCTTTGTAATAATCCTGTTTGTATATTTAAATACCGGTATGGAGAAACATACATGACTTCCATGTTCTAAGATTTATATTTAACATCATTTTCGAAATGAAATATTTCCATAGAAACTACTTCTTTCTTCAGCCTTAACCACAGTACTGACGTCTGGTTTTGCAGGAAACATTGGACCACAGCCAAACAGCCTGGGAAGGGATTTTAACAACAAACTACTTCTTTGTTGCCGCTAAAGTAGTACACATATAAAAAATTATCCCCTCCCCTTTCAACTATCATTTTAATTTATAGAAAATTACCCCCTCCCCCCTCAACTACCTTTTTCATTTATAGATATTTCATCTACTTTTCTACAGTGGATTATTATGACCTTCTTTTCAGTATACTTTATTTATCAAAATTAAGTACTTTACTCTCGTTAAAACATAAAATTTTGCAGGTAAACCACCCTTTCCCCTTGACTGATCTTCACCAAAATCAATATGCCTTGAGTCCTCTACAGCTCAACCGCACATGCAAAAAATTATTTGATTCTGTTATCGTTTGCAATAAAAAAATTCTACACAAACACACAGATAGACACACAGACACACACACATACACTTTTCGGAAAATGACTTTTCTTCATGTTTTGAGGGTAGTACAATCAGAACGAGCCCTTATCTCGAACACGATTTTTTTGCGCCATCACCATCTTCCATTTCCTTATGGAACATGCAAGTAAAAAGGGTACTGCTATACTAACGCACACGGTTGAAAAAGTAATAAAACGGCCTATGTATTAACAGATTAACAAAATTCCTCGTCAACTATATTTGACCCTGTGGGGGGGTTCAGTCCCGTTCGTCCCCCCGTAAATACGCCCCTTATATGCGGCAGTTCTGTGCTCTGTAACCCCGGGGGACCGTGAAAATTTGTCGAAGTAGATGAGTCGGTCGGAGTTTTCTCGCAGAAATTTTAAAGTCGGCCTAGATGTTTGGCAGTAGGCCTATCTGCTGCGAAGATAAAACACTGTTTTCTTTATGCTGTGCCTGAATAAATCGCTGAAACCCTACTTGAGACAATTAGTGCCTGCATAAGGTCTGTCATAACTGTAATTTCTAATTTGTGAAGAGCGTTCAGTGGCGTACCCAATTTGCAAGCGGTGAATTTTCGACATTTTACGGTCAATCACAGTCAGAATTCTATTGCTCCTGTAAGTGGAGAACATACTCAGTCGATCGAGGCGTTATGGGCGGCCGTTAGAAGTCACAACAGGCGTCAACTGCGAATCATCTTGTTTCGTACCTCTGTGAATTCATCTGGCGATATCGCTACAGATGTTGGACAAATACGGACAGATACTGGTCGCCTGAATACTTATTGAATGTGTATTAAATGAATATTAGGTTTAATTATACGTGATTAGGTTATTACATACAAATTGTATGCTGTGTACAATCTATGTATGTTATCTGAATTGCAGGTAACTCACTTAGAATAGTTTTAAAATCTTCCTACTGTAGACAATGTAGGCCTACTGACTATACAGTTCGCTAAAAGAGGAACACGTCCCATGAATTATCGAATGCGGGTATCAAGTATAAAATACCCGAATACTGTATTATTTTATGACAAAGATAACAGATTCAAGGCATTTTAATTTAAAGAGTTGGTTCAAATGTTAGTTTGAGCGATCCAATAAATTTTTGGTGAATGCTGTTTATTTAGAGACAATGTGAAAACGTGTGTAACATAGGCCTACATAGTAAGTTCACCAAATGATGTAAATTATTTTACTATGTCTACTAAACACTATGTTCGCCCGTTTTCGGTCTTTATTATCAGAAACAAAATATTCTCTACTTCTGACATAAACAGAAAGCACACGAATCATGATTTGTATTTAGGCCTACTTTGTGGTAGACTTTGTGTTTACTGGGAGTGACAGATAACCTTAACTGCAAATAACCTATTCCTATACGAGAATCTATATATTTTTATTATTTTTGTTAACAGCATTTTTCAGACTAAATGCTTTCTAAAAAGTGATGATCCGCCGCCACATATGAAGTAGTTTTCTTGACTCCCTATAATATTTATAGTGATAAACTACTATGTTAAAAAAAACTGAAAAACTGATCTGATTTTGGAAAGCAAAATAAATTTAAATACTGGCACCCGTGAAATGAATAGTCTTAGAATAATCACACACACACACACACACACACACACACACACACACACACACACACACACACACACACACACACACACACACACACACACACACACACACACACACACACACACACACACACACACTCACTCAAAGTGCCTGCATATATCATAATATATTATTATTAATCGGAGCTCTATCTATTATTAAAGGGTTCTCGCAAAAACACAATTTTTCTTCTGTTGATTGTTTTTTTACTCTATTCTCTTTGTGACTGACTATCTTCTTCTTTAGCTTATCTGTTCCGTCTAACCTATAACCAAGTACTGGAAGAAAAACATACCATTAACACGCGAGGAGATAGACAGGTCAATAGGCCCTGTCAAAATTTGACCGAACCTGTCTTGTCCTCTTAAGACCGTTAAGCATTAAGACCTTAAGCATTCTGCTTCTAATGATGAAGTTAGAGCAGCTTGGAAATGAGATAACTTTGATGAAGCATGTTAACTGACGCGGAAAGAATAACTACTGCATTTATGTATCCGTGAAGGAACAAGTAGTAAACGAGTAAATTGAGAAGCTCTTGAAACCAACAAATAATTGAGAATTAATTTTAACGGAGAAGATAAGTTATTGATTGGAAATAAAACATAGATCATGGCAAAACGAAACGTGGTAACAGTTAAATATCTGTGTTGTTTGCATTAAAATACGTTTCGCTTCACGTACATCAACACACATAAAATAAAACACACGCAAATAAAAACCCGTTTGTTGAGACTTCGTACACGATGTTACGTTCTGGACAGCGCAGTGTACCTAACGTTCTGTGGTTGATGGGTTGGTGATTTACTTGGAATTTGCTAAAGTTGCATCAACCCATTAGCTACAGGAAATTAGGTGATGACTCCAGGAGGATGGAACGACAGAGAATTCTGAGGTCTGTGTGAAATAAGTAGTGGCTGGTCTCCCCCCCCCCCCAATCGTTCATTCTATCGCTGCCTCTCTCTCTCCCGGTCGCAGCCGTTGGCCCTGTAGCGGCTACACTACTCCCTCCGCACTGCCACCAGTGTGTACCAACCTGACAGGCTAAGATCCAAGGTACCCCCCAGGCTGCCCCCAACAGTCTCTCCTCTTCTTATGCTTCAATACATTTCTGTTCATTGCCACACGGTATTTCAAAAGTGACACAGAAGTCCGTGATAAATTATTACCTAGTAAAGCTATGTTTCCATTTTACTTGATATTGAGAAACTTCATTTATATATATGACACTAATAAAACATATACCACAAAAAGGCACCATAATGAACATTTGGGAAAATTTACAAATATACAAACATAAAACACAAAACAAACTAATACCTGAACAAATACAAATCAATACAAAACATGACACAATATTCAAAGCACTCAACATCGAAAATACACTAAATACTAATACATACACCACAATCACATACAATAATACCACTTTAAAATACCAGAGACCAACAAGAAACCAAAATAGCAGCCAGCCAACAAACAAATAATTCACCAGACGCAAGATCACGAAGGCTGAGGATGAGAACACAGGAGTTCTCGAAACATGTTCCAAATAAGGGAAAAATAACATTTTGAGGTAAAATAAATATAAATTTTAAATAGTTTATATATATATATATAGGCAATATATATACTTAATTTTAATTATCACACACACACACACACACACACACACACACACACACACACACACACACACACACACACACACACACACACACACACACACACACACACACACAGCATTCGCGTACGGTTGTGTTTTCACATCTTGTGACTTTTCTTCGTGAGCTTTTCCGTAACCAGTTCGCCACTATGTAAGTTACCATCTGCTCCGTAAGGGATTGGAGGAATAGCATCAAGTTCCATTAAACGATATTTAATAAGTTCCATTAAGTTCATATTTTCAACGATATAATACGCAACAACGTTTGTTAATACAAACTGGAGAAACAGTGGTGAACAATCCGTTACTGACGATGGGAAGACTAGTTTCGAACACCTTTTCGGCTTCAGATGACGGAGGGAGCTCCTTCAGACAAGTTTGATCATTCTGACACCTGAAAGGAAATGAGGAAACAGCAACGTAACGTGTTCAAGCTACAACACAGAATACTCCCCCGTGTGCTTTCCGAAGTGTAGTGTACTGTCAATAAGATACTCTGCAAGACTAACTGGGGATACAGTAGTAGTCAGTCTACAGACGGAGAGACACGTTTCAAACACCTCTTCTCCTTTAGGTGTCGGAGGGAACTGGACTTAGATTTAAGCAAGTCAGGTTCTTCTGACACCTGAGAGGAAATGGGGAAACAGCAACGTAACGTGTTCAAGCTACAACACAGAATACTCCACCGTATGCTTCCCGAAGTGTAGTGTACTGTCAACAAGATACTCTGCAACAACGTGTGTGGATACTCTGCAAGACAAACTGGGGATACAGTAGTGGTCAGTCTACAGACGGAGAGACACGTTTCAAACACCTCTTCTCCTTTAGGTGTCTGAGGGAACTTGAATTAGATTTAAGCATGTTTGTTTCTTGTGACACCTGTGAGGAAATGAGGAGACGTGTTCAAGCTACAGCATACGGCACCCCATTTTGTAACTTCAGTAACGTCGTTTATGCTATAATGCACCTTGTCTAATGGAACAAGATTAATCATGACGCTTTTGTACCGGAGGAGAAGAATTACAAAAAATCAACGACGAAATTAAGAATCTCGCGAAACCAACAATATTTCAGATTTGATTTTAATTAAGGAATAGGTGGTTACACGGAACTTAAACATATTTTACAAAAAGGAAAAAAGTAATAATATTTTCTGTGCGGGATACTGTGGAATCCGTGGATATAAAAGAAATTATTTACAATACGAGTGGAAGAAATTATGTTCCGAATGGGTCTGGCTCGAAGCCTTCGTCGCCGACCTCTTCGATGTTCCTCACACCTCGTGTCCTTGTGACAACAATGATCAAAGTAACTGGAGTCACTCCAAGATTTTGGACATCGATGACGTCAAGAAAACAGGTGACAGCGTTAAGACGAGATGAAACTGACACCTTTAGAACGTCGTGTCTATAGAGACTATAATATTTCTTAAGGAAACGAAGACTATCTACTATAGTGAAGCAGGAATACCCCGTTCCCTGGTTGATCAACCAGTAAAATGCATTAACGGATACGCTAAACATTCATAAAACTATACATTAGGTCGCTTTTAAAATCCAGAATACACCAACTTTTGAGTAACAATTATGTAGGGCGGTAACTTAAGCTAGCCTATATTTTCACTAAACCTGCCACATTTTTGTACGTCAATATACACTGAAAACCCCGCGTGTTATGTCTTTCATTTTCTATACCTCTCCTGGTTCGCTCCGTTACCGCAGTGCAGCTCCTAACGTTCTGTGGTTAACAGGCTGGAGATTGATTTGTAATAAGGGAGAGTCTCCTCGGGCCATTAACTATAGAAAGTTAGGTGATGACTTCAAGAGAAGCAACGGCAAAGAGATTCCGTTATTATAATCAGCTGAGTAGTGTGTAAAGTAAATTGTGGCTACTGTCTGTCTATCTCTCACTCACACACACACACACACACACACACACACACAAAACTCTCTATCAGTAGGCTATATCTCCCTCCCCATCTTACTACCACACTTTCACTCTTAGAAGTGTCTAAGAAGGCTATAATATTTCTGAAGGAAACGACGGCTGTCTGCTGTCATAAAGAAGCAATATGCCGTTCTTTGGTTGATAAAGCGAATGACATACATTCAGGGGCGGAAACGCGTGGTCTCCTATGCTGTCATCAGACTGGTGCCCCCCAATTTCAAAATTCAACATTTTATCCATTATTTACATTGATAAATCGCATTCGCCATTTCGAAAGTTAACAATTATTTTATTAAACTCTCAAATTACAACAAATATTTAGCTAAATTGTGATTACAATGAGCATAGTAGTACTTAAGTTTAGAAAATACCAATCGATCGATTCTTTCTTGATTTTACCTTAACGAAGTCTTGCATAATTTCTTCTAAATCGAGTGATTCAAATACCTCGCTTTCAATATTCAACCTTGCAAACGAAGATAATCTGTCATCTCCCATAGTTGAACTCAACATTTCTTTAATGCGTTTTAATAAAGAAAATAATCTTTCAGATTCGCAGTTAGCTACTGGAATCGTTAGGAGCAGATGATAAGCAATTTATATATTTGGAAATACATCAGTCATTTTACAGTCAGTAATCCAGTTTAATACTGTGAACGGACAAACGGTAATATCATGGAATATATCATCTTCATTCGAACGATTTGAAAAGAAAAAAACTCTTTCTTGCGATTTTACTAGTAGCACAAAGTGCTTCAATTCTGTTAGAAGATCGTTATTCAAATCGATCGAGTAAACGTCTATAAAAGCTTTCCTTTGATTTTCCAACTCGACACTCTCCGTGGTTAATAACTGCGTAAGAAAACCAAACATTTGCGTAATGTGATCATAAGCTTTGTTTCATTTAGTTAATTCAGCTGGATGGTGCCCCCTCTGACAGATGAGGCCCTGGTGCCTGGTGTTGCAGCCTGCCCTAGCGTTATGGATAATCCGCCACTGCATGCAATATCACATATGCGAAAACATTCATAAAACTACATTTTGCATCGCTTTTAAGAAGACGCCAACATTTCAATAACAATTATTTAGGGCACAAACTTGAGGTATATTTTCACTAAACCTGCCACGCGTACATTCTCTACATCTCGTCTGTTCGCACAGTTATCGCAGTGTACCTGATGTTCTGTAGTTAATGGGGCTGGAGACTGACTTGGAATTTGGAAGAGTCTCTTCCTCCCCATTAACTATGGAAAGATAGGTGATGACTTCTAGAGGATATAACGACAAAGAGATTCCGTTATTATAATCAGCTGAGGATTGTCTGAAGTAAATATAGGCTGCGTCTCTCTCGCTCCTTCTCACATTATCTCTCTCTCACACACACACACACACACACACACACACACACTACTCTCTCAGTAGGCTATATCTCCCTCTCCATCTTACTAGAACACTCTTACTGTAAGAAATGTCTAAGAAGACTATAATATATCTGAAGGATACGACGGCTGCCTGCTGTCATGAAGAAGCAATATGCCGTTCTTTGGTTGATCAGACAATGACATGCAATAGGGAATATGCATAAAACTACATTTTGCGTCGCTTTTAAGGAGGCGCCAACATTTCAATAACAATTATTTAGGGCACAAACTTGAGGTATATTTTCACTAAACCTGCCACGCGGTCATTCTCTACACCTCGTCTGTTCGCACAGTTATCGCAGTGTACCTTATGTTCTGTGGTTAATGGGGTTGGAGATTGACTTGGAATTAGAAGAGTCTCTCCTCCCGATTAACTATGGAAAGTTAAGTGATGACTTCAAGAGGATGTAACGACAAAGAGATTCCGTTATTATAATCAGCTGAGGATTGTCTGAAGTAAATATGGGCTGCGTCTCTCTTGCTCCTTCTCACTTAATCACTCTCACTCCCTCTCACTCTCTCTCTCACACACACGCGCGCACACACAAACACACTACTCTCTCAGTAGGCTATATCTCCCTCCCTACCTTACTAGAACACTCTTTCTCTAAGAAGTGTCTAAGAAAATTATAATATTTCTGAAGGAAACGAGGGCTTCCTGCTGTCATGAAGAAGCAATATGCCGTTCTTTGGTTGATCAGACAATGACATGCAATAGGGAATATGCATAAAACTACATTTTGCGTTGCTTTTAAGGAGACGCCAACATTTCAATAACAATTATTTAGGGCACAAACTTGAGGTATATTTTCACTAAACCTGCCACGCGTTCATTCTCTACACCTCGTCTGTTCGCACGGTTATCGCAGTGTACCTAATGTTCTGTGGTTAATGGGGTTGGAGATTGACTTAGAATTAGGAAGAGTGTCTTCCTCCCCATTAACTATGGAAAGTTAGGTGATGACTTCAAGAGGATGTAACGACAAAGAGATTCCGTTATTATAATCAGCTGAGGATTGTCTGAAGTAAATATGGGCTGCGTCTCACTCGTTCCTTCTCACTTAATCTCTCTCTCTCTCTCTCTCTCTCTCTCTCTCTCTCTCTCTCTCTCTCTCTCTCTCTCTCTCTCTCTCTCTCTCTCTCTTTCTCTCTCTCTCTCTCTCTCTCTCTCTCACACACACACACTCTCTCTTGTATATCCGTGTGTCTGAGGATGACGTTTTGGTCTAGTGTAGATTTTCCTCTACAGAATCCATTTTGGTACGTTCCTATGATTTTTTTTGTGCACATGTAAGCAACTTTTGATATAGGCCTACAATGTATGTCATCTTATACGTCCCGATTAGGGGCGTAATTCGTCTATAACTATTTAGCACATCTAGTTGATCTCCTTGCTTATAAATTCGTTCGATTTTACCTACATGTCTTTCCTCGGTAAGTTTCATTTATCCCAGATAATTAATTCGTATAAACAAAAATAAAAAAGTTTAATATTTTATTTTTATTTTAATACTGCACGGTATTTCTTGATTCTCCTAATCGGACGGGTGCAATTTTGTTGCCTCGTTGGACTTCATTTTTTCACCCGAATATCTGTACACTACAGTACTCAAGAATGGAGCAAATGGGATTGGAATCCTCTCACCTATTCCAAGTAACGTAAAGGAGATTATATTTCTCTTTATCACGAAGTCTAACAAATTGACTGCATATTCTTCTTGGACCTTTCCTGGTCCTTAGAATGTAGGGTCTAAAAAGGACCGTCAATAAAGCAGTTGGAAGGCATAAGTGGCCCGAAGGCACAGTAGGGTGAAGTTTTTGGGCGAGTTGGGGACACGAATATCACACGCATAATCTTTGTTGCAGGAATCTTACTGACACACATAAAACTCGAAATTCATTGTCGCCGATATAGACTGCAATGTCTGGCTACAGAAAAGCCACTTACAGCGGTCCGGGAATTGTGTTAGAAAATATGAAATCTTTTCTATTGAATCATCGATTAAGTTTGTAATCTGCGTAATACGGTTTATCTGTCAACACGAATCACAGTGCCCGCTGTCATCAGTCGCACATACATACCGGTAATAATATAATTCAGATTTCTTACATCTCCTATAATTTTCGATTTCTGTCACTTTTCTTTTCACCAGCTTACAAACAGCTTACGTTTGGTTCAGTCGTATTCGTACTACGAATAACATTCCATTAAGAATTAGTAAATTTTCTTCATCTTGACTTCCATCTCATTGAAGCAAAATTTATCGTCTGCCAGTCTATATTTTGTAAACGATATTTCAATGAACTTTAGGTGTTCAGGTGTTCAAAGTTCCGTGTGACGAAAGTCATCGTTTATGTGAAGTACTATGCAACCACGTTTCAGAGGACAAGAAGGAGGACCGTTGCTCACATGGGACCCCAAGAAATACATCAATAACCTTTAATCTTCTGAGGTCCAGGGATACCACTACTGTTATTAATGCAAGTAGTGAATTTCTGGACCTGAGAGGAAATGAGGTGACTGCGACGAAAAGTCTTCAGACAACGATAGCAGCGTAGGTCGGAGGAAACCAACAGGAAAGCTACCTCTTTATCATACAGAATATATTGTAGTTTTCGCGCCCTTACACAGCCTCACGTTCTAGAAAACGGTGACCCTACCTCTTTGTCGTACTAAATATATTGTAGTGTCGGCGTCCTTACACAGCGTCATGTTCTAGACAACGGGAACGCTACCTCTTTGTCATAATAATATATATTTTAGTGTCGGCGTCCTTACACAGCGTCGTGTTCTAGACACCCGGTGCGCCACCTCTTTGTCGTACTAAATTTATTGTAGTGTTCGCGTCCTTACACAGCGTCGCGTTCTAGACAACGGGGACCCTACCTCTTTGTCGTACTAAATATATTGTAGTGTTGGCGTCCTTACACAGCGCCGTGTTCTAGACAGCGGGAACGCTACCTCTTTGTCGTTTTAATATATATTTTTGTATCGGCGTCCTTACACAGCGTCGTGTTCTAGACAACTGGAACGCTACCTCTTTGCGTACTAAATATATTGTAGTGTCGGCGTCCTTAAGCAGCGTTGCGTTCTAGACAGCGGGGACGCTACCTCTTTGTCATACTAAATATATTGTAGTGTCGGCGTCCTTACACAGCGTCATGTTCTAGACAACGGGAACGCTACCTCTTTGTCATAATAATATATATTTTAGTGTCGACGTCCTTACACAGCGTCGTGTTCTAGACACCCGGTGCGCCACCTCTTTGTCGTACTAAATTTATTGTAGTGTTCGCGTCCTTACACAGCGTCGCGTTCTAGACAACGGGGACCCTACCTCTTTGTCGTACTAAATATATTGTAGTGTTGGCGTCCTTACACAGCGCCGTGTTCTAGACAACGGGGACGCTACCTCTTTGTCGTACTAAATATATTGTAGTGTCGGCGTCCTTACACAGCGTCATGTTCTAGACAACGGGAACGCTACCTCTTTGTCATAATAATATATATTTTAGTGTCGGCGTCCTTACACAGCGTCGTGTTCTAGACACCCGGTGCGCCACCTCTTTGTCGTACTAAATTTATTGTAGTGTTCGCGTCCTTACACAGCGTCGCGTTCTAGACAACGGGGACCCTACCTCTTTGTCGTACTAAATATATTGTAGTGTTGGCGTCCTTACACAGCGCCGTGTTCTAGACAGCGGGAACGCTACCACTTTGTCGTATTAATATATTGTAGTGTCGGCGTCCGTACACAGCGTCATGTTCTAGACAACGGGAACGCTACCTCTTTGTCATAATAATATATATTTTAGTGTCGGCGTCCTTACACAGCGTCGTGTTCTAGACACCCGGTGCGCCACCTCTTTGTCGTACTAAATTTATTGTAGTGTTCGCGTCCTTACACAGCGTCGCGTTCTAGACAACGGGGACCCTACCTCTTTGTCGTACTAAATATATTGTAGTGTTGGCGTCCTTACACAGCGCCGTGTTCTAGACAGCGGGAACGCTACCACTTTGTCGTATTAATATATTGTAGTGTCGGCGTCCGTACACAGCGTCATTTTCTAGACAACGGGAACGCTACCTCTTTGTCGTTTTAATATATATTTTTGTATCGGCGTCCTTACACAGCGTCGTGTTCTAGACAACTGGAACGCTACCTCTTTGCGTACTAAATATATTGTAGTGTCGGCGTCCTTAAGCAGCGTTGCGTTCTAGACAGCGGGGACGCTACCTCTTTGTCATACTAAATATATTGTAGTGTCGGTGTCCTTACACAGCGCCGTGTTCTAGTCAACGGGAATGCTACCTCTTTGTCGTATTGGCGTCCTTACACAGCGTCGTGTTATAGAGAACGGGAACGCAACCTCTTTGTCGTACTAAACATATTGTTGTGTCGGCGTCCTTACACAGCGTCGAATTCTAGACAGCGGGTGCGCTACCTCTTTGTCGTACTAAATATATTGTTGTGTTGGCGTCCTTACACAGCGTCGTGTTCTAGACAACTGGAACGGTACCTCTTTGCGTACTAAATATATTGTAATGTCGGCGTCCTTACACAGCGTCGCGTTCTAGACAGCGGGGACGCTACCTCTTTGTAGTACTAAATATATTGTTATTTCGGCGTCCTTACACAGCGTCGTGTTCTAGACAGCGGGAACGCTACCTCTTTGTCGTGCTCGTATATATTGTACGCGATTAGGGGCGTAATTCGTCTATAACTATTTAGCACATTTAGTCGATCTCCTTGCTTATGAATTCGTTCGATTTTATCTACATATCTTTCAGATAATTAATTCGTATAAACAAAAAGAAAAAAGTGTTTAATATTTTTTTAAATTTTAATTCTGTACGGTATTCTTGATAATCCTAAACGGACTGGTGCAATTTTATTGCCTCGTTGGGCATAGAATTTTAAATTTTAATTTAAAGTAACGGTATTAGTAACCTACTTAGGCGTCCTACCTAGAACTTCCCAGTTCGATTCCTGGGTGCACCATAAAATCAATATGCACTCAAGTAGACTTATACTGAGCACATGACAACCTGGGATAACATCCCATCCGTCTTCACCGAGGATCTTTCTCACCTTTCGAATGTTCAGTCAGTGCAGACAGTTCCGTTTTATGGTTTCCCCTTCAGTTTAAAACAATTTGGTGAATAAACATATGTGCCACGTGCCTTTCGGTATTCCCTCTAGTCGTAACTTCACCATGCTTTTGTGGCGCAGGGTATGGCCTGTTATCCCTTTTTATCGTTCCTTATTATCCTACTTTTTATAGAACTCAGAATGTTACTCGCAATCTTATAGAATTCACTCCGACCCTGTGAAAAACCTTTTCATTTGTTAATTTATCTCTTCAGCTAATCTTAAACACTCTTCTGTGACACCATTGTTACAACAAAATTTCCCGACTTTTTCCCCTTCCTCAGTATGTTTTAAATACAGAGAAAGAAATACGTTGCTGGCTTCTTTTTTTCAACCGAATATCTGTACACTACAGTACTCAAGAGTGGAGCAAATGGGATTGGAATCCTCTCACCTATTCCAAGTAACGTAATGGAGATTATGTTTCCCTTTATCACGAATCCTAAGAAATTGACTGCATATTCTTCTTGGACCTTTCCTGGTCCTTAGAATTTAGGAACTGAAAAGGTCTGTCAATAAAGCAGTTGGAAGGCATAAATGGCCCGAAGGCACAGTAGGGTGAAGTTGTTGGGTGAGTTGGGGACACGAATATCACACGCATAATCTTTGTTGCAGGAATCTTACTGACACACATAAAACTCGAAATTCATTGTCGCCGATATAGACTGCAATGTCTGGCTAGAGAAAAGCCACTTACTGCGGTCCGGGAATTGTGTTAGAAAATATGTAATCTTTTCTATTGATTCATCGATTAAGTTTGTAATCTGCGTAATACGGTTTATCTGTCAACACGAATCACAGTGCCCGCTGTCATCAGTCCCACATACATACCGGTAATAATATAATTCAGATTTTTTACATCTCGTATAATTCTCGATTTCTGTCACTTTTCTTTTCACCAGCTAACAAACAGCTTACGTTTGGGTCAGTCGTATTCGTACTACGAATAACATTCCATTAAGAAGAAGTAAATTTTCTTCATCTTGACTTCCATCTCATTGAAGCAAAATTTATCGTCTGCCAGTCTATATTTTGTAAACGATATTTCAATGAACGTTAGGTGTTCAGGTGTTCAAAGTTTCGTTTGACCAAAGTCATCGTGAAGTACTACGCAACCACGTTTCAGAGGACAAGAAGGAGGACCGTTGCTCACATGGGACTCCAAGAAATACATCAACAGCCTTTAATCTTCTGAGGTCCAGGGATACCACTACTGTTATTAATGCTAGTAGTGAATTTTTGGACCTGAGAGGAAATCAGGTGACTGCGATGAAGCGTCTTCAGACTACGATAGCAGCGTATGACGGAGGAAACCAACGGGAAAGCTACGTCTTTGTCGTACTAAATATATTGTAGTGTTGGCGTCCTTACACAGCGTCGTGTTCTAGACAGCGGGAACGCTACCTCTTTGTCGTACAAAGTATATTGTTGTGTCGGCATCCTTACACAGCGTCGTGTTCTAGACAACGGGGACGCTACCTCTTTGTCGTACTAAATACGTATAGGCCCTATTGTTGTGTCGGCGTCCTTACACAGCGTCGTGTTTTAGACAGCGGGAACGCTACCTCTTTGACGCACTCATATATATTGTCGCCGATATAGACTGCAATGTCTGGCTAGAGAAAAGCCACTTACAGCGGTCCGGGAATTGTGTTAGAAAATATGTAATCTTTTCTATCGAATCATCGATTAAGTTTGTAATCTGCGTAATACGGTTTATCTGTCTACGGGAATCACAGTGACCGCTGTCATCAGTCGCACATACCTACCGGTGATAACATTATTAAGATTTTTTATTTCTCGTATATAATTTTCAGTTTCTGTCAGTTTTATTTTCACCAGATTACGTTTGGTTCAGTCGTCTTCGTACTACGAATAACATTTCATTAATAAGAAGTAAATTATCTTCATCTTGTCTTCCATCTCATTGAAGAAAAATTTATCGTCTGCCAGTCTATATTTTGTGAACGATATTTCAATGAACGTTATGTGTTCAAAGTTCGGTTTGACCAACGTAATCGATTTCTTGAAGTACTACGCAACCACGTTTGAGAGGACAAGGAGGAGGACAGTTGGGACTGCAAGAAATACATCAACAACCTCTTATCCTTCTCAGATCCAGGGGTATCACTGCTGTTATTAATGCTAGTAGTGAATTTCTGGACCTGAGAGGAAATGAGGTGACTGCGACGTAACGTCTTCAGTCTACGATAGCAGCGTACAACGGAGGACACCAACGGGAACGCTAACTCTTTGTCGTACTAAGTATATTATAGTGTTGGCGTCCTTACACAGCGCCGTGTTCTAGACAGCGGGAACGCTACCTCTTTGTCGTACTAAGTATATTGTAGTGTTGGCGTCCTTACACAGCGTCGTGTTCTAGACAGCGGGAACGCTAACTCTTTGTCGTACTAAGTATATTGTAGTGTTGGCGTCCTTACACAGCGTCGTGTTCTAGACAACGGGAACGCTATCTCTTTGTCTTACTAAATATATTGTAGTGTTGGCGTCCTTACACAGCGTCGTGTTCTAGACAGCGGGAACGCTACCTCTTTGTCGTACCAAATATATTGTAGTGCTACTTCTTTGTCGTACTAAATATATTGTAGTGTTGGCGTCCTTACACAGCGCCGTGTTCTAGACAGCGGGAACGCTACCTCTTTGTCGTACTAAGTATATTGTAGTGTTGGCGTCCTTACACAGGGTCGTGTTCTAGACAGCGGGAACGCTACCTCTTTGTCGTACCAAATATATTGTAGTATATTGTAGTACTACTTCTTTGTCGTACTAAATATATTGTAGTGTTGGCGTCTTTACACAGCGTCCTGTTCTAGACTACGGGAACGCTACCTCTTTGTCGTACCAAATATGTTGTAGTGTTGACGTCCTTACACAGCGTGGTGTTCTAGACATCGTAATTTGATGTATAGGCCTACTACATATTGTCCATAATGTTGGTAAGAATCGCATCATCATCGAGCTCATCAGGAAAACCATTATTGCGAAATGTACGAGGGTCATTCAATAATTACAGAGACAAATAGCTGTAGCCGAAAAACGGTTTACTTAGTCAGTATGACAAAATCTCCAACAACATTAATATACCTTATTCCATATCTGATTATGCTTTATTTGCGTGCTGCAAATAAATCTTCATGTTGACGTCGGAGCCATTTTAGGTCACTCGCTTTGAGTTCTTCGTTATCATAAAACTTCGTAACGCGTCTTTGGGTAGACCAAACAAGTCGAAATCAGATGGCGCCTAGTCTGGACTGTAGGAAGGGTGAGATGGAGTCTCCCAAGCCAATTTATTGACGGTTTCATTGTTGTATAATACATATATCGCGTGCTGCATTCGGTGAATTCTGTCCGACCGCTGCTCAGTGCTCTCCACACCAGAGCGGCGGGTGGGGGGCAAGAATACTGCGTATGCTATATACTGTACCTACACAAAGTCTGACTTTTGCTGCTGTTATTGCTTTAGCGGAGCATATTCAGAGTTAAATTGTTTAGCTATGTAACATTTTAACATTAATGAATTATCCCAAAGTGGGAGGTTTTTAATCAGTTCTTTTCCAAAATATACACATTTGTTTCACTGTAAGATTTAAGTATTCTGGCACATTATTTCAGTTTATCGCTAAGTTTGTTGTGTTCATAAATACTTATTTATGAACAATTAATGTTGAAGCCAGACGAATAAAGATTAAAAATAAGGGAAACAAAGAATAAAAGACGTGAGCCTTAAACTTTAAAATGTTTATTGCGTAAATGAAGCTGGCGTATACGCTCGCCGTGGTCGATTAGCAATGCTAATTTACATTAAATTTTTTATTTTATTTTATTAGCTGCATATTAATTGCATACAAATTGTTTACATTAAACATTATTAAATAATACAAATTTATTTAACTTTTGGCGGTTACCAAGCTTAGAGAAGGTAGCTGCAGCGGTTCTTTCCTAATGCAATATCATAGCACAAGATTTTATAAAATAATGTCCCTATTAATTTGATAAGTTTCATTTCACGGCTGACTCCAGAAAAATCATTGTTTCAAACATATTTTCTAAATACTGTGCCGGCAAATATTATACAAGCTGATCTAATCATTTTTTTTTTGTATTACTTTTACTGTCAGATATAATCAACAAATTATACATGAATTTTACAATCTTTAAAACGTCTGAAGACGCTTTAATTCATTGTCCGCTTGGCACAAAGTCAGTAAAATCAGTGTAAACGCTCAAGTTTAATCAGTAAACTGATGTTACTGATTTGTTATCAGTAAATGAAAACACTCTTCACACCTTACCTTAGAAATATTATCTTACAATAAAGCCACACAGATAGGCTAATACAGATGTTATCCTTATAGTATGACCTAACGTCTTTAACCATATTCATAATTCCCTTAAAGTTTTCAATTTCTTCAATATCACTTTCTGTACTTCTAAAAAACTCGTTATTGAAGTTGGGTTAATTAAATCAAAATCTAAACAATTACTTGTAATGTGTATTTATACACTTGTATATTAATTTATGCCCCTCGTTTGGGCACCATGTTGTAATGTTCGTTTTCAGTGTTGTGATTAATTATTTGATTAATTTGATTGATTATTGGGTCGTAATTAAGATATAACTAACCCCAAGTTTGGGATGCCATATACAACTATTGATTATTACACTAATGCTTGCTTATTGCCCCACGTTGGGCATGCCATGTTATAATGTGAATTTATGTGTATATGATTTAGTTAATTGTTAATAAAAGTAATAAATTGTAATTACCTTTTATGTTGCTTGAATCATTTTTTGGGATGTCATAAATAACTATGGATATGTAATATACATCAATATTAAATTGATATAAATGCCATCTTATGCAAATTAGTTTTACTTTGTTTTCTTACGGATAGAGTGGTTAATTAGGTTCACTCAATGGGTGTCAGATACAACTATGTCTGTTAATGCTTATATCACATTGGATTAAGTATATACGTGTAATAAGTGTGATGAGTGCCATTAATTATTATTCAGATGATTTTGACTTTACTATGAGTATTACGACGTTATCACTAATTTATTCCATGCTTTGGGTGTCATTTGTATCTATATATAACTAAGTAAGGTAATTGGTTTTTACTAGGATGATTATACCAAATATTTATTTGATTCGACTCGTACACCAAATTCTGCACTACAAACAATAATTTATTCAGACCTTTTGTAATGGTCATCAATTTCTGAAATTAATTATAACATTACTTTGCAATAACATATGATACATTACATTACAAATGTCTTTCATTACTTCTCTAATGATTCATCTCGTAATTAATTAAGTGTTTAAATCATAACTTCTTTACATATTACAAAGTTCTCTGATTAATGGACTCATATTTCATATTCTTCCTTTCGCATTATACGATTCGGCTTTACTCTAAATGAATTTAAATATGCATTCTAACTAGATCAGAGGTGTGTTCTTTGTGAGGAACAGGACAGTGGCTATTAAACATAAGTGATATTTAAATAATTTACTTGTAGTAAGTATCCACATCTACGGCGTGTGTCTATGATGATTTTCTCTCTCCCTCGCGCCTCAGGCTGGCTGATGACTTTGTGGACATCCTTATCGTCGTCTGAGATTTACACTTTTCACTATCGCTGAGATTAGCACTCCGGCGTCAAAATTCTTTTAGTTCGCACTCGTTTAGAAGTTATATGTGTAACAAAATCATTACGATATTTGATATATTTAATCGATACAATTAGTACGTTGATTCATCACACAATCGCGATACTTAGTTCATATGACCGAATTATCTTTCACGATTTCGCACAATGTCTTTACTTAATTCATACCGTCAGAGTTTTTGAGTGTCTTAACACAACTCGTTATTATACAAACTTCGAATTTAACTAAGTCCCTTTGAAGTCTTACTTCATTACATACAATACGGTATTGCGATACACTATCAACATTTTACCCCGCACTTTTCGGCTCGTCACTATATTGATATAACAGAAAGTCTGATTGAGATTAACCCAACATTGTCTTAACAACTGACTCCCATCAACTCACTAACAAAATCAACTAACTCCAACAATTAACTAACTAAGACTCAAAATTGAACTAACTCATAACAACTGACTAAGACTTATGACATTAACTAACTGACCAAGACTGCTTAAGACTGACCAAAACTCCAAGACTCACTAAGCCTCGCGCTCGTCGTCAACACATATTTTTATATCTCTAGTTCTACTCTATTCCTGCCTCCAGTGTACTCCTTCCCACCATCTACGTCCTTACTGGTTTTTCGTCTTCATTTCCACGAAGACTCCTCCCTGAGTCTCTAGTTAGGCTCCTGGCTTCGTCTTTATTCGCTCTTGACCCTTGTCTCCATGGTAACGTCTTCTCAAGAACCGCCTTTGCCAAATTTTCGTTCGTGGTATCCCTCATCCCTCATCTGGATCCCTTCCCTTAGATCTTACTGCTTCGCTCCTCCTTTGCTGTAAGACGTCGGACCGAATTTCATGGTTGTCCAGCATCCAATTGTTCTTGTATTTCCTTTCGGCTTGTTTCAACTAATTACTGTCTAGTTACGCAAGTGTCTTTTAGTTTAGGCGTGACCAATCGCTGTATTGTCTCCCGACTTCCTCTGCTTCGTTCACACGCTTTCTCGGTAAGACACATCTGTTCTGCAGGTCCCCTGCACAGTCCGTTCTTTGGCTGGTAAACAAGTTCCCCGCGGTTTCACCATGCGTGGTCCTTTGTTCCTGTAACGTCCGTTCGAGTTTTTCCATTGTGGACCCTCCACGTCTGAGTGTCGTCGCTAAGCTCCCACACGTGGTTTGACAATACTCGCGTCGCCAGCATATCTATATTCTTGGTAATTGGCCCAGTAAGGCGTATTCCTTTGTTTTTCTGTTACTGCAGCGTGTTCCCATGCCATTCTCTTACGTCAAACATCTGCTATAACCGAGGCATTGTCTTCTATAGCGGAGCCTATTTCGTCGCTAATGCGTAGCACGTGTCGTTACCGAACGGCGGCTGGTTGGCACCAACGTATTTCATTCCTGACAGCTGACACTGCTACTGTCCCTTACAAAACAAAGAAATTCCCTTACAAAATTGCTTTACATACTTTTGCTAGATACCTAGAAACTGTACCTGAACATAGGTTCTCTCAAGTCCCAATGAAACTATTTAACATTAGGATTGTTATTGTGTCCTCCACTGGATCTAATACTAGAAAACAAGAGTTCCAAGCGATGTTGAGAAAACTTGTAAGTCAAAATATATTTATAGTGTAACTCATCCAATAAAACTGTTTTAAATATTTTATACAATGAATATTTGTGACAAACCCAGGCGCAAAGGTTTAATATCGGAATGCCATCAATATATAAATTATTTAAATACTTTAGGCATTTTTCTAACATTTTTGTGTCACGGTCCTCATTAATTTTTTTAATGGGCCTTTTAGAGATTTTTCCATAAGGATCCCTACTATTGAAGTATTAAACAATGTGTCTAATATTCTAATAAGCTCAATGGTAGGTTGGGCTCCAATAAATTCTACATGATTTTTATTCATTGAGAACTCTATTGCACCTGCCCTTAGTGTTTGTGTAATAGTCATGTCAGAGTAGTATGTAGGCCCTACTGTTTATGCGCTTCTAAAAAGTCACAAAAAACCAGGCCTGGAGTTGAAACATCAGCGGGACGTCCAGAAGAGTGCTCGTCAGTCACTGAAGTTTGGCAATTCTTAAACTGTTCTACCCGCTGGTAAAAATTTCCATGGTTCATACAGATTGTTTTGTATTGCTTAATCATGTGAGAAACAATTTTAATTGGCTTTTCTCCTTTAGATAGCAAAAAACGGATCATTGTACATCGTTCAACTAATTTGAAGTTAAAACCTCAAGAGGATTCGCTATCGTAAACGAGAATTTGAAGTTATAAAAACAAAACAATTCTAATCAAACAGCTGATCAGGAATGCTAAATTACGGTTGGTTCTGAAACAATCGCACTCCGCCTACCAACCGTTTTTCCTTTATAGTTTGTCTGTTTAATTATTAAATGACCCTCATGACAATCGCTATTCGTTCATTGTAGTTATAGCGAGCTGTATAAATTATCGGCCAGCATTCAGGCAAGGGCATATCCGTGTGCCCTGGACACCCCCCATTTTATCATCTTCAATTTACTAATGGCATCATTTGAATGCGGATCCATTTATTGAGCTCCTTGTCACTGTTTGCCATTTCTATGACGGTCAGTTTCAAACATTACGCATAAGTTTATGAGATCGAGATTCTGACGACGAGTTGGCATATAATTACTAGTACTTCGTCTATCCAAATTTCAAAGAGTTTTCGTCTTTGTGTAGGCTTGCTTACATCATTTGTCTCCTTCTTCTTCTGACAGTTCCTATCCGTTTCGCATGTTGGATATTATACAGACTATTTTAACTTTCTGCACTGTACACGGAATAAGTCAGTTGTGTTCATCCCAAACCAGGTCCTTAAATTTCTCAGGCATTATATTCTCGGTCGCCCAACTCCTCTCTTTCCAAGTACTTTTCCCTGTAGTATGGACTGCAATAAGTAAAATCTTTGTTCATTTCTCATGAGATGTCCCAGATACTGAAGCTTTCTTATCTTCACTGTGTTAATAACTTCCCTATCTTTCTTCATCTTTCTAAGAACTTCAACATTTGTCTCCAATCAGGGAAAATTCATGGCCAACTGAAGCGTAACTATTTGTCCAGGACACCTCCATTTTGTGTTATTTATTTTCTGGACAATGGTCTCTGAATTCTTTTATGAATTCTTTTATCAGTTACAAGTACGTTATTCTTAACAGAGTAATAGAGAATTCAGTCCTTGTTTATACAAATGGTACAACTTGCTTAAAACGTCTAGCTGATTCTCTGGAAATCATGGTTTAAAAAAGCTGACAGTGAAGCGGTTGGAAGGCATAAATAAATACCTCGTCAGGACTATCACTTCATTCGTGATTGCAATTTACTATAATTTTCCATATCATCAGCCAACGCTGCATTACTAAAATTATGTTTTGTTTCATCATATTCGTTTCTGCGTTCGATTTACACTGAAGAAACGTTTATCGCCTGCAATCTCAGTTCCGCCAGCCACTCTATCCACTGTACAATATTTATACCAACGCACAGAGAAATATTTTCCAGAAACTAGAATACAACCACGTTCCTGAAGAACTGAAGGTGGAAAGTTGTTCATATTGGGGAGTAACACCCTTGCCGTTCAGGTATCGGAAGGAGCCGTGCTTTTATTAACGTAAGTAGGGGTTCTGAGAGGTAATGAGGTGACAGCAACGAAACGTGTTCAAGCTACGACATAGAATACGTCAATGATTGCGGAGGACACAATTGAACGGGAACACTCACTGTCGGCGTCCTTACGCAGCGTCGTGATTTAGATATTTTACAGAATGAATATTTGTGATAAGCCCAAGCGCAAATGTTTTCCTTGGGTGTTTTACCATCGAATGCCATCAATATATAAATTATTTAAATACTCTAGGCATTTTTCTAACATTTTTGTGTCACGGTCCTCATTAGTTTTTTTTTTAATGGGCTCTTTAGAGTTTTGTCAATAAGGATCCCTACTATTGAAGTAATCAAACAATGCATCCAATTTTCTAATAAACTCAGTGGTAGGTTGGGCTCCAATAAATTCTACATGATTTTTATTCATTAAAAACTCTATTGCATCAGCTACCCTGGCCTTACCGTTTATGTAATAGTCATATCAGAGTAGTATGTAGGCCCTGACATGTTGGATGTGCACCGTATTTCTTTTCCTGTGTGAACCGTTTCATTCCACACTCGACACTATTAACTGTAGGATGGTAGCGTATTCATCACCTCATCGCCGCCAATTACAAAATCCTTTCCTTGGTCAATTTACGTTATTAACCTCATATTGTTCAGTTTTAGTTAATCATCTGTCGAATTGCCAGGACATGTGCAGGATATCACCGTTCAATTTTTATTAATGTTTAATGAAATCCTATATGTTTATTTTATTACATATCCAATGAATCGTTTCCCATCTGTCAGAGCAACTCCCATCACATTCCGACCCACGCACGCCTACCGAACTACTGGAGGACTCGTGGTCCTTATAGAGGATAAATCCATCTTTTGGTCTCAAGGTGTTGATAGCACCAACAATTTTATTAACGGTTGTTTGGAACTTCGGGAATCTGACAAGAAATGAGATGACTCAGGCTTAAATATCGACTTATGTCACTGAACACGCAGAACGATCTTGGAATATGATAATAGAACAAGTCTCACACAAAATTAGACAAAGGTTAGTAATACCTCATAGGCTCATCCTGCACGCTACGTTGTGTAGAAGTCTCTTACTTTATCGGACTCCTGCCAGGTCACTTTCGTGGCAACCTAACGAATTCTCCGCTAGTCTTTTGTCCTGTGTATACCTTCATTTCATTTTCCTAAATTTACTAGTTATATTGTGTATAGTAATTTGATTGGGTTTCTATTTATTTATTTTCCTTTCATTATGTTACTCCCTACGAAGTCCTGGTCAGTCAGCACTTTGATATGAGACAGGAATTCACTATCCTTGTTCCTCAGCTGCAAGACATTGCAAGAAATATTTCTATTACGCAAATGGCAATTTGTTGCTTTGACTTATATGGTGCATTAAGCCTTTTCTGTTGACAACGTCCTGGTTTTCGTATCCATTATTTGTTCATACTTATTTTTCACATCAGTCATAACTTAATGTTACTATTAATTTTCATTTCAAGAGCTAATTCACCCTTAGTAATATTACGATCAATTTAAACATGTTCACTCCTAGTTAAAGCCAAACTAGTTAAGGCGTCCTCTACGTGTTTACGTTTACTTATGCAATTTGTTAATACATAACAATAAGCATAATTGTTAACAGAATACATGGCGTGAAGAGAACTAGTCCATTCACTAGTTCTCTCTATGAGTATTTAAAAGTAACATATTATGTACAATATATATTTATAGTATTAGAGTGTAGAGGAAAGTTTAACTTTAAACCTCTTGTCTTTAGGCTGTTGTCTAGTAGATTTATGGCTAAAGGATTCGTGTGCTGTGCTCTTCAAGCCGTTTCACATATCTTTAGCTGAACTACTGCTACTACTACTACTACTACTACTACTACTACTACTACTACTACTACTACTACTACTACTACTACTACTGCTACTCCTACTGCTGCTACTCCTACTGCTACTGCTACTACTACTAATACTACTACTACCACTACAACTGCTACTACTGCTGCTGCTGGTGGTACAATTACTATTACTACAAGTGGGCCTACTACTAGTAGACTAATTCTAGGGTATTGTTATAACAGACTACATTACTTCAAATAATGACTTTTTAAAAATAATGTAACTACATTGATGAATCGGAGAAATAAAAAGTACATAAAATACTAATTCCCAATAAGTTACACCGTTTTGGGATAGATGCCCAGATTACTCTGTACTAGATAACCTACATACACATCCACGTGTAGTCCTTCTAATCTTAATTTTTTCGTGTTGTAATTCTTCTTCTGGAGCTTTTCCTAACCATTTCGCCAGTGTTAAGATCACCACAACAGTTTACGCAATTTTTTGCTATTGCCTGTGTTCTAAAGAATCCGGTCCTCAATGCTTTCCGTGCTTCCCTGTGCATTCGTAGCATAGTGTCTGCTCAGTAAGTCACTGATTGAGAGGTCATTATGTCAGAGTCATAATGTTACTTTGTATTTTTTTTTTTTTTTTTTTTTTTTTTAAGGCAAGTTAGCCTGATCTCATTCGGTTCGTAAAATCTCCGGAACTGTGTGACCGGACACCGGAATGTATTGAATACATTATCCAAAACTTTCACTTAATTCATATTTGCCACTTGCTATCATTATTCATTACTTCAGCTAAAACACCTTTACTAAAGTCACCTTCGGTTTAATCATATTCTCTTGGATATCAAAAAGTTCGTTTGACGTCATTTTCACTGAAGAACAGAGTACCATCTGCAATGTAATTTTCGTCTGCCTATAAACATCATTTTCTGCAACAGATGACCGCCACGGTATCCAATGTATAATATGCAACAGATACTAAATGGAGGAACAGTGGTATCCAGTCATTCACTGAGGACGGAAGATACGTTTTAACCACTTCTTTTCCTTCAGGTATCGGAATGACCTTAAATTGAATTAAGTCAAATTTGTCATTCTGATGCCTGAGAGGAAATGAGGAGACAGCGACAAAACGTGTTTAGGCTACGCCATCGGTATTGTGGAGGAAGACAAGTGCACAACGCTTATTTTGTGTCGCAGGAATTTTACTTACAACTGTACATGAAACCAACACATCGCCGGACCTGTTGTGCCGCGGACACCAGTGACTCCTTTACTTCTTTTTAGCAGAGTAAAGAGTGACTGGTTTCTGAGGGACAATAGGCGTCACCTCGCTCTTCGTCTACAGCGGGAAGGACAACACATCTCCGGGCCTGTTGTGCCGCGGATACCAGTGGCTCCTTTACTTGTTTATAGCAGAGTATTGAGCACCTGGTTTCTGTAGGACAACAGGCGTCATCTCGCTCTTTGTCTACAGCGGAAGGAAGGAGAATCACAATAATTCTTTATTGCGTATTTATAATAGTTTAAGCGTTGTTAATAGTGTAATGTTATAGTGCAGTTGTAGTCTGGTGGTGTGCAAAAGTTAAACTGAATAAAAGAACTGTAATACTTACAAGCGAACTATTATTATGCAAGAAGTCTGTTACTGCTCTGTCTGTATCACACCTTCGTCTCTGTCTGTCTGTCTGTCTCTCTCTCTGCCGTTAGTCGCCTAATTGATATGGTGCTCCACCTCTTTCTATCCTGAACCAATCACTCCAACGCCCAATACGTATAACATTTCATATCCTCACAAACAGTCGGGTTCTATTATCTCTGGCTTGTCCCCGATACTGCATTATCCACCACCTAATTGATATGGTGCTCCACCTCTTTCTATCCTGAACCAATCACTCCAACGCCCAATACGTATATAACATTTCGTATGCTCACAAACAGTCGGATTCTATTATCTCTGGCTTGTCCCCGATACTGCATTATCCACCGCCTAATTGATATGGTGCTCCACCTCTTTCTATCCTGAACCAATCACTCCAACGCCCAATACGTATAACATTTCTTATGCTCACAAACAGTCGGGTTCTATTATCTCTGGCTTGTCCCCGATACTGCATTATCCACCACCAAATTGATTTGTCCTGTGCGACTCCAACGAGTCTCGAGCTTCTTCCCACAAACGTCTACTTTCTCCCAGAACCTGCCCATTTGTTACTTTGCCACTTTGTTACATTGTTGTTCTGTCACTATTTCATATTTTCTAGTTCTCGTATCCATCTGGTCCAGACGCGTTACGTTAGAAATTCTTACCTACTTCCTAATCCACTAAATTTCATTCCGGAAGTACCGCTTTGGCTTCCACTTCACTCGGTCATCCTTTCTGATGCCTCCATCTTTTAATACCGTTCCCAATACATTCACTTTACTCTAAACTTTTTTCACAATTTTAATATTTTTGAAGGATCACTACTTTCGTTGTTAGAGCTTTTTTTATATTACCTTTGTTTTCCTTTCGTTGTCATCTTAGTCCTTTATTATTCCTCTCCTGAATAATTTTGCATACCACTCGATACAGTTTTGTTCTAAATCCGAACAGTAAAGAGAACAATTTCGCTAGGAAATTTTTTTTTGTCTCCATGAAGTGTTCTCCAGTCTTAAAAGTCTCTTTTGTTTCCCTTTAATGTGTTATGTTAAACAACAATGACAAAAGCCTGCGTCTCTGGTTTAGTGCTTTGGTTATTACAGGCTGAGTTTCTTGGTCTAGCTCTCTTCCTTGATAAGTGAGTGATACACTCATATACTGCGAACATACATCCAAGCGTCTGCGAAACCTTCAGAACAGTACACAATGAACATAGCATACGACACCAGTTTTACTTGTGCACGTTCAAGCCAGATACATTTTGGTCAATCGTGCGGTGACGAGTTGTCGTCGTCAAAGTCTGGATTTTATTACCCTGAACCGTAAATTGGTTTAAACCGTAAACTTCCATAACGCAGGAAAACTGTTAAGAAGTAGGGAATTTCTGATCCATAGACCTCTCCCTCGTCGCGGGACTGTTGTTGCAGGAACGTAGGGGACAAACTCAAACTGCCTAGGACACTGACTGACTAAATATAACAGATCTGAATTATTAAATACTAAAATATAGAAATACATTTTGAAAAATTCAAATACTGACTTATTGTTGTTACCGTCTGTTGCAGTTCAGGCTGTAAAGGAGAAATTGGCGGAAAACACCACTTAAGAGTAAGTACATCTATATAAACATTAAAAATATTTACTACCAACGCACATCTATAAAAACGAATCATAATTTATATATCGCAAAGCAATGGGACTATATACGTGTGTCGTGTGAGTGAGTGAGTGAGTGAGTGAGTGAGTGAGTGAGTGAGTGAGTGAGTGAGTGAGTGTGTGTGTGTGTGTGTGTGTGTGTGTGTGTGTGTGTGTGTGTGTGTGTGTGTGTGTGTGTGTGTGTGTGTGTGTGTGTGTGTGTGTGTGTGTGTGTGGACGGATGCGTTTTATGACTTCAGTTTTGGTGTTTATGGTTTATTTTATCCACCGTTCTTCGGATACAAGACATACTAATATGAAATATAACTAACGCATTTATATAAACATCAAAAATGTTTATTACCAACACACATCGGTACAAACGAAACGTAATTTATTTTATCGCAAAGCAATGCGTACGCGCGCATGCGTGCATGTGTGTGGACACGTCCAGGCGGATGCTTTTTTAAAGTTAAATTTTTGGTTTGTGCTTTATTTATCCATGTTTTTCTGACATACTATGTACTAAAAGTATGCATTTAATGGTTAACACATAAGGAAACACAAACACTCACCACGTTCTTATTCGACACTAAAAGAAAAGTTACCAAAATATTAAAAAACGCAGGTTGGGAAATAGGATTAAAAACCAAACAAAAACGTACAAAAATAAATAATTAATTCAAAATCAGTTACACACTAATAAATTGATTATACTGTATAAATTTAATGCAAACGTTACAACGATTCTACGTACGCGAGGAAAAATATTCAATTACAATCTGTTTTCCTCCTGGCATCTAAATATTTTGAAATTATAAAAATTACTCTAAATTTAGGCCTATGTTTTTGGTTAAAATTTCCTTTAATTTAATACCAAATATGGACTATTACGATTTTTTCGGAAAGTGACCCGCTCAAATATTGCCTCCCCCCCTATTATATGGAGGGGATTAATCTAAAATAAAGCCTTCTGTAAAGTAAAATTATAAACACGCGTGCCAAGTTTTATGAAAATCGGTTGATGAGTTGAAAATTTACACTGAGACATACCCCAAAGAAACAAATAGATAGATAGACAGACAGACAGACAAATACCAACGGTCGATTTAAAACTGAGAACTCGATTCGCACAGCCAATTAACGCCGCTATATCTACACTATGATGTGCGCTTTTAAAAACTATAATTAAGAGATACCTACGTTCGAATGCCATATCCATATGTTTTCTGCAGAACCTGCCTGAGCATGAACATACGGTCAACTGTAGGATTTTTGTGTGTAGAGAATCGACTTTAGTATTTCCCAACGATCGTATTTAAACACTACCGCAGTCTCTTATATATAACATATGCTAGAATCTTATACGCAACGTTAACGAACGTACTTTTTCTATAATTGCCACAATACATAGTAATAGGTATTATACCTAATATTATAAATCGGCTCTGTAAATGTTCCTTATTTACATACCATAAGCTACTTTTTAGCAGAAAAATAAGGTTTCCTAACGCTCCCAATTCCTCCTTAATCAATTCAATTGGTATTTCATCCATTCCTCTCGCGTTTCCTTCATTATTTGTTAGCTACCCTCTACTCGTTCCACATCCATATCCCCATCTATTTCATTATTATCTGGAATTCCTCTCTTTCCACTCGTTCTTAAAATTTTCTTGCTTATGTTCCTGAGATTCCTTCCTCTTTTTGCATTATACTGCAATTTTCTTCCTATACGTACATAGTAAGTCTTGGCTTTATCTCTTCTCTGTTACTATCCACATTCCGATAAAATTTCTCGTTACATTCTGATTAATTTGCTCCTCAATTCCATGAAGCGGTTTTCACAAAAATGTCTTTTTCGCCTTCCTAATTTTTTGCCTCAATTCTCAGTTCCTTATAGGCCTATTCTTCTTGCGTTTGGCCAGTTCTCTTAAACCGCACGTAACGGCGTTTCTAAATATGTCATTATCATTTGAGCAGGTCGATAATTATTGACAGGACAGTAACGGTCGGATAAGAAATGACTGAAACTCTTCTTAAGGATCAGTGGCACTGTGTTCTGATTTGTAAGATGTAAGCGTAGCTCTTAAATGGCATGGCATCGGTTTTACCGTATCTAATGGAACAAGAATAATCATTGTATTTGGTTGCCGAACAAGAAATATTAGAATTACAAAAAATAAATCAACGTCGAATTTAAGAATCTCTTGAAGCCAACAATAATTGAAAATTAATTTTATTTAAAGGAAATTAAACATATTTTAGGAAAAGGAAAAGTAATAATATTCTGTGCGTGGTATACTGTGGAATCGCGAAATACGAAAAGCAATTATTTACAACGTAGGTGGGAGAAATTGTGTTTTGAGTCGGACTGGCTCAGACACCGCTGTTTGATTCGTGCGTCACACATCTCGTAGCAGCTGTTGCCCTTACAATAACAATGATCAAAGGAATCTGAGTTAAGCCTTTGGACATCGATGACGTCAAGAAAACAGGTGACAGCTGTAACCAGTATTAGCAACGCATAATGTCCCGTCGGGTTTCAGCACATTCAGCGTTAAGAAGTGAAAATGACGTCTTCAGAACGTCGTGTACAAGAAGACTATAATATTTCTGAAAGAAACGACGGCTGTCTGCTATTGTGAAGAAGTAGCTCTCTCGCCAAAAACATTCTTAAACCTTTTCTTCGTGATGTTTGAGACTTTTCCAAAAGGACAATCCTCGGGCTGATCTGGGGCAACCCCCTTCTGCCGGATGGTAGGATGTAAGGAGACGCACGCCAGTGCAGGCCGGAAGCAAAGAAGATGAAGGTAGAGTGTGTGTGTGTGTGTAGCCATATAGTTTAAGGAAGTGCCATTAAGTTTAGTTTATACATGAGTGCGGCCAAGACAGGGACGAGTAGCTGGAAGGAGGCGGGGGATACAAAGAAGAGGGCTAAACACTCCTTGTTAAGAAGTTAGGGAAAATTTAAGTTGTTGTGTGATCAGGAAGGATGCGAGGTTGAGTATGTTTGAATTTGGGAGGTAGGTGTTTATATTTCTATGACGATGGCGGCGAGGAGTTCTGGAAGGAGGTTTATCGGCTGTGTTGCGGGCAGTTCTGTTGATGGTGGTGGCTATGGATTGTAGGGAAGTGCGTTGTTGTGCAGTTTGTGAGTATTTCCAGTTTATCTTATACGGGAAGGAGTCAAGGTATGGAAACAGTTTGTTGAGTGCATACAGAGCGGTATTAGAGGTTTTGGTGAGGGGAGGTCTGCGGTAGATAAGTCGAAGAGGTCGCCGTTCGGTGATTCGGAAGGAAGGGTTTAACACGAGCGGCGTTGGCAATCAGAAGTATGGGATGGACGTACGTCATGATAGGGCGGGTACAGGCAGTATAGAAGTCCGCTGAAGCAGCGATCGTTGCTACTGAGAGTTCTGAGAGACCGGATTGTTTTGCGGGCTTGGTTTGAGATTCGTGTGATGTGAGATCGCCAGGTGAGTTTGGAGTCAAGCGTGACGCCAAGCTTCGGTATTACTGCTGAGGGGCCTACGCGGACTGGAGATTTAAAGAAATTATTCATGTTGCATCCTGTGGAATTTAAAACGCAAACCTGGGCCGCGTTTACGGAGATTCCCCATGTGTTACAGTCGTTTATGAAGGGTTTTAAAACTAACTGTAGTTTAGATACGGCTTGCCAGTGAACTCAGCGGAGACCCAGTAGGCAGTATCATCAGCTTACTGGGCGAGACCCGCTGAACGATAGTTAAAGGCTGTGGAGGGGGGGTCTTTTGTGAATAAAATGTAGAGTAGCGGGCTAATGGCGGAGCCCTGGGGGACACCGGCATTAAGTTGGAAAGGTGCCGAGAGATGCTGTTCTTTAACTACATTTTGCGATGCTTTTAAACTCTTAGAATACATCAACTATTGAATAAAAATTTTTGTAGGGCATTAACTTGAGGTATATTTTCACTAAACCTGACACATATTTGTACGTCAATATTCTTTGAAAAACACTCGTGTTATGTCATTCATTCTTCATACCTGCTGTATTCGCTCCGTTAGCGTAGTGTACCTAACGTTTTGTGGTTAATGGGCTGGAGATGGCGTGTAATTAGGAAGAGTCCCTCCTGCCCATTGACCATAGAAAGTTAGGCGATGACTTCAAGAGGGATGACTTCGATGATGTTCCAGAAATGAGGCGACATCTGTAGACCGCGTTAAGAAGATAAGAAAGTGACAGTTTTAGAACGTTACGTCATGAATAGGAAGTGTATAACATCTCTGAAGGAAACGTCGAATTCCCCGTTATCATGAGGAAGGATTACAATGTTCACTTGTTGACAAACCAATGATAGGTTCTAACTGCGAGCTACCTCGTGTTGACTTTGCTTCTCAAATCTAGTTAACATCGACTTATAAATAACAATTGTGTAGTATACTAATTTGAGTACTGAGTTTCAGTAAGTTTAGGAATATTTTCATTTAACCTGGCAACGGATAATGATTGTTTTATCTTTTTTTTAACACTGCATATATATATATATATATATATATATTTGTATGTCAATATATATTGAATCCCCGTCAGGTTAAGTCCATCATTCTCTGAACCTCATCTGTTTACATGTGATGTTACGTTCCGGACAGTCCAACGTACGAAGTTTTCTGTGGTCAAGGGGCTGGTGATTTGCTTGGAACAGGAAATTATATGATGACTCCAGCGGGATGAAACGACAGAGATATTACGTTATTATCATCTGAGGTGTTATGAAATAAATAGTCTCTCTCTCTCTCTCTCTCTCTCTCTCTCTCTCTCTCTCTCTCTCTCATCCTGCCATATACATGTGTTTTCTGACTACTTGCTTGAGCAACAATATATCGTCTATTCTAGTTTTCCTTCTACACAACCCGGTTTGGTAGTTCCCAGTGACTAGTTCCCAGGAAGCACCCTGGTGTATACGACATATGCTAGAATAGGCCTATTGTACGCCACGCTGAGAAACGTAATTGAACGTCATTTTATTATTTATGTATGTGAATGTGGCCCATTTTTTGTTGTTGTTAAATAACAAAGCTAACAAAACTATTTAAAAACACAGATATAAAAATAGCATACAAAACTAATAAAAATAATTTACAAAAACTAAATAGCCCACACAACAAAGATAATACAACAACTAACGGTATATACAAAATTGAATGCCAAGATTGTAATAAGTGTTACATAGGACAAACAAAAAAAAAACAGATGAAAAAACGTTATTTTGAACACCTAAACGCATACAAAAAACCAGAAATATATAAATCCAATTTAGCCACACATGCAATAGACACAGGACATGAATTCCCAGACATAACCAATGTGACACTAATAAAACGTATACCACACAAAGTCACCATAATGAACATTTGGGAAAATTTACAAATATACAAACATAAAACACAAAACAAACTAATACCTGAACAAATACCAATCAATACAAAACCTGACACAACATTCAAAGCACTCAACATCGAAAATACACAAAAAACTAACACATACACCACAATCACACACAATAAAACCAATTTGAAGTACCAGAAGCCAACAGGAAGCCACAATAATAATAGTCAACCAACACATATGTACTTCACCAGACACAAAAACCGGAAGGCTGAGGATGGGTACAAGATGGTACCCGAAACATGTTCCTAATAAGGAAAAAAATATCTTGAGGTAAATTCATTATGAGGTTAATATTAAATGTGTTACATACATCAAGAAACGGACTGTAGCATAAAGTTCTGTGGTTAGCAGGCTGGAGATTGACTTGTAATTAAAGAGTTTCTCTTGCCGGTTGACTATAGAAAGTTAGGTGAAGACTTCAATTGGATGCAACGTCGAAGAGATTCCATTGTTATAATAGGCCTAAGCTGAGGATTGTCTGAAGTAGGCCTAAATAGCGGCTACTGTCTGTCTGTCTATCTGTTTGTCTATCTGCATGTCTCTCTCTCTTTCACACACACACACACACACACACACACACACACACACACACACACACACACACACACACACACACACACACACACACACACACACACACACACACACACACACACACACACACACACACAACTCTCTCAATTAGCTATACAGTATCTTCCTCCCCATCACACCACCACCCCTCTTACTCTGTCTGTATGTCTCTCTCTCTCTCTCTCTATCTCCCCCCTCTCTCTATCTCCCTCTCCCCCTCTCTTTATCTCAGTCATATGCGTCTGGTCTACACGACCTGTCTGAATCCTATGTGTGATCTTGGGAAACTCCTGTAGCCATACGTTCTTTCAAGTCTCTTAACATGACTCTTTCTCCGGACAGTGCTTTCCGCAATCGGTACATACAATACCGTTACCCTCGTGTTCCAAGGATACTGTAGGTTTATTTACTTCAGTTATCGTGTAGATAGGCATATGATCAACCAGTTTCCGAATCATGAGGGAGGAATTCGTCCCCTAGAGAAGCTGCCTTCCCTCTCTGCCTGGTCGCAGCTGTTGGCCTACTATTGGTGCGAGTCAGTCAAGACACGGCCTGCTGGATTGACTGTGTTTCCATCCTCCACCTCCACATTGATCCCAGTGTGCATTATCCTGACAGTCTAGGACCCTGGATACACCCAAACAGTGCACCATTCACCGTCGCTCTCAATACATTTCCATTCACTTTAGCACAGGACTTTTAATGTGACACAGAAGTCTATTAAACATTAGTAATCAGTAAATTAATAACCATCTACTACTTTCGTAACAGCCGGTAGTGAGGAACTTCATTAATTCAGAAACATAAGTGTTCTATGGTAATTAATTAATAAGACTACTAAAATTTCAAATCCTTTCTGTCACATAATACAATTTTTTTAAAGCTTTTTAAGTATGGTCAGGATTCAATACACTAACACAATTTGTACATTGGTAATCAAATTTCAGCCTGTTTTTTTCTCCTAAAAAAAATAATGTGTACACTCAAAAAAATAATAATTTAAGCACCAAATGCATACATAAAAGAAAATAAATGCACCGCATATTTAAGAATAGTATTTACAGATGAATATAACGTAAAGCAACTACTTCATTGACTGAAATGGTAGATGACTTTAACCGCAAAACATAAATTCTTATAAACAAAAATCAAACTATAGTTCCTACCACCAATTCACCCCAAAGATGAGGTAAAAGCACACTACTAATTGTTATCGACACTGATGATGGCCTCCATAGTAAGGCCGAAACGTCTCTCAGCATAAATTCTAGACCACGGCCTAACAGTCCGGATAGTTATGTTTCCAAAGACCAAATTTTTTTATTTTTTAAAGCCAAATTTCGATTTAAATGCTTTCTAAAAATTAATGAGCCACTGACTAATTTGAGGTAGAATTTTCTGGCATTGAATAATCAGTCGTAATAAAACTACGGTGATTAATAAAGCGATTTGGTTTATGAAAGCAAAACAAATATGATACATGTGACACAAAACTCGTTTAAAAAATCGATAGACTGTGAAAATTATAATTACATTAGCCGAAATTAATGCATTTTTTTACTAAAATATCTGTTTATTGATAAACAATTCAAGTAAAATCCATTTTTTAGAATCACTTAAAGTATCGCCAGTATTATTATCAACTGTTACCATTTATCGCGCTCTCATTGTGTTGTGCACAGTAAGATTGAAAATCCCCAAAGCGTCAAGTACAGTATGCTTTGAAAATCGTGAACCGATGTGAAATACAAGGAACTGATTAATAAACGGTGGAAACGATGTATTTTTATTATTTTTGTTAACGTCATTTTGTCACTCTAAATGCTTTCTAAAAAATTATGGCCCCCGCCCCATTGATGTACGTAGATTTTTCACGCCCTATAATATTACTCGTGAAAACTACTGTGATTAAGAAAGAGATCTGATTTTGAAAAGCAAAACAAATTTCAATACTGACCTTTATATGGTAGTGTATTACGACCTTCAACCAGGAATTTCGTTGCTTTAGAAACGTATGTGTCCAGTGGCATATGATTATGAAAATTTTCAGATCTTTAGACGGTTTTCTACCACAGTCAGCAGCGTTATATTCACTGTTGTCAATTATTGCGCTTCTATTTTGTTTAACGTAGACTTCTACAAAAGCTTTGATTTACTTGCAAATGATGGTGGATCAGGTTCACAATTGTAAAATTAATAACTGCATATCGAGACAGATTGGTTAAACTACCCGAGTCCAAGTTTTAATAATGTCTCAAGATTTTTCGAAAACGACATTTTTTATGCGTTTTCCTTTTTTTATTTTTCAACAACTATGTGATCAAATAACTGTATTAATAATAAAAATTAACCCTGAAAATCAATTTTATGATTTATTATTGCATGTGAAAACCTTAAATTTTGGATTTCCGTAAATTCACACGAGAGGACCTTGGTAGTTTTACCAATAACCCCACAATATTAAGTCAGTAGGTCAATGAGATAAGATCATTTCCGGTATGTGTAAACAGCAAAAATTAAGAATCTTATGAACATCAAGTTCCGTCACCCGCTCTGTCAAACACCGCGCAGGCATTCAACGTTCAGATGACGACAGCTACGATTTCCACAAGGTCCTGAAGAAGACCAGGTGGACTGAAGATGGAAAGTTATTCATACTGGACGGTGAGAAGCGTTTCAACCACCTCTTGTCCGTCAGATATCGGGAGGAACAGTGCTTTTATTAATGCAAGTGCTGCTTCTTCCGATAACCGAGAGGTAATGAGGTGACAGCAACGAAACGTGTTCAGTCTACGACATAACGTATGTCATTGAATACGGAGGACATGATTGCACTGATTTAGACATCGTAGTTCGATGTGTACCTCCAACTTCGGCCCGTGGTCCACTAACGTTTCGGCCTCACCTCTGGAGGCCATCTTCAATGCATAATACGATTTACACAGTTGACGCGATGTTCGTCATTTAACCACAGTAATGCATTCTGTCAGCTTTCCATGTGTACCACTTTTTCTCTGTGAATTGTTTCATGGATTCCAAACTCGACCCTATTAACTGACGTACTGTAGCCTACATACTAGTAATTCATCAGCCCATCTCCGCCAATTAAAGAACATCTTAATCGCGGTCATTTTACATTATTAACCTCCTGTTACTCAAATTTTAGATAATCATTTGTCGAATTGCCGTGTGTGCAGGATACTTATCTTCAAAGTGTGTAATGCAGTCGTATATGTTTATTTGTTTGCGTATCCTTTGCTGAGGACACTGCATTGGAGAAGCAACTGAGAAACTACAATCTGACACTGACAAAGTCAATTCTTGGACTAAAAGTTGGCGAATAAAACTAAGTGAAGGCGAGTCAGTGCACGTTAATTTTACTAATAGAAAAATTATTTACCTACTACTACTACTACTACTACTACTACTACTACTACTACTACTACTACTACTACTACTACTACTACTGCTGCTGCTGCTGCTGCTGCTGCTACTACTACTGCTACTGCTGCTGCTGCTTCTACAACTGCTACTACTACTACTACTACTACTACTACTACTACTACTACTACTACTACTACTACTACTACTACTGCTACTGCTACTACTACTACTACTGCTACTGCTACTACTACTGCTAGTGCTAATAGTTACTAGTACTAGGCTTACTACTACTACTGCTGCTGCTACTACTGCTACAACTACTACTACTACTACTACTACTACTACTACTACTACTACTACTACTACTACTCCTGCTGCTGCTGCTGCTGCTGCTGCTGCTGCTGCTGCTACTGCTACTACAATAACAACAACAACACCTACTACTACTACTACTCCTTCTACTTCTACAACTCCTGCTGCTGCTGCTGCTGCTGCTGCTACTAGTGCTACAACAACAACAACTACTACTACTACTACTACTACTACTACTGCTACTGCTACTGCTACTGCTACTGCTACTACTACTGCTACTGCTACTGCTACTGCTACTACTACTACTACTACTACTACTACTGCTGCTGCTGCTGCTGCTGCTGCTGCTGCTACTACTGCTACAACAATAACACCAACAACGACAACAACAACAACAACTACTACTACTACTACTACTGCTGCTGCTGCTGCTGCTGCTGCTGCTACTATTACTACTTCTACTATTGCTGCTGCTGCTACTACAATAACAACAACAACAACTACTACTACTACCACTACTACTGCTACTACTACTACTACTACCACTACTACTGCTACTACTACTACTACTACCACTACTACTGCTACTACTACTACTACTACTACTACTACTACTACTACTACTACTACTGCTACTACTACTCCTGCTACTGCTGCTGCTGCTGCTGCTGCTGCTACTACTGCTACAACAATAACAACAACAACATCTACTACTAGTACTACTACTACTACTACTACTACTACTACTACTACTACTACTACTACTACTACTACTACTACTACTACTAATGGTAATAGTAACAATAATAATAAAATAGCAGAGTGATGTTAGATTATTGTTATAACAGGCTACTTCGCTTCAAACATTGAGTTATTTAAAATAATGTAATACTATTGATGCATTGGATAAACGAAATGTAGGCCTACCTAAAGTACTAATTGCCAGCAAGCTACGCAAGGCTGCTCTCACCTACATACACACATTGTAGCCCTCTTAACCTTAACGTTTCATATCTTGTAACTCTTCTTCTTGAGATTTTCCTAACCGCTAACAAACGTAATTAAGGTCACCCCAACAGTTTACCAAGTTTTTGCTATTCAGTGTCTTCTAAATAATCCAGTCCACAATGCAGTTGGTAGTATTCGTTGTTAGTAACTGGTGGCAACGTATAGCTTGAGTGTTTTCCTATTACACAACAGATAAAGGAAACGTGTCTATTTTTTCTAAAGGCAAATCACCCTGACCACATTCGGTACGACCGATAGACTGTAGGGAATCGTAGGCTATGTAGAAATTTTGTTGGTAGTCCCTACATTACCCCAAGTTTTTACTTCATTTATAATTGCCAGTTATTATCATTATTCAGTTCATCACCTTTCATAATAATCACATTTGGCTTAGTCGTATTCATTTTGAGATCAACATCGTGGTTAACATCTTCTTGACGTCATTTTCGTTGAAGAATGTTATATCATCTGCAGGAACTCTGCCACTGTATCCAAGAAACATCATTTTCTGCAACAGATGGCCGCCACGGATTCCAACATATAACAATGCAACAACTTATGCGTAGACTAACTGGAGACATGCTGGACAGTCATTCGCTGAGGACGGAAGACACGTTTCAATCACCTCTTTTCCTTCAGGTATCAGAGTGGCCATGACTTGAATTAAGGCAAGTTAGACCGATCTGATATCCGAAGTGAATTAGGAGACAGCGGCGAAACGTGTCCAGGCTACAACATCGGCATTGTGGAGGAAGACAAGTGAACAACGCTCATTTCGTGTCGCAGCGATTTTGCTTACAACTGTACATGAAATCAACACATCGCCGCACCTGTTTTTCAGCGGATACCAGTGGCTCCTTTACTTGTTTTTGGCAGAGTATTGAGCACCTGGTTTCCGAGGGACAACAGGCGTCACCTCTCTCTTCGTCTACAGCGGGAAGGACAACACATCGCCGGACCTGTTGTGTCGCGGATACCAGTGGCTCCTTTACTTGTTTTTGGCAGAGTATTGAGCACCTGGTTTCTGAGGGACAACAGGCGTCACCTGTCTCTTCGTCTACAGCGGGAAGGACAACACATCGCCGGACCTGTTGTGCCGCGGATACCAGTGGCTCCTTTACTTGTTTTTGGCAGAGTATTGAGCACCTGGTTTCTGAGGGACAACAGGCGTCACCTGTCTCTTCGTCTACTGCGAGAAGGACAACACATCGCCGGACCTGTTGTGCCGCGGATACCAGTGGCTCCTTTACTTGTTTTTGGCAGAGTATTGAGCACCTGGTTTCTGAGGGACAACAGGCGTCACCTGTCTCTTCGTATACTGTGAGAAGGACAACACATCGCCGGACCTGTTGTGCCGCGGATACCAGTGGCTCCTTTACTTGTTTTTGGCAGAGTATTGAGCACCTGGTTTCTGAGGGACAACAGGCGTCACCTGTCTCTTCGTCTACTGCGAGAAGGACAACACATCGCCGGACCTGTTGTGCCGCGGATACCAGTGGCTCCTTTACTTGTTTTTGGCAGAGTATTGAGCACCTGGTTTCTGAGGGACAACAGGCGTCACCTCTCTCTTCGTCTACAGCGGGAAGGACAACACATCGCCGGACCTGTTGTGTCGCGGATACCAGTGGCTCCTTTACTTGTTTTTGGCAGAGTATTGAGCACCTGGTTTCTGAGGGACAACAGGCGTCACCTGTCTCTTCGTCTACAGCGGGAAGGACAACACATCGCCGGACCTGTTGTGCCGCGGATACCAGTGGCTCCTTTACTTGTTTTTGGCAGAGTATTGAGCACCTGGTTTCTGAGGGACAACAGGCGTCACCTCTCTCTTCGTCTACAGCGGGAAGGACAACACATCGCCGGACCTGTTGTGCCGCGGATACCAGTGGCTCCTTTACTTGTTTTTGGCAGAGTATTGAGCACCTGGTTTCTGAGGGACAACAGGCGTCACCTCTCTCTTCGTATACAGCGGGAAGGACAACACATCGCCGGACCTGTTGTGCCGCGGATACCAGTGGCTCTTTTCTTGTTATTAGCAGAGTAATGAGCACCTGGTTTCTGAGGGACAACAGGCGTCACCTCGCTCTTTGCCTACAGCAACTGCACCAACGTGAACGCTCATTTCGTGTCGCAGGAATTTTATTTTCTCTCACCAAAGTAGCCAGTCCTGCATAGCCTGCATACACATAGGCTACACACATAGTCCTCGTAACCTTGATGTCTGCATACTTCCTAACTCCTCTTCTTCTGTTTTCCTGGCCATTTCGACATTATTTATGATTACCACAAGAGTGTACGCAACTTTTTGTTTTCCGTGTCCTCAAAATAAACCAGACTACAATGCTTTCCATGTTTCTTTGTCCAGTCGATAGTATTTGTATCATACTGAATGTCCCGTTGGTCACTGGAGGCAACGCATTCATCGAAAGTTTTCCTATTAATGTCACACATACAACCTTATTCTGAAAACGTGTCTAGCTTTTAAAGACAAATCAGCCTCACCACATTCGGTTCATAATATCCGGAATTGTATTACCGATACTACCCAAATTTTTATTTCCTTTATAACTGTCCGTTACTACCAATATCTATTTCATCAGCTAGTCTGCGATTGCAAAAATTACGTTTGGTTTAATCATAGTCACTTTGAACATCCTTGTTCTTAACAATTACGGTCCTTAACAAATCTTAACATTCCGTTTAAGACCTTTTTAACACCATTCTCATTGAAGAATAGTATACCATCTGCAATCGAACTGAAGTCTGTCACTGTATCTAATTAACAGCATTTTCTGCAATGCTGACCGCGATGACCGTTATGGTTTCCATAGTAATTATAAGTATAGGCCTAATGCTACTGACTCGGAACACTAGTTAATTTAGTGCTTCGAGTCAGTAGTATTATACTTATACTTAGTTAATCAACGGACACTTAGTGGACAATATAATGCAAGAAATTTCCAAAGTATAATATGCGACAGCTTTTCCGAAGACAAACTGGAGGAACGCAGGGCAGTCATTCGCTGAGGACGGAAGACACGTTTCAACTACCTCTTCTCCTTTAGGTACCGGGGTGGGCTTAACTTGAATTAAGGCAAGTTTGTTCATTCAGATACTTGTGAGGAAGTGAGGAGATAGTGACAAAACGTGTTCAGGCTACGCCATCGGCATTGTGGAAGAAGACAACTGCACAACGGTCATTTCGTGTCGCAGGGATTTTGCTTACTGCCGGCGTATTGACACAGTGACAAGGTATAGGAATTGTTGTTTGATGTGTAACTGTCTTGTGACACGTACAAGTAGACTTCGTCAGCTCATCCCCGCAAATTACAAAGGTCGGGTTTGTCGGAGTCAGTCAACTTGTACTGAAAGGTCTCGATATTTACTGTCTCTATAAAAATATTGTCTGTATTTTCCGGCTCCTTCTCTGTGATATTATAATAAGACGATATATATCTATCGAATGGTAGACAGGCTTTATTCTGCTCATCTCTTACAACTTTATCTGGTTTATTGTTTTCTGTATCTCTGTCCTTTAGCAGTTACATATTCCAGAGGATTGTTATGTGATCTTTTTTTGTCAACAGTATTTTATTTATAATAGTACCGGTTATTCGTGACATTCACTCTTTGTATTCATCTAGAATCTAGAATCTATTTGGAATCTATCTGTAACTGGATACGTCTGTCCGTCTATACGGTTCCTTCTTAGACCGTTTGTCAGTCGGATTGAGGGACTCCCTAAGGTTCCATTATACCCTCTCGGCCTTCCATTCGTCCAGTCTGTTACCCGTTTCCCATACGACATGCCCCGTCTCTCACTACTTCTATTCTGCAACCAACATCCGTTATTTCCTTCCTCTGTACTGCCTGAGATAGAGTATTGCATTTTATTTATACCAGCAGCAGTGAGTAAACCAATAGAGAAAACTACGATCTGCTTTTGTTGAGACCGTAGTCGTCCTGCTCTGTGGATGGCAGTTGCTGATTACAGTTACATGGACGAGTAATCCATCCATCCAGCCGCCCTTCCATCCATCCGTCCGCCCGTCCGTCCGTCCATCCATCCATCCGTCCATCATCCATTCATCCGTCCGTCCACCCGTCCGTCACCCATCCATCTATTATCCATCCAGCCATCCATCATCCATCCATCCACGACTCTCTCTGTTGGACGTTACACTTTACTCTAACTAAACAACGAAAGCTACTCCTTTGGGATACACAAGTATTGTTAACGTAATTTAGTCTCACGCTTTTTATGTCACATATTGCTTTGTCGACAAATGGTGTTTGTCTCACATTATTTGTCATAAGTGGTGTCGTCTAGCACAATGATATCGTTGGCTCGCATAACCGCGACGGCTGTGCTGAGAACAAGCCAAGGTCTCTCTACCATAAATTGGAGCTGATGAACTGTTTCCGCAGGACCTGTCTGAAGCCTGTTTGTGTTCTTAGGACCAGTGCTCTTCTTAAGGACTAGTGGCATTCTGTTTTTTCATTTGTATGAAGTAAGCGTAGTTCGAAAATGGCAAGGCATCATGAAACACCTTATCTAATGGAACAATAATAATAAGAATAATCATGGTACTTGGGTACTGAAGAAGAAATATTAGAATTACAAAAAATCAACGACGAAATTAAGAATCTCGTGAAAAAAAATAATTGAGAATTGATTTTTATTAAGGAAATATGTGATAACACGGAAAGTAAACATATTTTGAAATAAGGAAAAGTAATAATATTTTGTGTGTGGTGTACTGTAATCCCGAAATACAAAAAGCAAAAAGCAATTATTTACAATATTAGTGGAAGAAATTATGTTTCCAGTTGGACTTGCTCAGTACCGCTGTTTCGTACTTAACCGGCGAAGCATTCGTCACCGACCCCGTCGATGTTCATCACTTCTTTTCTCCTTGTGATTAACAATGATAAAAGAAACTTGAGTTACACCAAGTCTTTGGACTTAGATTACGTCACGAAAACAGGTGACAGCTACAGACAGCGTTAAGAAGAGACGAAAGTGGTACCTTCAGAACGTCGTGTCTAAGGAAACTATAATATTTCTGAAGGAAACGCATACTGTCTGCTATCATGAAGGAGGTTTTATTGTTATCACTCCAAAAACTTTCTTAAAATTACATTTAGCATAGCTTTTAAAATCTAAATACATCAAAGTTTGAATAACAATTTTTGTTGAGGTATATTTTCATTAAACCTGCCACATTTTCCTACGTCAATATTCTTTGAAAAGCCCGTGTGTTATGCCTTTCATTCTTCATGCCTGCTGTGTTCGCCCAGTTACCGCAGTGTGCCTAACCTTCTGTGGTTAATGGGTTGGGAGTGACTTGGTATTAGGAAGTCTCACTAGCCCATTGACTATAGAAAGTTAGGTGATGTCTTCATCAGGATGACCTCGTGGATGTTCCAGAAATGAGGCGACATCTGTAGACCGCGTTTTAAGAAGAGAAGAAAGTGATATCTTTGGAACGTCATCAATAGAAGAAAGTGTATAACATCTCTGTAGTTAACGACGACTGAAGAAGGTTGTCAGGGTTTTAAAATCTAGAATACACCAACATTTGAATAACAATTATGTAGGGCGCCGACTTCAGGAATATTTTCACTAAACCGACCACATTTTTGTACGTTATTATAGTTTGGAAAATCCGCTTGATCAGTGGCGGCTGGTAATGTTTCTGACGGGAGGGGCAACATTTTTTTGGACCCATATGTAACAAAAGTCACCAGTAGAAACTGAATTATTGCTATTATCATGAAATAATTGTAAAATTGAACCTTTTGCTTTACTACTAAAAGGATTGTTAATATCAAAACCTACCTTGCAAACTACCAATATTTAAACAGTGTTTGAAACTGAAATTATTTATAACCCTAAGCAGTTCACGTTCCTAAACTTAAATGCTTAATAAATTATATTATTAAATGCATGCATTGCTAAATAAAATATATTTGTTCCCTACCCTATTTGTTTCTAACAAATACGCACAGAACACACAGGCTCCGGTTCTCTATGAAAAGAGCCGCGAAATCAGACGGCGGGCAGAGCCCCTCCTATAATGGCTGCTGCTGACTTAAAAGAACAGACATGTGTACACGTCCTCTTCCCCGCTCCCCGCAAGACCCGCCTATGCAGGGAGGGCGACAGCGAAAGCGTCCGGCTGCGGGACCATGCCGAAAAGATCGGGTGATCGCTATTAGTCGCCCCAAAAATATTTTTCACATAAGGATACTACACATTATAGTTATATTATTGACAAGTTTAATTTGCAAATTTAGTGGGAGGGCTGCGCCCTTTTGCCCTCCCTGTTCGAGCCGCTACTGCGCTTGATATGTGTTTCATTCTTGTTATCTCCTGGTTCGCTCCGTTACCGCAGTGTACCTAAGTTCTGTGGTTAGCAAGCTAAAGTTTGACTCGTAAGTAAGGAGTTTCTCTGCCCGGTTGGCTATAGAAAGTTAGGTGATGACTTCAAGAGGATGCAACGTCGAAGAGATTCCGTTGTTATAATAAGCTGAGGACTGTCTGAAGTAAATAGCGGCTACTGTCTGTCTGTCTTTTCTCTCTCTCTCTCTCTCACACACACACACGGGTGCGCGCGCGCGCGCACACACACACACACATACAAAACTATCTCAACAGACTATATCTCCTACCCTATCTTACTACCACTCTGTCACTCACTCTGTATGTCTGTATGTCTGTCTGTCTGTCTCTCTCTCTCTCTCTCTCGCCCCTCTCTCTATCTCCCTCTCCCCCTCTCTTTCTTTCAGTCATATGCGTCTGTTCTACAGGACCTGTCTGAATCCTATGTGTGATCTTGGGAAACTCCTGTAGCCATACGTTCTTTCAAGTCTCTTAACATGACTCTTTCTCCGGACAGTGCTTTCCGCAATCGGTACATACAATACCGTTACCCTCGTGTTCCAAGGATACTGTGGGTTTATTTACTTCTGTGATCATGTAGGCATATGATCAACCAGTTTCCGAATCATGAGAGAGGAATTCGTTCCCTAGAGAAACTGCCTTCCCTCTCTGCCTGGTCGCAGCTGTTGGCCTACTATTGGTGTGAATCAATAAAGACACGGCCTGCTGGATTGACTGTGTTTCCATCCTCCACCTCCACATTGATCCCAGTGTGCATTATCCTGACAGTCTAGGACCCTGGATACACCCCAACAGTGCACCATTCTTCGTCGCTCTCAATATATTTCCATTCACTTTAACACAGAACTTTTGATGTGACACAGAAGTCTATTAAACATTAGTAGTCAGTAAATTAATAACCATCTACTACTTTCGTAACAGCCGATAGTGAAGAACTTCACTAATTCAGAAACCTATGTGTTCGATGGGAATTAATTAATAACAGTTTACTAAAATTTCAAATCCTTTCTGTCAGTTATAATACAATTTTGTAAAAACTTTTTAAGAATGGTCAGTATTTATTGTCCAACATACTAACACAATCAGACCATCGGTAATCAAATTTCATGCTGTTTTTTCGACTGCGCAATAAAATTATGTGTAGGCCTACACAAAAAAAATAATAATTTAAGCATAAAATGCACACACACACACACACACACACACACAATAAATGCACCACGTTTTGAAGAATAGGATTAACAGATGAAAATTAAGCGAATTTAGGAAATTAGGATGAACACTGCAAGCCAAGAATCGTGGAAATAACGTACAGTACATATTGCATTGACTGAAATGATAGACGACTTTAATCGCAAACATTATTTCTCATAAACAAAAGTCAACCTATTTTCTTATTTTTTTTAAGCCAAATTTCGATTTAAATGATTTCTCAAAATTATTGAGCCACTGAATAATTTGAAGTAAAATTTTCACGTATTTCGCAATAAAACTACAGTGATTAATAAAGTCATTTGAATTCTCAAACCAAAACAAATATGATACATGTGGCACAAAAGTCGGTTATAAATCAATACACCGTGAAATGCATATTTATATCAGCCGAAATTAATTAATTTTTGTACTAAAATATCTGTTTATTAACAAACAAGTACTAAAAATTTACGTAAAATCCATTTTTTAGAATCACTTAAAGCATCGCCATTATTATTATAAACTGTTACCATTTATCGCGCTCTCATTGTGTTGTGCACAGTAAGATTTCTGTTAACATCATTTTTGTTACTCTAAAAGATCATGCTTTCTGAAAAATGATGATGCACGCCCCATTTAATGTAGATTTTTTACGCCCTATAATATTACTCGTGAAAACTACTGTGATTAAAAAAGTTATCTGATTTTGGAAAGCAAAACAAATTTCAATATTGGTCTTTATAAGCTGGTTTATTACGGTTATATTTTACCTTCAACCAGGAATTTCGTTGCTTTAGAAACGTATGTGTCCACTGGGAAATAATTATAAAAATTTACTAAGTTTTCAAATCTTTAAACGTTTTTATACCATAACCAGCAGCATTATATTCACTGTTGTCGATCATCGCGCTTCTATTTTGTTTAATGTAGAAGCAAATAAGTGAACAAAAGCTTTGAATTACTTGCAAATGATGGTGGATCAGGTTCACAATTGTAAAATTAATAACTGCATATCGAAGGGTTATTAATAACTATCCAAATCTAAGTTCTAATGATGTCTCAAGATTTTTCAAAAACGACATTTTTAATGCATTTCCCTTTTTTTATTTTTCATTCCTATAAGCCGGAAGCGATATATTTTTATTATTCCTGTTAACATAAATTTTTATCAGTCTAAATGCTTTCTGAAAAATGATGACGCATGTCCCATTTGGTGTAGATTTTTTACGCGAGTATAATGTTACACGTGAGAAACTACTGTGATTAAAAAAGAGATCTGATTTTGGAAAGCAAAACAAATTTCAGTACTGAGCTTTACAAAGTAGTGTATTACGACTATATGTTAGCTTCAACCAGGAATTTCGTTGCTTTAGAAACGTATGTGTCCAGTGGCATATGATTATGAAAATTTTCAGATCTTTAGACGGTTTTCTACCACAGTCAGCAGCGTTGTATTCACTGTTGTCAATTATCGTGCTTCTATTTAGTTTAACGTAGAAGTGAACAAAAGCTTTGATTTACTTGCAAATGATGGTGGATCAGGTTCACAATTGTAAAATTAACAACTGCATATCGAGACACATTGGTTAAACTACCCAAGTCCAAGTTTTAATAATGTCTCAAGCTTTTTCGAAAACGACATTTTTTATGCGTTTTCCTTTTTTTATTTTTCAACAACTATGTGATCAAATAACTGTATTAATAATAAAAATTAACGCTGAATATCAGTTTTATGATTTATTATTGCATGTGAAAACATTAAATTTCAGTTTTCTGTAAATTCACACGAGAGGACTTTGGTAGTTTTACCAATAACCCCACAATATTAAGTCAGTAGGTCAATGAGATAAGATCATTTCCGGTATGTGTAAACAGCAAAAATTAAGAATCTTATGAACATCAAGTTCCGTCACCCGCTCTGTCAAACACCGCGCAGGCATTCAACGTTCAGATGACGACAGTTACGATTTCCACAAGGTCCTGAAGAAGACCGGGTGGACTGAAGATGGAAAGTTATTCATACTGGACGGTGAGAAGCGTTTCAACCACCTCTTGTCCTTCAGGTATCGGGAGGAACAGTGCTTTTATTAATGCAAGTGCTGCTTCTCCCGATAACTGAGGGCTAATGAGGTGATAGCAACAAAACGTGTTCAGGCTACGGACATAACATACGTCATTGAATACGGAGGACATGATTGCATCAATGGTATACTGTCGGCGTCCTTAAGCAGCGCCATGAGTGTCTGATCGGTCCCACTCGAGTGCGCACTCATATAACACGCATATGCGTGGAATTGTAATATTTGGAATTTTAGTATTTAACGACCTCACTTTGAGTGATTTTTTATTTCTGGAGACGAAACATATGTTTCGAAACGCGTAAATCAATCGAACGGAACACGAAGTCACTCGACGGAAGAAATACAGTAAATATTATACAGATTGTATTTCGATGTGTACCACCCAACGTTTTGTGAACGTTCTCTGTGAACTGATTCGTGGATTACAAACTCTACCCTATCAACTGTAGTATTTTAGCCTACATGCTGGTAAATCATCAGCCCATCTACGCCATTACAAAATGTCATTTTTGTGATCACTTTACGTCATTAACATCCTATTATTCAGATTATAGTTAATCATCTGTCGAATTGCAGTATGTGTAGGATACATATTACAACGGTGTTGAAGAGACTACACGCGCACACAGGTCCCTCCCCAACATGTATGTTCACAGCGCCAGCCCCAGCGCTTCTGCCGCTTTGTGCAGTATATATGAGTGCCACCCACTCCCTATTTTAACTCTGAACACATTCCGCACAATAGACTTACTCTAAAGATACGGCGATTGACTTCGAATGACGACTACGAATGTTTGCATTGTTGTGTTTATCAAATAACTAGAACTTTTTCGCGTTTACGATGCGGCGAACGGATAAAATAAAATTGTAGAGACAATACAAGGATTCGTGATACAATAAAAATGTATGCCTATGTGATGACTTAAAATTAAAATAATAACTAAAATTCATTATGATTGAAATACAACAAAAGTAATGTATCATATACCTTAGTTAAAAAATACTCGTCGCCTCCTTTATGACTTCGTTGTATTCAAGTGATTCAGCTAACTGATGTTTTATAGATATAGTCGCCAGACCACTTAGGCGAGTCTCGGACATATTCGATCTGAGATAAGTTTTAATAAGTTTGAGCTTCGAAAAAGTTCTTTCTCCGCTTACCACTGACACAGGTAGAATGTTAGCAAAATTCTTAGAGCGACACCAACATTTGGCGCGAACCCATACTCTTGAATAAATTTTAAAGTCTCGACATGCGTAATTTTATTTTTTCCCTCAATTTCAAAACTTAACATCCCGCAATTTGCTGCCCTTTAAAATTTGCCGCCCTGGGCAGTGGCACAGTTTGCCCCGCCTGGAGCCTGGCCTGTATGTTCATCACCGCACATGGTTAAAAACTGGTTGGTTTCTATCTGGTAGCTGCGTAACTTAAGTTGTACAATCGCGTTACTTTACGGTAGCCGCTTCATAGCCCCGCGAAAAGTGAGGGTAGTGGGGAGACTCAGTGTGCTCAGTTGTAACACTTAATTTCAAAAAGTCCGTCCTTTTACTGTTGCTACAGCCGGCTTTATGGGTGCCCTTAACTATTTAATTATTATAAATCAGGTTTTACACATTGTTGAAATTTCCGGAATTCATTCAACTAACCACTATTTGTACTTTTATTCAGTATTACTCGAAATTGTATCAATATGTATTTGTAATACCAGAACAATGTTATTTGTTACATAATGTAAATAATAAATAATTACTAGTATTGGCCGCTTTTCTGTCCTCAATTGTTTTATTTTCCTGAAATATTCAATTCTTTTTGCCTTTATCTCTTGACGCTTATTTAATACTCTTCTATTATTTCTAATCTTTTTCCATTTAAACCCTAAGTTTATAATAACTTTTCTTAAACATGATAAGCTCCTTAAAAGATTACGCTAGATTTAAGAAGTTGTTGAAGTTTTCGTACCGTAGAATATGTTTTTTGTGTTGAAAATAATAATTGAATGAAATACAGGCCTATACGGTAAATGTTTCTCGGTAAATGTTTTTGAAAACGCATCAACACTTACGCACTCAGTGAGATGTGCCGTTACACTGACAAAAACAGGGTACTGCGCATGTCACTTTCACCAAGGTTGCCGGCCACCATAAAGTACACAAGTAGTACATTGTACAGCTGCAAAAGGCCGTAGAGTACTATGTTAGGAGGTAAACAAACAAAAGAATAAGAAGATTATTCAGAATTTCAGAAGCGTTACAATTGCTGACAATATATACTGGACAATAATTACAGTATACAGTGTAGTATAGAAAAGTGCAAATATTACTTGACTGCAAAAATATCGAGAGGTGCAAATACATTTTCCAAACAATTATTTTTACTTCCATGTTCCATAAGGAAATGGAAGTATGGTGATGGCGAAAAAAATCGTGTTCGATATAAGGGCTGATTCTGATTGTACTACCCTCAAAACATGAAGATAAGTAATTTTTCTAAAATGTGTGTGTGTGTGTGTGTGTCTATGTGTAGAATTTTTTCTATGGCAAACGATAACAGCCGTAAATTCAAATAGAATCAAATAATTTTTTGCATACTTCCTTGAATTGTAGAGAACTCAAGGTCTGTTGATTTTGGTGAAGATCGGTTAAGGGAAAAAAGTAGTTTACCTGCAACATTTTATGTTTTAACAAGGGTAATTTTTTCTATGATGAACGATAACTGCCACACATTCAAACAGAATCAAATAATTTTTTACATATGTGCCTGAGCTGTGGAGGCCTATTGATTTTGGTGAAGATTGGTTACGGTGAAAGGGTAGTTTACCTGCAACGTTTTATGTTTCAACAATAGTAAAGTACTTAATTTTGATATATAAAGTATGTATTCTGAAAAGAAGGTCATAATAATCTACTGTAGAAAGGTAGATGAAATATCTATAAATGAAAAGGGTAGTTGAAGGAGGAGGGGATGATTTTCTATAAATGAAAATGATGGTTGAAGGGGGAGGGGATAATTGTTTATATGTGTACTACGTTATCTGCAACAAAGACGTAGTTTGTTGTTAAAATTCATTTCCGGGCTGTTTGGCCATAGTCCAATGTTTTCGGCAAAATCAGACGTTTCGGCAGTGCCATCGACTGCCATCATCAGTGAAAATCGAGTGCGATAACGTGAGGTGGTATACGTTAGTGACCACAGTACTGTGGTTAAGGCTGAAGTAATAAGTAGAAAGAAGTAGGTAGTTTCTATGGAAATGTTTCATTTTGAAAATGATTTTAAATATAAATCTTAGAACATGGAAGTCATGTATGGTTCTCCATACCGATATTTTCAGTACTGTTTTTAAGAATTTATTAGCTTCAATGGCTGGAGACGGGCAAGAAGGATCAATCGAGCAGTGATCATGTCCAACTTATCGTTATGCCGATGACTACAACACACTGCCGGACAGCAGTGGCCGATTTACTTATCGTTAGCAGAGTACAGAGTCATTGTTGCTCGTGGAGCAACAGGCGTCACCTCGCCCTTTGTCTAACACCGGAAGGAAGGAGAATCACAGTAATTCTTTGTTGCATATATGTAATAGTTAGTAGTGTAATATGTTTTAGTGCAGTTTGATGCAGTGTCTTGGTGTTTAAAATTAAAATTAAATAAAAGAACTATAATACTTAACAAGCGAACTTTTATTATGCAAGATGTGTGGTATACCTCTGTCTGTCTATATCCCTCATTCCTGGCTCCCGGCTCCCCCTCACCCATCTCACTCGCTCACTCACTCACTCACCCTCTCTCTCTCTCTCTCTCTCTCTCTCTCTCTCTCTCTCTCTCTCTCTCTCTCTCTCTCTCTCTCTCTCTCTCTCTCTCTCTCTCTCTCTCTCTCATCAGTCGACTTATTGATTTCATGAGGTGCTCCAGCTCTTCCTGTCATGAACCAATCACTTCAACCCCCAACACCTATAGCACTTCACATCCTCAAAAACAATCTGGTTCAGTTACTTCAACCCTTGCCTTGTCTGCACTTTCCCCGATACTGCATTATCCAGCACCATTTATTTGTGCTGAGCGTCTCAAATATTGCCCTTCAAACGATTCTCGAGTTTCTTCCACAAACGTCTACTTTCTCCCAGAACATGTCCGTCCGTTACTTTGTCCATAATTACTCTTTATTTTCAACACTCTCCTATAGCACTTCCCCTCAAATGTGTTTATTGTTGTTCTGTCACTGATTCGTATTGTCTAGTTCTCGTGTCCACCTGTTCCAGACGCGTTACGTTAGAAATTCTTACCTACTTTCTAATCCACTGACTTTTCTTTCGGAAGCACCTCTTTGGCTTGTCCTTCTCCCCCTCATTCTTTCTGATGCGTCCATCTTTTTAATACCGTACCCAATACATTAACTTACTCTAAATTGTCTTCACAATTTTAATATTTTTGAAGGATCCCTACTTTCTTTGTTAGAGCTTTTGAAGAACTTTGTTTTGCTTTTGTTGTCTTCTAAGTCAAATTCCTCTCCTTAATAATTTTGCATACCGCTTGTACATTTTTTTGTCTAGATCTGAATAGTAAGGAGCACAAATAGGCCTACATCAGGAAATCTTAATATTTTTATTGACTCAATGAAGTGTTTTACAGTTTTAAACTCTCTCTCATTTGTCTTACTGCCTCGTGTTATGTTAAACAACAATGACAAAAGCCTGCACGTCTGGTTTAGTCCTTTGCTTATTACAGTTTGTCTTTCTTGATCTAGCTCTCTTCCTTGATAAGTGAGTGATACACTCATATACTGCGAACATACATCCAAGCGTCTGGGAAACCTTCAGAACAGTACACTCATGCACAATGAACATAGCATACGACAGCAGTTTTGAAAGACATGTTTGAATTGGTATCCAAGTCACTTATTGACAAAATCTGTATGATATTTACCGTATTTCTTCCGTCCTATGACTTATTGTTGCGTTCGATTGATTTACGCGTTTCGAAACATATGTTTCGTCTTCAGAAAAATAAATAAATAAATAAAAGTGTCCGATCGGTCCGACTCGGGTGCGCACTCACGTAACGCGGATATGTGTGGAATTGTTTTTCAATATTTGCAATTTTAATATTTAACGACCTCGCTAAGAGTGATTTTTTTATTTCTGAAGACGAAACATATGTTTGGAAACGCGTAAAATCAATCGAACGCAACACGAAGTCACACGACGGAAGAAATACAGTAGACAGCAGTTTTACTTGGGCGCAATTACAGACGTTCACGCCACATACATTTTGGCCAATTGTGAGGTGACGAGTTTTCGCGGTCAAAGTCTAGATTATATTACGCTGAGTCGTAAATTGGTTTAAATGGGTTTTATGCCCTTGGCTGCTATTCTACGGACCCCGGCTTCCATAACGGCAACACTTGAAGACGCGTGTAGAAAGTATTAGCCAGAAGGGAAACTGTTAAGAAGTAGGGAATTTCTGATCCATAGACCTCTCCTTTCTCGCGGGACTGTTATTGCAGGAACGTAGGGGACAAACTCAAACTGCCTAGGACACTGACTGACTAAATATAAGAGATCTGCATTACTAAATACTAGAATATAGAAATACATTTTGAAAAATTCCAATACTGACTTATTGTTGTTACCGTCTGTTGCAGTTCAGGCTGTAAAGGAGAATATGGCGGAAAACACCACTTAAGAGTAAGTACATCTACATAAACATTAAAAATATTTACTACCAACGCACATCCGTAAAAGCGAATCATAATTTATATTATCGCAAAGCAATGGGACTATATACGTGTGTGTGTGTGTGTAGACACGCCCGGGCGGATGCGTTTTTTAAGTTCAACTTTTGGTATACTTAAGTTCAACTTTTGGTATACTTAAGTTCAACTTTTGGTATACTTAAGTTCAACTTTTGGTATACTTAAGTTCAACTTTTGGTATACTTAAGTTCAACTTTTGGTATACTTAAGTTCAACTTTTGGTATACTTAAGTTCAACTTTTGGTATACTTAAGTTCAACTTTTGGTATACTTAAGTTCAACTTTTGGTATACTTAAGTTCAACTTTTATCCACGTTCTTCGCATATAAGACATATTGTTACGACATTACAGAACGCTCTCGTGTATCCCAGCAGAGCCCAGCCGTAATGTTGTGTTCACACGTGACATTAACGTGCGACGCAATGTTACCTAATACAGAACATGCTCGTACATTCGATAGTGTTGTTCGACAAGCTTCTCGACTAGCCTAACGATGTGTGTTTCTGCCAAGGCCGCGCTGAAGTATCCTCTAGAACTTTCGAGTGTTCGTTAAGGACGAATATTATGGAATCCTGCAGACTTGCCGCTTAGTTTGAGTTTTATGTCGGGCGATTTACACAGTGCGTCTCAAGTGGTGTACTAGTGAAAAGTGATTAAATGCTAAAATGACAGGGTCTGCCAACCCTTCAATCAAGCAAATGACATTGGCCGAAGAAGAAGTCAACCGGTCTGGTCAAGAAGGAATGGAAGAAGAACTAGCAGAGGAAGTACAAATAAGTGTAACGGCAAAAGAAGTGACTGGAAAGCTAACTACGGGTTCAAGGAAAAGCCCTTGTTTGTTTCTGAGTTAATAGAAGCGCCCGGTGGAAAAGTTGCTGAAGATGAAATTACGCAAAATATTGCTGACGAGAACCAAACAGACTTGGATCAGCTAATGGCGTATAGGTCATCAGTACAAGACACGATCGGCATGACTCCAGCAAAATTGGTATTTGGGCGGGAGATTCGTCTTCCTGGGGACTTGATGTTCGGATCACTTGAGACTCAGTCCCAAGAGCCAAAGAACTATTCCTCGCAACTAGAAAACCAACTGCGAGAGACGAACCGCGTGATAAGAGGACGGCTGAAGATAGCCAGTGATAAAACGAACCTCGGTATGATAATCGCAGCAATAATGTGGGTTTTCAAGAAGGAGATCAGGTTTGGTTGTGCAACCCAAAGTGCTGTCGTGGTCGCTCACCTAAACGTCAGACTAACTGGAAGGACCTTACACTGTAAAAAAGAGAAGCAACGATGTTGTCTATCGGATTCAACAGGAAGGACAGCGAAAGTTCAAGGCCGTCCACCTAGATCGCCTGGCTATTGTTACCTAGCCACCTAGTGTTACACCATTACAGAAAAAGTTCTACATGTTTCTCGTGTATCCCAGCAGAGCCCAGCCGTAATGTTGTGTTCATACGTGACATTTAACATGCGAGGCGATGTCACCTAATACGGAACATGCTCGTACATTCGACAGTGTTGTTCGACAAGCTCCTCGACTAGCCTAACGATGTGTGTTTCTGCCAAGGCCGCGCTGAAGTATCCTCTAGAATGTTCAAGTGTTTGTTAAGGATCCATACTATGGAACTTTGCGGACTATAAATAGCCCATATTTTCCGCTTTGTTTGAGTTTTATGTCGGGCGGTTTACACAGTGCGTCTCAAGTGGTGTATTAGCGAAAAGTGATTATAGTGCGGAATCCTTTATAGTTGACATTATTATTTGTGTGGACAGATTAACTTGAATTATTGTACGAGTATAAGCTTGTTGAATAACTTGATGATTAAAAACTGTTAATTGTGATAATTAAAGCTGGTTTTCAGTGACTTCATTGGTGTCTTGTATTTTGCTTTCTACTGTACCATACGACGATCAGTTAAACCGTCGTAACAATATTAAGATGAAATATAACTAACGCATTTAATGACTAACTTATAAACAAACACAAACAATATCACTACCATAAAAAAGGATGCACTCACCACGTTCTTAATCAACACTGCAAGAAAAGTCACCAAAATATTTAGAATCGCAGATTCAGAAATAGCAACAAAAGAAGAAAAAAGTACAAAATTTAAATAATGAATTGTAATCAACTGATTTTATAAAAATTTAATGGAAACGTTACAACATTTCTACTTGTACAAAAAGTTTTAAATTTTCAAGAACGACTCTAAATGTATATTTTGATTAAAATTTCCTATAACTTCATACCCCACATGAACTATTGAGATTTTTCCAAAATTTGGAACCTCGAAATTTGCCTCCCTTACATTTTGGGAAGATCAATCTTCCGAAATTTGCCTCCCTTACATTTTGAGAAGATCAACAGCCTCGTTTAGTGTAAAAGTATAGCCAAATTTGATTAAAATTGGTGATGAGTGCAGAACTTGTCAGTCACATCCCAAAAGACAAACAGACAGATAGATAGATAGACAGACAGACAAATGCCAATGGTCGAGTTAAAACCTGAATATTCTTTCGCACGGTCAATTGGCGGTGCTATGTCTACACTATAATCTGTACTTTTAAAGACCGTAATTAAGATATATATTCGAATGCCATATCCATATGTTTTCTGCAGAACCTGCCTGAACATGAACATATGATCCATTGCAGGTTGTCATTAGATAATTCACTTTGGTATTTCCCACTGATTGTATAACACTACTACAGTCAGTTATACATAAGATATGCTAGAATCTGATATACAACTTGAGGAACATACTGTCTACATAAATGCGCGTAATCTATCGGTCTATATAGTAAAATTATACCTAAATGCTATACATCGGCTCTGTAAATTTTCCTTATAGGCTATTTACCTGCCAATATTAGGTGATATAATGCTCCCACTCCCTCTTTAATCAATTCAATTGGTATTTCATCCATTTATCTCGCGTTTCCTCCATTATTTGTTAACTGCCCTCTACTCGTTCCTCTTCCATATCCCCTTCTATTTAATTTTTAACTGGAATTGCTCTGTTTCCAATCGTTCTTAAACTGCTTATCTTCTTGAGATTCCTTCCACTCTCTGCATTACATTACATTCCTATAGGTACATAGTAAGTCTTGGTTTTAACTTTCTTCTGCTGCTACCGACATTCAAATAAAATTTTCTCGTTACATTATGATTAAGTAGCTCCTTAGTTCCCTGAAACAGTTGTCACAAAAATATCTTTTTTCGCCTTACTAATTTTTTAGCTGATGTCACAGTTTCTTACGTTCTTCTTGCGTTTGTCTAGTTCTCCTATCCTCTATCCGCACGTAACGGGATTTCTAAAGAAGAATATATCATTAACGGTTGATCAGGTCGATAATTATATGTAGGACAGTAAGGGTCGGCTAAGAAATGACTAAAATTCTTCTTAAGGACCAGTGGCACCCTGTTCTGATTCGTATGAAGTAGGCGTAGCTCGGAAATGGGATAACACCTTACTTAATAGTAAGTGAATAATGTGTAGAGAAGTAACACTAGAACTACAAAAAAAAAACGACGAAATTAAGAACTTCGTGAATCCGAGAATAAACGAAATCTCATTTTAATAAAGGAAATAAGTGATGAGGGAAATTAAACATATTTTTTAAAAAGAAAAAATTAATATTATTCTGTGATGGGCGTACTGTGGAATTCAGTGATACTAAAATAAATTATTGACAATAAAGTGGAAGAAATTGTGTTTCGAGTCGGACTGGCTTAATGACGCCACTTAATGACGAAACGTATGTCACCTACCACACACCTTTCGGCCTTACGATAAACATGATCAGAGGAAATACATTTAGGACAAGACCAGTGCCGCCAAGAAAAGAGGTGACAGATACGGACATCATAGAGAAGAGAAAAAACACGTATGTTCAGAACGTCATCTCTAAGGAGACTATAATATTTCTGAAAGGAACAACAAGGTCGATCTGTGGTTGTTCAGCCTATGAATGTGTCGTCCCCATTACTCGCTATAGCAAATACGGGAAAACATTAATAAAACTGCGTTGCTTTTAAAACCTTGAATACACCGATTTCTGAATAACAATTATGTAGGTCTCTAACTTGAGGTATATTTTCTCTACACGTGCCACATTTTTGTTCGTCAATATACTTTAAGAAACCAGCTTGTTAAGTCCATCATTCTCTACACGTCCTCTGTTCGCGGTGTAGCTAACATTCTGTGGTTAATGGGCTGGGGATTCGCTTGGAATTAGGAAGAGTCTCTCGGGCCCATTAACTATAGAAAGTTAGGTGATGACTTCAAGAGGATGCAACAACAAAGAGATTCTGTTATTATAATGAGTGGATGTGAAATAAATAACGGCTACTGTCTTTCACTACCACTCATTCTCTCTCTTCTGTATCCGTGTATTACGTCATGCCATATCAGGTTTTTTTTTGGTCTATTGCAGATTTGCCTGAACAAAATCCATTTTAGTTCCCAAGATTTTTATGTACGTGTAAGCAACGTTTGGTAAAATTTGCATGTACACGTGTGCATATTTGCTAAAATTACGTTTGGTTTAATCGTGTTTACTTGGAGATCAACGTTCTGGTTAAGATCGTTTTGACGTCATTTTCATTGAAGAATAGTATATCATCTGAAATTTATTTGACGTCTGACACTATATCTAGTAAACATCATATTCTACCGCGATGAACGTTATGGTCTCCAAAGTAACAGCTTTTCCGAAGACGAACTGGAGGAAAGCAGGGCAGTCATTCACTGAGGACGGAAGACACGTTTCAACTACTTCTTCTCCTTCAGGTATCGGGGTGGGTTTAACTTGAATTAAGGCAAGTTTGTTCATTCTGATACTTGAGAGGAAATGAGGAGATAGCGGCAAAACGTGTTCAGGCTACGCCATCGGCATTGTGGAAGAAGACAACTGCACAACGGTCATTTCGTGTCGCAGGGATTTTGCTTACTCCCGGCGTATTGACACAGTGACAAGGTATAGGAATTGTTGTTTGATGTGTCACGTACAAGTAGACTTTGTCAGCTCATCCCCGCAAATTAAAATATCGATATGGGTAACCATACATGACTTCCATGTTCTAAGATTTATATTTAAAATCATTTTCGAAATGAAATATTTCCATAGAAACTACTTCTGTCTACTTCTTTCTTCAGCCTTAACCACCGTACTGTGGTCACTAACGTATACCACCTCACGTCAGCACACTCGATTTTCACTGATGATGGCAGTCGATGGCGCTGCCAAAACGCCTGGTTTTGCAGAAAAAATTGGAGCACGGTCAAACAGCCTTGGAAGGAATTTTAACAACAAACTACTTCTTTGTTGGGGATAATAAAAATTATCCCCTCCCCCTTCAACTACCCTTTTTATTTATAGATATTTCATCTACCTTTCTACAGTGGATTATTATGACCTTCTTTTCAGGATACTTTATTTATCAACTTTAAGTACTTTACTCTTCTTAAAACATAAAATTTTGCAGGTAAACTACCCCTTCCCCTTAACCGATCTTCACCAAAATCAATAGGCCTTGAGTACTCTACAACTCTGGCACATATGAAAAAAATTATTTGCTTCTGTTTGATTTGTTGCAGTTATCGTTCGCCATAGAAAAAATTAGTCTTCTTAAAACGTAAAACGATGCAGGTAAACTACCCCTTCCCATTAACTGATCTTCACCAATATCAATACGCCTTGATTCCTCTACAATTCGGGCACATATGCAAAACATTATTTGATTATGTTTGAATTTCCGGCAGTGATCGTTCGCCATAGAAACAATTCTACACACACACGCACACACACACACACACACACACTTTTCAGAAATTACTTTTCTTCATGTTTTGAGGGTAGTACAATCAGAATCAGCCCTTATGTCGAACAGGATTTTTTTCGCCATCACCATACTTCAATTTCCTTATGGATCATGGGAATAAAAACTGTCATTGTCGGGTGTCGGGGTCACTTAATTCCACAGCCTCTCAACATGTATTGAAAAGTCTCTATATTTACTGTGTCTATACAATAATAAATATATTTTCCGTTTCCTTCATTACGAGATTATAATAACGTGAGAAATTTATATCTAATAGTAGACAGGCTTTATTCTGCTTATCTCTTACAACTGTTTCTGCTTTATTGTTGGCTGTAGCTCTGTCCGTTTGCAGTTCCATATTCCACAGGATTGTTGTCTGATCTTCAGCAGTCTCCGATTTGTGATTGTACCGGTTATTTGTGAATTGAACGTTAAACTTTTACATATGTCTCACTCTGTCACAGTGGTTCCCGAAGTGGGGTCGGCGACAATGTTTCAGGGGCTCCGCAGACTCTTTTAAGAAAAAATAGAATATACCGTAATTTTCTCCGGGTTTTTATGCTCTAAAATATAGATCTTCATTTTAGAATCACTAAACAATTAGTAGAAGAATCCAGTATTTTTTTGGTTCAAACTAACTGTAATTGTAAAAGTAATTTCAAACTAATGGCTTTAATACTGTCTTTAAATCATGTCGTGTAGTAGATCAGTTTGTCCGCCGAACAGACGAGACCTCTCTCTTACAGTACAAGAAGATTAATCGGCTGAACTTTCAACTGATAGTTCATTAAAATTACAGTTTTCGAAATTACAACTAGCTGACTTCTGGGTATATGTAATGACTGACTATCCTGAACCCTGAACTCGGAAAAAGAGCTTTGAAATGTTTAACTGTGTTTTCCTCTACTTACTTGTGTAAAACCCCAGTCTCCCTGCTCACGTACTTAGAGCCAAAGTTAAGAGATAATTTGATGTCGGGAGTTATGTAATATTGAAATTAACAGACATTTAACGATAATTATGCTAATTTATGCAAAATTTAATTATTCAATTAAATTATAAAGTGTGACTAGTTAATCTGATCATGCAAATATTAATAATCAATCAAATAACTGAATGTATCCGTTACTAATTAGCATAATTAATGAGACTCTATATTTCGTTGTTATTGAAAACAATATAAGAAAATTTATCAAAACAAATCAATTGACGTTAATATCTTTTGATGTTAAGGTTTGGAACAATAATGAACGCATAAAATGTATAACAAATAGAATGCTTGTTTATTACACATTACTCAAGTTAACTTCCAAAACACATATATAAATGATTACCTGAAAATACATTCAGAAACATATAAAACATAAATCATAATATAAATCTGTTTTCGTTGATGGCTGAAAACATAACATACAACATGGTAAACATACATAAACATAGACAAATCAAATATTATTCACCTTAAACTAATGCGTTCATTATGTGTCTCAGATGAGTAGCTTTTATATTCATAATATATTTAACATTATCTTCACTAAATGATTATACAATTTCTCAAAGGTGTCGGTTCTTGGAAAAGAGACAGAGCAGCAGTATTATTATAATATTAAAATCATGAAGACTTAACTTGACATTTTGAATATCCATTAATCCATCGGCGAAATTTCCTGCTTACTGGCGACTCCATGTGTGGTCCTTCCGTTGATTGGATGTTTTCACTATCACTTTGAAACTCGCGATGAGAATTCACTCGCGGCGTACGTGGTGTGGTGTTGGTGTTACCCGTCTTTACTAACAGTTTATAGAGTTCTGTGTAGTGTAGACACAACCATCATTAGTGGGTTGTGTTCAAATAAAATGTCTATTACAAAGATGCTTCATGTAACTGTTCATGTTCTATTTAGCTTGGTCGTAAATGTGCGTTATGTTATACACTTGTGTTTATGAATATTGAGTTCTCTTATTGTTCATGTGTCTGCACGACTAGAATAATTAAGTCTGAATCATGTTAAGTTTATGATAAGAATCACAATGTCCGAAGTTGATACACAAAAGTTCTATTATTGAGATGTCACTTCACTTGTTAAAAGTTACTAAGTTCCATAATGTCGAATAATGAATAATACTTCAATGTTTATAGTACTGAACTCGAAAGTATAACGATACTTAGATAACTTCGCACGTTCAAAAGTTAAAGTAACTAAGTAAATAAACTGCGCGATTCTGCGGTAAACTTGCGTAAAACTGAGTTAATAAAACTGAGCACAAAATTTTTATGAGACTGAGAAGCTCACGTACTCTGCAAACGGTTTTTATCAAACGTTTTTACCACAATGCAATTTTCTGTCTTCCACGCCTTCGGTTGTTCCCGATAGGTCCAAGACTTCCTTCCACTTTGAAGATCTTTGGTTTTCGACTCTCTGATTTGCTGCCCTGGTTGTCGCCATGACAACAGTCCTCTCCACTTGCTTCTTCGGAAGATGCTAACCTCTGTTTGGCTGTTGAACATCCTTTGAAATACACAGCGAAGGACATCGCACTATTTCTAAGAATATAAAGTAATTGTTCGCCTGTCTGTCAAACCTTTGTTTCGTGAGTTTCCCAAGGTCTGTAGTTACACCCTCGCTAAGAATCCGTATCGTCCTGTTCCTTGTTCAGCTTCCACCCCATTTTTTCTACCAATTAATAACTTCTTGTTCGCTGTCATTCTGAGTTGCCTCCACGATTTCTCGTCGTAAATATAAGTTGTCACTCTGGCGTTGTTTTCATGCTGTGCGACATGGTCGTCTGTATTCATTGGGTATTTGCTGTATTGTCTCTGTACTGTCGAGACCTTTGTAAATCCTTTGTCAGTGAGTATCTCTTTTCTTACGTTCACACGTGTTGGCTTAACCCTACAGCGTCCCTTCGTTACAATTTCTGCGTACTTGTGTCACTGGACTCTGCTCTTTGTTCGGTTTGTTGTGATGTCGTAAATTTGAGTTGAGTTTGGTCTGTCAAAGTCGATCCCAATTTCCTTTGTTGCGTTAAGTCAAACGTTGTCTTATTGTCTCGTAGCTGGCGTCGGGTTGACGTGTTCTTAATTGCCTTTATTTATTGCTCTGGTTTGGGTTGGTGACCTGACTGTGTGAGAATGCACTGCTCGATCAGAAAATTTATAAATTTGAAAATTTTTGATCGCTATAGACATTTAAAGATATTAAAGAGCTAATTGTGCAAAAGCAGCTTCATTGTTCACATTAAACTATGTTTCATATCATTAATATTATAATTTTGGAAATTAATAGAATTTTGATTTTAATAGGTACACTTTAATTAAAATATAAGTTTCTATCATATTTACTGTTTGTTTTATTTCAGAGCTCAGACGGGGTCCGTGAATTTTAAAATTATTGGGGGAGGGTCCGGGTACTGAAAAGTTTGGGAACCACTGCTCTATCAGCTTTGCATTTGAATCGTGATGTGTGGAAGCATGTATCTTCTGTGGAAGAATGGATAGAACTCCCACTTGTCAGATGCCCAATGATTTCAGATTGATTGTCACATAATCTACACTTGTCATTCAGTGGTTTTTTGCCTTTTCAGTAATTAATACTAACTGCTTGATCTTGACACGTAGCTACTAATGCATCTATTTTCTCTTTCACGTCTGCCTTAGTAAGCCACAGGTTTGTAAGTTTTTTGTTTATATGTTCTGTCCTTATTTTTCTTAGGCGATGTCCGTGCAATGCTTTCCCTACCCATTCAATTTCGCATTTGTTTAGTAGTCTTTTTATCTTGTTATTTGTATTCTCTATCACTATTCTCTTTCAGCACTCGCTATCACTGATTTCATTGTATCTCTTTCCTGATTACATTTTTATAGAATAAACTCAATTGATAGTTTATAGGCCTACTACACATTGTGTTGGAACCGATAACACACTATGTTAACTCGCTACTTGCGTTTTCGAGTCTCTTTACTCACCTTCAGACTGAATTCACTAAAACAAGTAACTTAAAAAATAATCTTCCTCCTTATATATCTTATCCTCTATCAGAAAGCGTCGTCTTCACGTAAACAAAATATCGGTATGGAAAACCATACATGACTTCCATGTTCTAAGATTTATATTTAAAATCATTTGCGAAATGAAATATTTCCATAGAAACTACTTCTTTCTACTTATTCCTTCAGCCTTAACCACAGTACTGTGGTCACTAACGTATACCACCTCACGTTATCGCACTCGATTTTCACTGATGATGGCAGTCGATGGCACTGCCGAAACGTCTGGTTTTACAGAAAACATTGGAGCACGGTCAAACATCCCGGGAAGAAATTTTAACAACAAACTACTTCTTTGTTGTAGATAACGTAGTACACATATAAAATATCGGTATGGAAAACCATACATTACTTCCATGTGTGACGATTTAAAGGCAATTTAAATAGCACAAATAAATTTTGTTGTTCTTATAACAAGTGAGAGTATAATCCAACCTCCCTCTGTACCTAGATACCTGTATCAACTTGTAAAAAGGCTAGTACGAACATGCAAAGTACACTGTTATTAAGCGAAAACTAATAATCATTCTATTTAAATAAAAGACGTAATAATAATAATTGAAATACCTAACTCCTAACTAAGAAAAGGTAGGATAATTTATAGTAGTTACTTAATGGACAATTAATAATAATAAAAGTACGAACTACTTTTCTCTCTGCGTGTAAACTGCGCCCGCTTCACTACTCTCTGCCGCTAAACTAACCCCAGTCGACCGAGAATCTCTGACATGTAAGCAGCTTGAAAATGTGTCGTGAAGTTAAACTTATGTTTATGTTGCTAAAACGATGTAACAAGAAAGTTAGTGTTTCTTATTTACATAATCCACATGTAGCTAAAACGAAATGAAACTTAAAACTAGTAATGTAGTTCAGATGTTGAGAAAATATTATTAATAAAAAAAAACTTAGCCGACACATCTCTTTATGAAAAGTAAGTGGGAAGATATGTTCCATACCATGTAAAAGGTAACATTAGTGCTGTTAAAAAAAAATCAAATGTGAAAAGTGAACACCAACTTCAGGAGTGAAGTTACGACAACAACTGTACGAGCTCCAAGTAGCAGAATCCCAGCGTCATGACCTAGATCACAATTCTGAAACAACAAACTAAATGGAGGAACCAGAAGGACAACGAACTACATCCAGGAAAACCTACTGAAGAGGATCATCAAGACGACCAGCCGCAGATTCACGTTATACTCAGGTGACACTAAACCGTAACTTCTGTGCATATATTGTTTTTAACAACCTCAACAAAAAAGAACAGTAAAGTTTCTTGTAAAGACTTATTTAAATCACATAAATATTAGCATATTAATGTTTGTAGTTTCTGTAATGAGATAATAGTAATCTGATGATGGTTAAAGGTAAAGTTAATATGAAATTACATCGGAAAAATTCTTCAAATAGTTTGGATGATGTTGCAGTATGTTAGAATATTATAAAGTTAGAACCCGGATCCGTGGTAATCAAAGTAATACACAGCTGTATGATTTTGAGATACTAAGAGTAACAATTTAAAGAGTATTTGATGCAGAATCTATAAGAAATTTCTTTTAAAGTAAAGTAAAAACAAAAAGATAACCATTAAAGGTATTATGTTTAAATCCGTAGTAAAATACAATAATAAAGAGATGTTTTCGCTAATATCCAGAGAGGGAATACATTTATGTAACCTTGCACAAATTCCTGATATATACATTGTCATAATTTGTTGGTAAGTAAATTTTACTAACTACGGCAGCTAGTTGAATTAACAGCAACCAATTAAACTGGTTCCCTATGTTATAATGTCTTAACAGGAGAGACGTTATACATGTTCTAAGATTTATATTTATAATCATTTTCGAAATGAAATATTTCCATAGAAACTACTTCTTTCTTCAGCCTTAACCACAGTACTGTGGTCACTAACGTACCACATGTACCACCTCACGTTAGCGCACTCAGTTATCACTGATGATGGCAGTAGATAGCACTGCCGAAACGTCTGGTTTTGTAGAAAACATTGGATCAAGCCCAAACAGTCCAGGAAGGAATTTTAACAACAAACTACTTCTTTGTTGCCGATAACGTAGTACACATGACATATAAATAAAAATTATCCCCTCCCCCTTCAACTATCATTTTCATTTATAAAAAATTACCCCCACACCGTTCAACTAGCCTCTTTATTTATAGATATTTCATCTACGTTTCTACAGTCGATTATTATGATCTTCTTATCAGGATACTTTATTTATCAAAACAAAGTACTTTACTCTTGTTAAAACATAAAATGTTGCAAGTAAACTACCCTTTCCCCGTAACCGATCTTCACTAAAATCAACAACCCTTGAGTCTTTTACAAGTCAGGAACGTATGCAAAAAAATATTTGATTCTGTTTGAATGTGCGGCAGTTATCTTTCGTCATATAAAACATTAACCTTGTTAAAACATAAAACGTTGCAGGTAAACTACCCCTTCCCCTTAACCGATCTTCACCAAAATCAACAGCTCTTGAGTTCTCTACAATCCAGGAACGTATGCTAAACATTATTTTATTATGTTTAAACCTACGGCAGTTATAGTTCGTCGTAGAAAAATAACGGTATGGAGAACCATACACCGTTCAACTAGCCTCTTTATTTATAGATATATCATCTACGTTTCTACAGTGGATTATTATGATCTTCTTATCAGGATACTTTATTTATCAAAACAAAGTACTTTACTCTTGTTAAAACATAAAACGTTGCAGGTAAACTACTCCTTCCCCTTAAACGATCTTAACCAAAATTAATAAACCTTGAGTTCTCTATAACTCACGCACAGATGCAAAAAATTATTTGGTGTTGTTTGAATTTGCGGCAGTTATCGTTTGCCATAGGAAAAATTCTACACACACACACACACACACACACACACACACACACACACACACACACACACACACACACACACACACACACACACACACACACACACACACACACACACACACACACAGAGTTTTGAAAAAATGACTTTTCTTCACGTTTTGAGGGCACTACAATCAGAATCAGCCGTTATCTCGAAAACGATTTTTTTGCCATCACCATACTTCCATTTCCTTATGGAACATGGAAGTAGAAAAGAAGGTAAACGACCTTTGAACCTGTTTTTTTCTCTGCATATTTTTAAAAAAACATGCGGATCCTCAGAAAATAATTTATTTTATCGATATGTATTACTTTATCAATAACAAATTCTATTTTTGAGCTTTCGCCAATAATTTTTTAATATTTATTGTAATTGCTCTTTTGTCTCGCGTTTAACATACCTTTTCTTCCTTTGTTTCTTCTAATTATCATATGTCGCAAATTAGTTTTCTTCATTATTTTTCTAGTCTAGGCTACCGTGATGGATCTTCCTGGTTAATTTTTTTTTGTATCCGAGCCTGCTGGTTTCCTAAGTTCTGTAGCTGTATACACTATGCTATTATTCTGAAATGGTTATTGTCCCAGCTGTTTTCTTCCGCAAGATCAAATCTATAACTTTATTAATTTATATTTCTTCTCTTTTTTCTACAATTTAAAAGAAAATTTTCTTAACGGTTGTCTTGTCTCCAACTTTGTAGGTTTTTTTTTTAAAGCCGTCATTAAAATTATGTTCGTTCTTTTTGTTCCACTTCTTGGTTTTCTTTTTTCTTGTTACCTTCACAAGATGTACCTTCTTACTTGTTTGTTCATATTCCTCTTATTCTTATCTTTTCCACTTTCTTGTTGTTGTTATTGCTATTATTGTATTATAAACGTGGTTGACATACAATTTTTATATAAACCGTTTTTCATGTTTTCTTATGTCATACTTTCTGTAGGCAGGTATAGGCTACTTCTTGATCATGACATGCTATGCTGTTGTCGCATTTCCACTGTAAAGAGCTTAATTCGTGAAGCTAAGCAACAGACTGCAAATCGTACATCTGTCAACAGTATTCCAGTTGTTTGTGCCTTCTTGTCACTATTGGGTTGGGATTTAGAGCATACGATTTAAAATTCCTGCAAAGAAGTATAACCTCTTCTCTTGAGTTATAACAGAGGGAACCCAAAGTAATTGGTTCGGCCAATTACTTCAGGCTGCCTTATTCGGGACGAGCTGAAATTTAAACAGAACAACACACAGTAAATATAAAAGGAATCATGGAAGGGAAAACTTTTGATTTATGTACTCAGTATATGTGCGCAACAAGAAGATTTCCCTTTATTAAACATTTAAAATAAAACAAATGACATTTACTCAAAAACAGATCCCATTACATTATTAATTAAATTATTAACTTGTTTAAATTGCTTTATATAGACTGTGGGATCACAACAAATTATATTTAGCTTTTCCCCGGATCCGGGTAACCATTTGGTATTTAGTCTTTAAACTTTAAAAATTAATTATATTCAATTCAAGATATTAGCTTGCAAGACTGTTACTTTTACTTTTACTTTTACTTTTAAGTTTCATTATTATTCTATTTGAAGAATGGTATTAATTATACTACGATACGTTAAAATCTAAACTGTTACAATTGCAAGAAGCCTGAATAGTTACAATTAAATTCTTAGATTTAAATTTTTATATTCTTATAAAGTCAATCGTCTCTGAAAGTCTCTTTAAGAGAGTATTGTGTTACAATTACTATTATTATTATTCCTCGATAGACGTGCTATCGAGTCACCTTTAATTTGGGATGTAGAAGTCTCCTCCATATGGTTACATCTTGGGAATCCTAAGAGCGTCGTCCTCGTCTAGGTCCGGTCTCAGTTGTTCACGGCTTAAACGTCTGCAGGATAGAGTGGGCCTTCTACACTGGTACTCGTTGATTCTCAGATGTCTCGAACTGCATTATTGGTCGGGTCTACTAGAGTTGTAATTCTGATGATTCATGTCTCCAGGCAGGATGTTGTGAAGAGTCGTCAATCGGAGAAGATAGCTGTTATAGTTATTAACACTCGTACTATTGGTTGTCACATATTTCTTCTTGTTACAACGTTTTTTTAATTTTTCTTTCTCTTAACGTTACATATTACACTCTTTTGTAGCAGTTAGTAAAATACATAAGAATTAATCCAAACTAATAACCAATTACATAACATTTCAACAGAGCATTTCGCTCGTGCGTGTGCACTGCTTGGAGTCGTCATAGCGAGAGTGAGATTTTTTCGTCCACTACCACTGGTACAGGACAATAGATAGTGGGGTGTTTATTCCGCGAGAATATAGTCCCGGTCTCTCTCTAAATAAAACTTTTTTATTTATACAAACTATCGCTAGATAAAAATACATCATTTGAATTAGTTGTTTTCGTGACTATCTGTGTCTTCAGATTCTTTAATTATTAACATTATTTTTCTATATTATTTTAATTACAGAAGACTCGGTAAACATGTCGAGTCCGGTATCAACAGGTAGGCGCCTGATAACAAGCAAAGGGTTAAATGCGACAATAATAATTATTTACAATATGTCTTTTCTTTACCGTTTCTTTGCCCTTATTAATTACTACTTCCATTCACACTTAGTACCTACATGTTTTTTATTATCATTGTGAGATTTAAATGGTTAATTGTTCGCAACTTAAAATTTTTTATTTCTTTATTTTTTTTTTTAATTGTCACAATTTAAATCGTCACATACTCCGCCTCTTAACCAACACCGACTCCGGAAAATTTGGTTAGATACGTACCGAGAGTATGCTTGGGGAGTACAGTGTTAAATTTCTCTCACCCGTTTCTAGCTGTATGTAATTACTAACAGCATCGGTCATTCTTGACTTGCTGATTCTTACTATTTATACATATACTTCATATTTTACACACTAATTCGATGACTACATAAAATTCACACACTATAAAAGTATTTTCAACATTCTAAATTTTCTTAACTCTACTACTTATGACTACTACCGGATTTTTCTTTTTCTTGAGAGTTTCTCTAGTTATAGAATTTACTCTTTAATTACTCCATTTTTTTTATTATTGGATGTCAGCTGACTTCTTGCTTTGCTCTACTTTCGATGAAGAGGATTCAAGGTTGATCAGGCCTCGTACCTACTTATACGACAAGGTAGCCAAAGGTTACTTAAGTACTTTTGCAGTTGAGTACTAAACATTGTCTTCACATTTATTTATTTAATTGGCACTCTACTATTTTCTTCTTCAAGATAACGTTTTATCTGTGAAATATGTGTCCTTCGCACATATTTGTGAGTAGAGGGTTCATACAGAGTTACAGTTACCGGAGTTAAGTATTTTTGAATTTGATAAGGACCGCACCATCTGTATGATAGCTTGGAAGTTGTCTTATCGACTGCACTACTCGTTGGGTGCGTTTTATACATAACTAAGTCTCCGATTTGGTACTTTACTTTATTATTATTATTCTTTTGCTCGTAATATTTCCTTGACTTCGCTAAGTTTGTTCGTAAATTAGCACGCGCTTCATTCCATATTTTCCTAATATTTTTATCCCTAATTTCAAGGGGTAATAATTCATGTATTTTCCACTTTGTGGATAATGGGTGGTTAGGTTTATACTTGAACAATAATTCGAATGGGGTAGACTTATGTCCTTCATGATATGCCGAATTAAAGGCGAATTGTATCCAGGATAGGTTCTGGTCCCACGAAGTATGGTCGTTAGCATGGTGGGCTATTAAAGCAGATTTTAGGTTTCGCAAATACCTCTCAGCTATATTACCTTGCGGAGGATACTCTGTAGTGGTAATGGTCTATACCTAGTTTGAAACACATGTTCCTGAATTCCTTAGACTTAAACTGTGGTCCGTTGTCCGACACTAGATGGACTGGAATACCGAATTCTTTGAATAATCTATTCTGTAGAATGCTTACTGTTGTCGTAGCTAAAGCTCGCCGCATGGGGTACATCCAGACGAATTTACTAAAAGAATCTACGCAAATTAGTAACATTGTATTTCCTGATTTGGAACGTGGGTAGGGTCCAGAAAAGTCTAAATAAATTTTGGAGAATGGGGTAGCAGGAATCTCAGATATTAACTGACTTATTTGGCTGTTTCTCGCTGGTTTGCTGAGTGCACACAACTTACACCTTTTTACAAAGTTAGCAATCTCACTGTTCATATTTTCCCAGTGGTATTCTCTACGAATCCGATGTATGGTTTTATTTATTCCCATATGTGCTCCAATGGGGGAAGAGTGATAATATTCCATTAGCATAGGTTTAATAATATCCGGGGCGATGATTCGTGAATATTTTCCGTTCGCTATTCTACAACATAATACTTTCTTACTTAATAGGTATTTTTCTGACTTGTTTCCGTTTTCAAGTTGTTCGATAATCGGACTCAAACGTGGGTCTTGTTGTTGATAATGGGCTAAATCCGTAAATGCAAGAGGAAATTCGGTAATTAACGTATTAATAATCGGTGTCTCTCTACTCTTGTTTTCGTAATTATTACTACTCGGCTGGAACATACGTGACAGGGTATCGGCAACTACGTTTTGGGTGCCTCTCATATGTTGTACTTTGAACTTAAAACAATTTAATCTTAATACCCATCTTCCGATACGACCTAATTGTTTTGGGTGATTTAGTAGCCAGGATAAAGCTTGATTATCTGTTTCTAACAAAAACTCTTTATGTTCTAAAAATGGTTTGAACTTCTCAAACGCGAAAACGATAGCTAAACATTCTAATTCGTAAGCAGAGTATTTCTTTTCTTGGTCTGTCAGGGTGCGTGAAGCGTAACTAATTGGTAAGCGAGAGTTATCTACTTCCTGATATATTACTGCACCTAGGGCGACACTTGAACTGTCTGTTTGCACAACAAACGGTTTAGTAAAATCGGCTAATTGTAGTACAGGGGGTGATATGATGCTTTCTTTTAATATCTCAAATGCGGTTTGGTGTTGCTCATTCCACTCAAATTTTACTCCCTTCTTTCTCAAAGTATTTAGCGGTGCTGCAATTTCGGCTAGATGTGGAATATACTTGTGGAAATAATTTATCATTCCTAAAAATCGGGCAATTCCTTTTGCATCCCGCGGTGGTAAAAATTCTCTGATAGCACGGGTGCGCTCAGGGTCTATGCTTACCTTTCCGTTGGCTTTTACGATGTGACCTAAAAAGGAGAATTGTGTCACAGCAAAATTTACTTTACTGGGGTTTACAGTTAATCCAGCTTTCTCTAATCGGGATAGTACTTCACGTAAATGTTCAAGATGTTGTTCAATTGACTCACTGTAAATAACAATGTCATCTAGGTAGTGATACACATATTTAAACTTTATGTCACGAAATAATTTTTCTAATAATCTGCTACATACAGAACTACCTTGGGATATACCAAAGGGTACCCTTGTAAATTGGTATAGGTTGAAAGGGACGGCAAAAGCGGTGAAACGTTTCGATTCTTCCGAAAGGGGTATCTGATGAAATGCCTGATTCAAATCCATAATGGTAAAAATTTTTGCTTTCGTAAAATAATGAAAAGCACTGTGGATGTCGGGAAGTGGTATTGATTCAAATTCTATCCGTTTATTTAGTTGTCTATAGTCTACAACTAATCTATGTTTATCGTTGCTTTTGGGTACTAAAAACGCGGGGGATGAATAAGATGACGTAGAGGGTTCGATGACTCCTTGTTCTAACAGTTTATTAATTTGGTTCCTCATTACTTCCATTTTTGGCGGTGATAACTTGTATGGGGCTAAACGTATTATTTTATTATCGCTCAAATTTATCTTATACTCTATCAGGTCCGTCAGTCCTAACTTTGGGGTGAGGACATTGGAGAATTGATTTATTAACTTTTGTATGTTCCGTCTATCGTTACTTTCCAGATGACCTAATTCACATTCGTGATGCTTTACATGTGAAGAAGTAGTGCTAGTACTTTCTCTGTTATTTGAATTATCCTCCAAGTTATATTTCCGTGAACGATCGAATCCAAAGTAAAACTTCTTATCATGAATATTTAGAATTATTCCTGTTTTACTGATAAAATCAGCTCCCAATATTAACTCGGGTCCTAATTCGTCGCACACTAACATTGGAAAATACCACGTAAAATTTTTAATTTTTACTTTACATGTAATGATAAGTTTTATCATTAAGTTTTGTTTGTTAGCGGTTGAGCATTTAATATTTACAGATTGACTGCGTTTAACTAAATTATGTTTAAATAACTTATTGGCGAGGTCATGACTAATTAAACTTCGCGTTGATCCGGAATCAATTAAACCGAGGGTGGATGTTACACCAAGGTCTACTTGTACATAAGGTAATTGACACTTACTGAAATCACACTTATTAATAGCGTTACATTTATCGATAAATTTTTTTACATAGGGGTCTAGTTTTCTTTTGTTATTATTATTAATTTGTTTTTATTTTATTGACTCTCAGGGGTTTACCTTTTTTTACGATGCTGCGGAAGACACAGGGTTTCGCCCCGGATCTCCCTGCCTTACATGTTTTTTGGATAATGAGTTTTTTTGATTATACTGTTTCTGTTTACAGTTTCTACTGAGATGTCCGGATTTTCCGCAGTTATAGCATACATATTCTTTACGTTGGGTCTCACAGGTTTCCTGTCGCGGTTGAGCCTCCTTGGACTTACCATGGCCATAGGTTGATCTTCGAAGTGGTTTTCTTTCTCGTAGATTTCTTGCGTCAGAGACTAAGGCTTGCATTTCTTTTCTATTTTGTGTAGTGGATACCGATGCATGTCTGTGCTGGTCTGCGTACCACACATTGGAAGAGTGAATACTACATTGTTCAAAGTCCGCGAACGTAAGGGGTCTACTTATTAGTGCTAAACGGGAGCGTTCGTCAGGAGATAAGCCTACTAGGATAGTACCGACCAATTGTTTTTCAGTCCAGTCGACTTGTAGTATACGTGACGATTCACGGATGTCCGCAATATAGTGGGCCAGTCTTTCATGAGCACCTTGTACCCGAAGTACAGTATTTCTTTTGATATCCTCATAAATTCCAGTGGGGATAAAATATTTGATTATTTTCGTGTGAAGTTCTTCTACTGGAAGACTCGAGTTTAATGTTTCTAGTACACGATCTCGTAATGGTGGTTTACATTTGGGTAATATTACTTGCAGTATTTGCCGATCGTTTAATTGTTGTAGATCTTTTATTTGCAGTAGGTATTTGATAAAAGTTAACAGTATCGTTATACTTAACCCATCGGTGTAAGGAATTTCATTAATTATTTTCTCTACTGGGTGGGAAATCTTTCCGTAGAGGTCAACATTAACATTTACGTTTTGTATTTCGTTCGAAGAATTAGTGGTTGCATTAGGATTAGCAATCGCATATTGACTAGTGCGAGTACGTTGAACGTTAGGGGGTGGGGGTTCTAACATAGTTAAGGTATTTAATTTTCTACTAGGTAATTGTTCAGGACTCAGTTGTATCTTAGATACGGTGGGTGATTCGGGGTTCGAGGTGGTGGGAGGGAGTTCTACAATAGGGGATTGACCAGGGGAGATATATAATTTTTGTAAGTCTTGCTCAATTTCCTCCATTCTCGATTCATCTGACTTTCGTCTTAAGTCGTTAATAATTATGGGTAATTGGCGTAATGCCTCGTCTGCAAATTTCTGCACATCGGCGGGGACTACGGTGACGTCGGGCCAGCTTAATAAATTATTTAATCGGCGGGTTAAATGTTCTATACGTTGAGTAACGCGCAAAAGTTCCGTAGGTGATTTCTTTTCCTTAAGGTTCTGAGATAATACTATCAGTTCCCTATATTTCGCATAACAGGTTTCTCGTTCGCCGTCATAATCGAGTTCACGCAATTTGTCTAACTGCGAGCTTGTCTCAGATCCGGATTGGCGTAATGATTTTCGTAATTCAGACACGGTTACATTCACGTGTTTTAGACCTCGTAAAAGTGCTTCGTAGCATAGCTCATCTTTTACTAATAAATCAGGATTAAATTCAGCCATTTTCGTAAAGTGGCTAGAACTAATTATTCTACTATTTGTATTTACTACTATACAACGCTATATCATTTTACACAAACATAACAATATAAATAAATCGTATTCTTACACATTTATTAATAAACAATTAAAATGAGATGACAAAGGTTGTCATTTTACATAGGTAGAGAGAGAGAAATCTCACACATGTTTACAGATGCGTACGGCAAAAGGGGGAATCCGCGGCAACGACACACAGGAAAGGACACGCTACTAATAACAATAGAGCTAACACAGAGGGTGAAGTGATAGTTTAATTCCGCGATGGGGGAGTCTCACAATGACAATATACACACTTACAGGAGCGGACAAGAAATCAACCGGTCTGATATTGTTTACAAACAGACGTGTTGTTGAATGAGCTTTTGACAAGCACATACCTGATGTTATATCGAATACACGGGGCGTCTTTAGTCAATATTATGTTCATTGCTATATCTAAATAATAATTAAAATTACCTATTTACAAAACTATAATAATAACTATTATCGTTTAATTTTATTTAAGATTTTAGACACATTTAAAGTACATGAGTAAATAAATCAACAGATTATGGTCTGGGTTAATAGGCACAATTACTGCTTAATAACACAAGTCACAAAATTTCTTTTTTTTTGTGATTTTTTTAATTAGCAGCAAAATTTTAACTAATTAGCAGAGTGGCGCAATTTATAACCTCTTCTCTTGAGTTATAACAGAGGGAACCCAAAGTAATTGGTTCGGCCAATTACTTCAGGCTGCCTTATTCGGGACGAGCTGAAATTTAAACAGAACAACACACAGTAAATATAAAAGGAATCATGGAAGGGAAAACTGTTGATTTATGTACTCAGTATATGTGCGCAACAAGAAGATTTCCCTTTTTTAAACATTTAAAATAAAACAAATGACATTTACTCAAAAACAGATCCCATTACATTATTAATTAAATTATTAACTTGTTTAAATTGCTGTATATAGACTGTGGGATCACAACAAATTATATTTAGCTTTTCCCCGGATCCGGGTAACCATTTGGTATTTAGTCTTTAAACTTTAAAAATTAATTATATTCAATTCAAGATATTAGCTTGCAAGACTGTTACTTTTACTTTTACTTTTACTTTTACTTTTAAGTTTCATTATTATTCTATTTGAAGAATGGTATTAATTATACTACGATACGTTAAAATCTAAACTGTTACAATTGCAAGAAGCCTGAATAGTTACAATTAAATTCTTAGATTTAAATTTTTATATTCTTATAAAGTCAATCGTCTCTGAAAGTCTCTTTAAGAGAGTATTGTGTTACAATTACTATTATTATTATTCCTCGATAGACGTGCTATCGAGTCACCTTTAATTTGGGATGTAGAAGTCTCCTCCATATGGTTATATCTTGGGAATCCTAAGAGCGTCGTCCTCGTCTAGGTCTGGTCTCAGTTGTTCACGGCTTAAACGTCTGCAGGATAGAGTGGGCCTTCTACACTGGTACTCGTTGATTCTCAGATGTCTCGAACTGCATTATTGGTCGGGTCTACTAGAGTTGTAATTCTGATGATTCATGTCTCCAGGCAGGATGTTGTGAAGAGTCGTCAATCGGAGAAGATAGCTGTTATAGTTATTAACACTCGTACTATTGGTTGTCACATATTTCTTCTTGTTACAACGTTTTTTTAATTTTTCTTTCTCTTAACGTTACATATTACACTCTTTTGTAGCAGTTAGTAAAATACATAAGAATTAATCCAAACTAATAACCAATTACATAACATTTCAACAGAGCATTTCGCTCGTGCGTGTGCACTGCTTGGAGTCGTCATAGCGAGAGTGAGATTTTTTCGTCCACTACCACTGGTACAGGACAATAGATAGTGGGGTGTTTATTCCGCGAGAATATAGTCCCGGTCTCTCTCTAAATAAAACTTTTTTATTTATACAAACTATCGCTAGATAAAAATACATCATTTGAATTAGTTGTTTTCGTGACTATCTGTGTCTTCAGATTCTTTAATTATTAACATTATTTTTCTATATTATTTTAATTACAGAAGACTCGGTAAACATGTCGAGTCCGGTATCAACAGGTAGGCGCCTGATAACAAGCAAAGGGTTAAATGCGACAATAATAATTATTTACAATATGTCTTTTCTTTACCGTTTCTTTGCCCTTATTAATTACTACTTCCATTCACACTTAGTACCTACATGTTTTTTATTATCATTGTGAGATTTAAATGGTTAATTGTTCGCAACTTAAAATTTTTTATTTCTTTATTTTTTTTTTTAATTGTCACAATTTAAATCGTCACATACTCCGCCTCTTAACCAACACCGACTCCGGAAAATTTGGTTAGATACGTACCGAGAGTATGCTTGGGGAGTACAGTGTTAAATTTCTCTCACCCGTTTCTAGCTGTATGTAATTACTAACAGCATCGGTCATTCTTGACTTGCTGATTCTTACTATTTATACATATACTTCATATTTTACACACTAATTCGATGACTACATAAAATTCACACACTATAAAAGTATTTTCAACATTCTAAATTTTCTTAACTCTACTACTTATGACTACTACCGGATTTTTCTTTTTCTTGAGAGTTTCTCTAGTTATAGAATTTACTCTTTAATTACTCCATTTTTTTTATTATTGGATGTCAGCTGACTTCTTGCTTTGCTCTACTTTCGATGAAGAGGATTCAAGGTTGATCAGGCCTCGTACCTACTTATACGACAAGGTAGCCAAAGGTTACTTAAGTACTTTTGCAGTTGAGTACTAAACATTGTCTTCACATTTATTTATTTAATTGGCACTCTACTATTTTCTTCTTCAAGATAACGTTTTATCTGTGAAATATGTGTCCTTCGCACATATTTGTGAGTAGAGGGTTCATACAGAGTTACAGTTACCGGAGTTAAGTATTTTTGAATTTGATAAGGACCGCACCATCTGTATGATAGCTTGGAAGTTGTCTTATCGACTGCACTACTCGTTGGGTGCGTTTTATACATAACTAAGTCTCCGATTTGGTACTTTACTTTATTATTATTATTCTTTTGCTCGTAATATTTCCTTGACTTCGCTAAGTTTGTTCGTAAATTAGCACGCGCTTCATTCCATATTTTCCTAATATTTTTATCCCTAATTTCAAGGGGTAATAATTCATGTATTTTCCACTTTGTGGATAATGGGTGGTTAGGTTTATACTTGAACAATAATTCGAATGGGGTAGACTTATGTCCTTCATGATATGCCGAATTAAAGGCGAATTGTATCCAGGATAGGTTCTGGTCCCACGAAGTATGGTCGTTAGCATGGTGGGCTATTAAAGCAGATTTTAGGTTTCGCAAATACCTCTCAGCTATATTACCTTGCGGAGGATACTCTGTAGTGGTAATGGTCTATACCTAGTTTGAAACACATGTTCCTGAATTCCTTAGACTTAAACTGTGGTCCGTTGTCCGACACTAGATGGACTGGAATACCGAATTCTTTGAATAATCTATTCTGTAGAATGCTTACTGTTGTCGTAGCTAAAGCTCGCCGCATGGGGTACATCCAGACGAATTTACTAAAAGAATCTACGCAAATTAGTAACATTGTATTTCCTGATTTGGAACGTGGGTAGGGTCCAGAAAAGTCTAAATAAATTTTGGAGAATGGGGTAGCAGGAATCTCAGATATTAACTGACTTATTTGGCTGTTTCTCGCTGGTTTGCTGAGTGCACACAACTTACACCTTTTTACAAAGTTAGCAATCTCACTGTTCATATTTTCCCAGTGGTATTCTCTACGAATCCGATGTATGGTTTTATTTATTCCCATATGTGCTCCAATGGGGGAAGAGTGATAATATTCCATTAGCATAGGTTTAATAATATCCGGGGCGATGATTCGTGAATATTTTCCGTTCGCTATTCTACAACATAATACTTTCTTACTTAATAGGTATTTTTCTGACTTGTTTCCGTTTTCAAGTTGTTCGATAATCGGACTCAAACGTGGGTCTTGTTGTTGATAATGGGCTAAATCCGTAAATGCAAGAGGAAATTCGGTAATTAACGTATTAATAATCGGTGTCTCTCTACTCTTGTTTTCGTAATTATTACTACTCGGCTGGAACATACGTGACAGGGTATCGGCAACTACGTTTTGGGTGCCTCTCATATGTTGTACTTTGAACTTAAAACAATTTAATCTTAATACCCATCTTCCGATACGACCTAATTGTTTTGGGTGATTTAGTAGCCAGGATAAAGCTTGATTATCTGTTTCTAACAAAAACTCTTTATGTTCTAAAAATGGTTTGAACTTCTCAAACGCGAAAACGATAGCTAAACATTCTAATTCGTAAGCAGAGTATTTCTTTTCTTGGTCTGTCAGGGTGCGTGAAGCGTAACTAATTGGTAAGCGAGAGTTATCTACTTCCTGATATATTACTGCACCTAGGGCGACACTTGAACTGTCTGTTTGCACAACAAACGGTTTAGTAAAATCGGCTAATTGTAGTACAGGGGGTGATATGATGCTTTCTTTTAATATCTCAAATGCGGTTTGGTGTTGCTCATTCCACTCAAATTTTACTCCCTTCTTTCTCAAAGTATTTAGCGGTGCTGCAATTTCGGCTAGATGTGGAATATACTTGTGGAAATAATTTATCATTCCTAAAAATCGGGCAATTCCTTTTGCATCCCGCGGTGGTAAAAATTCTCTGATAGCACGGGTGCGCTCAGGGTCTATGCTTACCTTTCCGTTGGCTTTTACGATGTGACCTAAAAAGGAGAATTGTGTCACAGCAAAATTTACTTTACTGGGGTTTACAGTTAATCCAGCTTTCTCTAATCGGGATAGTACTTCACGTAAATGTTCAAGATGTTGTTCAATTGACTCACTGTAAATAACAATGTCATCTAGGTAGTGATACACATATTTAAACTTTATGTCACGAAATAATTTTTCTAATAATCTGCTACATACAGAACTACCTTGGGATATACCAAAGGGTACCCTTGTAAATTGGTATAGGTTGAAAGGGACGGCAAAAGCGGTGAAACGTTTCGATTCTTCCGAAAGGGGTATCTGATGAAATGCCTGATTCAAATCCATAATGGTAAAAATTTTTGCTTTCGTAAAATAATGAAAAGCACTGTGGATGTCGGGAAGTGGTATTGATTCAAATTCTATCCGTTTATTTAGTTGTCTATAGTCTACAACTAATCTATGTTTATCGTTGCTTTTGGGTACTAAAAACGCGGGGGATGAATAAGATGACGTAGAGGGTTCGATGACTCCTTGTTCTAACAGTTTATTAATTTGGTTCCTCATTACTTCCATTTTTGGCGGTGATAACTTGTATGGGGCTAAACGTATTATTTTATTATCGCTCAAATTTATCTTATACTCTATCAGGTCCGTCAGTCCTAACTTTGGGGTGAGGACATTGGAGAATTGATTTATTAACTTTTGTATGTTCCGTCTATCGTTACTTTCCAGATGACCTAATTCACATTCGTGATGCTTTACATGTGAAGAAGTAGTGCTAGTACTTTCTCTGTTATTTGAATTATCCTCCAAGTTATATTTCCGTGAACGATCGAATCCAAAGTAAAACTTCTTATCATGAATATTTAGAATTATTCCTGTTTTACTGATAAAATCAGCTCCCAATATTAACTCGGGTCCTAATTCGTCGCACACTAACATTGGAAAATACCACGTAAAATTTTTAATTTTTACTTTACATGTAATGATAAGTTTTATCATTAAGTTTTGTTTGTTAGCGGTTGAGCATTTAATATTTACAGATTGACTGCGTTTAACTAAATTATGTTTAAATAACTTATTGGCGAGGTCATGACTAATTAAACTTCGCGTTGATCCGGAATCAATTAAACCGAGGGTGGATGTTACACCAAGGTCTACTTGTACATAAGGTAATTGACACTTACTGAAATCACACTTATTAATAGCGTTACATTTATCGATAAATTTTTTTACATAGGGGTCTAGTTTTCTTTTGTTATTATTATTAATTTGTTTTTATTTTATTGACTCTCAGGGGTTTACCTTTTTTTACGATGCTGCGGAAGACACAGGGTTTCGGACAGTGACGGATTAGTGTCACTTTTTTGGGGGGGGCGGAAGGCAAGACTAAAATGACCAAACTCCAACAAAAATTATCCAAGATGTATCTTTTCAGAATGAATTGCCACGGAAACTCATTTTCAGCACTATTTTTCTGTTTGTACATTTTTATTATTTCTTTTTATAAGTACAAAATAGATTATTTTAATTTCATATTATTATATTATCCATACAAAAATATAAAAATAGAATTTAAGCATATTTTTAAACATTTTATACATTCCGAGGTTTTTATTAACTTATAATATACCACAAAAAGCTAATCAATGAAAAAAAATTCATTTTAAGTATTATTCTAAGCAGTAAAACAAAATAATTCTGTTTATAAGCAAAAGAGAATTTACAAAGAGAGGAATTTGTTCAAAAGATAACATAATAAATAATTTCCAAAGATACAAAAACACTAAAATATAGTATAAAAGAATTACAGTATTTCTGTTCTTTTTCTTTCTTCTTTCATGAAAACATTTCTTTCCTTCTCTTTCCACCTTTCTCAATATATCTGTTTATGACTTTTGTTTTTTCAATAACAATATCTTTATGAATATACATAAGGGCTAGGCCAATTAAACGTTTTTGGCCACAACGATTTCGAAGCCATGTCTTTGTTATCTTTAAGGTTGAGAAAGACGTCTCAGCTGTTGCAACTGATACTGGTAATGAGGCAAGTATTACTAAAAGATGTTTTATTGTGGGAAACATTTCTGCAATACAGTAACCTAAGCATTCTATTGCTGATGATGGTAATGGAGTTTTGTTGTAGTTTTCTCTTTTCCATTTTGCCATCCAAATGTTCATTTCAGCCTTTAAATCAGATTTAAAGGCACTATCGTCTTTTTCCATGGTCTTGCCATATTTTTTTTGAAATCAACTCAATATCAGCATTTAGCCTCTTCTTTGTTACAGTATCATTTATACATTCTTTTGGTAAGAGTATATTAAGTCTGTATAATTCTAAGGCACCAGCAGAAAATCTACTCTTCATATCTGTGACAATTGAATCAAGGATTGGTATGTACACATTTACCCTGAAATAACTTTTAATATCAGATGTGGCAGCATTTGCTCTATTCACTTGCCTAGAAGTGGTTCTAGGGACTTTCAATTCACTGTTGACAGATTTTGCAATTTCCGTTGTTTGCTCAAAAAGTTCATGAAATCCAGTTTCTGCATTCTGTCGTTTATCTTCAAGCACAAAAAGAACGTCGGACAAAAACTCAGAAGCCTTGTATACGTCAACGTGTTCTTTTTGGAAATATCTGCTGAGAAGCAAAGTTTGACTAAGGATATCTGCGAGGCAAACTAAAGTAATAATAAACTCGCCATGAGTAATTGAACATAGAAGAGTTTTTGCCATTGCTGAGGACTTATCAGACGTAAAAACAGCCCAGTTTGAAATTTTTTCTAGAGTCAAAATGATCTTATTAAAATTCTCTAGGAAAACAGCAACAGATAAATGTCTCTCCACCCAACGTGTTTCACACATTGATATCAATTGCCTTCCAACATTCTTCAAAAAAGCATTATTTCTTTTCGGGGAGGCCGTAAAAAAGGAAACTGTTTCCTTTATTATCCCAATTGCATTTCTAACTGCTTGTACATTAGAGCACCTAGAAATTGAGAGGTTTAAGGAGTGGTTTAAGCAGGGTGTTCGTTCTGCGAAGACACACTGATCTTTTATAGTTTTTATCGCCCCCACCAACTCAGAAGTCATTACAGAACAACCGTCTGTTGCGTTGCAATGCCTATGCAATAACTTGGATCCAGGTTCATTCCATGAAGGCACTCTAACACCAGTTTACCTAACTTATCTCCTGTTAATCTGGGATCTTCTGACTCAACAGGCTCTTCCTCACTCTCACTATTACTTGAAAAGGATGATAGGGTTTCTTCACTTACAACATGATTTTGGGGTTTTGTTTTGTTTTCCCAAAGATTGCCACTGTCATTCCGTGGGTCGATAAAACCAACAAAGTCTTCCCTTATGCGTACAGTTTTTACAAACATACCTTAAGAAAATTGATAACTGGGTCCTATGTGAAACATCTGTTGTTTCATCAAAACCAATACTGTAGACTTTATTTTCTTCAATTCTTCTAAGTACTAGTGATAAAATTTCCTCCCCACAGCATTCAATCAAATCATTTTGAACGGTCTTGCTCAGAAAGGATTTTCTGTGCCTTATAGAGTCACACTGCTTTTGAATTTGTGTTTCTTTACAGACCTCAATTCTAAACTTCATTAGTTCTTTAAAGTTTCCCTGATTTTTCAATGGATTATTTTCAAATCCGTCATCTCGTCGGGCCCGAAAAGGAATATTTTGTCTACCAAGAAACATAACATTATCCAGAGATGATGACAACCTTTCTTGATTTACCTTAGCACGTTGAAGGCTATAAGAATCAACTTTATTTTCCACTGATTTTTCAGGATTGTGGTAAGTTAATAAAAAGTCATTTGCTTTTCCCATTGCCTGTTGGTAATACAATAATTTACTAAGATGTTCTAAATCTCCATCCTTCCCCAAAAGCTTGGCAAATTTAGTTAGTGGTTGATTAACAAGGGTATTCAATTTCATCCCACCATGGTGTCCACCCACATGCACATGGCCAGTAGCAAAAAAGGGCAAAATTTACAGAAAAGACCTTGCTTCAAATGAGAAAGGACAAGCCACGATTTATACTTCTCTAGATGATCTTTTTTTAACTATCGGTTTTCAGTTCTGCCATTCTTGATATGTGATGAGTTTGGATACTTGTATCCGGAAGGAGGTTCCCAATGATTTTCGAGAAGATTGGCAAGAATTCTGTCTGAGGGTTTTGTTCCAATGTAATTTCCAATGTCATTTTCATAGATTACAGATGACTTCGGCAAAGATTCACTGCAAGATTCATTTTCCCCTAAAACGAAAGAAATTAGTTTTCAATTAAAAAAATTCTGAAATTTGCTTATTTTCCAACGATCTGGATAAGAAAGGCCCTTAAGATAGTTCATAACCTTAACAAACAGAATTAACAAACCTTATGGAATTAACAAACAGAATTCCATAAAACTCAGTATATATATAGATTATTATGAAAAAATATTGTCTTTAAAGTTTCAAATACAAAGCGAGTATAGAAAAAAAGATATAACAATTAGAAAATGTATTCATTAACACGCGTTTTTATGGGAAATGCGACATTCTCAATTCTCTGAATATCTTTCTATATAACTATTGAATTGACAACCGAATATCGATAACATTTACCTTCTTTAGAAGTTTGGTCCTTATTTCCCTTTGCAATCGTATTGTCTTCAACAGCTTCAAGACACACATTAAATGTTGAAGGTCCAGCAGCATTGTCCAGAGGCACCAATTTCTCACCACTATTGCTACACTTCTTTTTCGTAAAGAAACTTTTCAGCGTTGATTGTCTTTTCATTATAACAAACAACAATAAAGCAAGAGTTAAAAATGTAAACTTGAATGTAACACTTAAAACGAATTTACGAACCACGTAGCAATCAAAATACTTTTAAGCAAGCAAACAACGCGTATAAGGCGAGTGCGTATTTTCGTGTGGCAAATTCCTCGAATTACTAAGGAGCAACGCAACGATCACACAAACGTAAACATCACAGTTTAACAGAAGCGATATCGAAATAAACTATTTTAGTCGGCTAAAGAGCGGACAAGAATTTCAACATTTATTTGATTATTTTTCTTCACTAATATTTTTTCACTATTTCGCTGGGGGGGGGCGAATGCCCCCTCCGCCCCCCCTTTAATCCGTCCCTGGTTTCGGATCTCCCTGCCTTACATGTTTTTTGGATAATGAGTTTTTTTGATTATACTGTTTCTGTTTACAGTTTCTACTGAGATGTCCGGATTTTCCGCAGTTATAGCATACATATTCTTTACGTTGGGCCTCACAGGTTTCCTGTCGCGGTTGAGCCTCCTTGGACTTACCATGGCCATAGGTTGATCTTCGAAGTGGTTTTCTTTCTCGTAGATTTCTTGCGTCAGAGACTAAGGCTTGCATTTCTTTTCTATTTTGTGTAGTGGATACCGATGCATGTCTGTGCTGATCTGCGTACCACACATTGGAAGAGTGAATACTACATTGTTCAAAGTCCGCGAACGTAAGGGGTCTACTTATTAGTGCTAAACGGGAGCGTTCGTCAGGAGATAAGCCTACTAGGATAGTACCGACCAATTGTTTTTCAGTCCAGTCGACTTGTAGTATACGTGACGATTCACGGATGTCCGCAATATAGTGGGCCAGTCTTTCATGAGCACCTTGTACCCGAAGTACAGTATTTCTTTTGATATCCTCATAAATTCCAGTGGGGATAAAATATTTGATTATTTTCGTGTGAAGTTCTTCTACTGGAAGACTCGAGTTTAATGTTTCTAGTACACGATCTCGTAATGGTGGTTTACATTTGGGTAATATTACTTGCAGTATTTGCCGATCGTTTAATTGTTGTAGATCTTTTATTTGCAGTAGGTATTTGATAAAAGTTAACAGTATCGTTATACTTAACCCATCGGTGTAAGGAATTTCATTAATTATTTTCTCTACTGGGTGGGAAATCTTTCCGTAGAGGTCAACATTAACATTTACGTTTTGTATTTCGTTCGAAGAATTAGTGGTTGCATTAGGATTAGCAATCGCATATTGACTAGTGCGAGTACGTTGAACGTTAGGGGGTGGGGGTTCTAACATAGTTAAGGTATTTAATTTTCTACTAGGTAATTGTTCAGGACTCAGTTGTATCTTAGATACGGTGGGTGATTCGGGGTTCGAGGTGGTGGGAGGGAGTTCTACAATAGGGGATTGACCAGGGGAGATATATAATTTTTGTAAGTCTTGCTCAATTTCCTCCATTCTCGATTCATCTGACTTTCGTCTTAAGTCGTTAATAATTATGGGTAATTGGCGTAATGCCTCGTCTGCAAATTTCTGCACATCGGCGGGGACTACGGTGACGTCGGGCCAGCTTAATAAATTATTTAATCGGCGGGTTAAATGTTCTATACGTTGAGTAACGCGCAAAAGTTCCGTAGGTGATTTCTTTTCCTTAAGGTTCTGAGATAATACTATCAGTTCCCTATATTTCGCATAACAGGTTTCTCGTTCGCCGTCATAATCGAGTTCACGCAATTTGTCTAACTGCGAGCTTGTCTCAGATCCGGATTGGCGTAATGATTTTCGTAATTCAGACACGGTTACATTCACGTGTTTTAGACCTCGTAAAAGTGCTTCGTAGCATAGCTCATCTTTTACTAATAAATCAGGATTAAATTCAGCCATTTTCGTAAAGTGGCTAGAACTAATTATTCTACTATTTGTATTTACTACTATACAACGCTATATCATTTTACACAAACATAACAATATAAATAAATCGTATTCTTACACATTTATTAATAAACAATTAAAATGAGATGACAAAGGTTGTCATTTTACATAGGTAGAGAGAGAGAAATCTCACACATGTTTACAGATGCGTACGGCAAAAGGGGGAATCCGCGGCAACGACACACAGGAAAGGACACGCTACTAATAACAATAGAGCTAACACAGAGGGTGAAGTGATAGTTTAATTCCGCGATGGGGGAGTCTCACAATGACAATATACACACTTACAGGAGCGGACAAGAAATCAACCGGTCTGATATTGTTTACAAACAGACGTGTTGTTGAATGAGCTTTTGACAAGCACATACCTGATGTTATATCGAATACACGGGGCGTCTTTAGTCAATATTATGTTCATTGCTATATCTAAATAATAATTAAAATTACCTATTTACAAAACTATAATAATAACTATTATCGTTTAATTTTATTTAAGATTTTAGACACATTTAAAGTACATGAGTAAATAAATCAACAGATTATGGTCTGGGTTAATAGGCACAATTACTGCTTAATAACACAAGTCACAAAATTTCTTTTTTTTTGTGATTTTTTTAATTAGCAGCAAAATTTTAACTAATTAGCAGAGTGGCGCAATTTATAACCTCTTCTCTTGAGTTATAACAGAGGGAACCCAAAGTAATTGGTTCGGCCAATTACTTCAGGCTGCCTTATTCGGGACGAGCTGAAATTTAAACAGAACAACACACAGTAAATATAAAAGGAATCATGGAAGGGAAAACTGTTGATTTATGTACTCAGTATATGTGCGCAACAAGAAGATTTCCCTTTTTTAAACATTTAAAATAAAACAAATGACATTTACTCAAAAACAGATCCCATTACATTATTAATTAAATTATTAACTTGTTTAAATTGCTGTATATAGACTGTGGGATCACAACAAATTATATTTAGCTTTTCCCCGGATCCGGGTAACCATTTGGTATTTAGTCTTTAAACTTTAAAAATTAATTATATTCAATTCAAGATATTAGCTTGCAAGACTGTTACTTTTACTTTTACTTTTACTTTTACTTTTAAGTTTCATTATTATTCTATTTGAAGAATGGTATTAATTATACTACGATACGTTAAAATCTAAACTGTTACAATTGCAAGAAGCCTGAATAGTTACAATTAAATTCTTAGATTTAAATTTTTATATTCTTATAAAGTCAATCGTCTCTGAAAGTCTCTTTAAGAGAGTATTGTGTTACAATTACTATTATTATTATTCCTCGATAGACGTGCTATCGAGTCACCTTTAATTTGGGATGTAGAAGTCTCCTCCATATGGTTATATCTTGGGAATCCTAAGAGCGTCGTCCTCGTCTAGGTCTGGTCTCAGTTGTTCACGGCTTAAACGTCTGCAGGATAGAGTGGGCCTTCTACACTGGTACTCGTTGATTCTCAGATGTCTCGAACTGCATTATTGGTCGGGTCTACTAGAGTTGTAATTCTGATGATTCATGTCTCCAGGCAGGATGTTGTGAAGAGTCGTCAATCGGAGAAGATAGCTGTTATAGTTATTAACACTCGTACTATTGGTTGTCACATATTTCTTCTTGTTACAACGTTTTTTTAATTTTTCTTTCTCTTAACGTTACATATTACACTCTTTTGTAGCAGTTAGTAAAATACCTAAGAATTAATCCAAACTAATAACCAATTACATAACATTTCAACAGAGCATTTCGCTCGTGCGTGTGCACTGCTTGGAGTCGTCATAGCGAGAGTGAGATTTTTTCGTCCACTACCACTGGTACAGGACAATAGATAGTGGGGTGTTTATTCCGCGAGAATATAGTCCCGGTCTCTCTCTAAATAAAACTTTTTTATTTATACAAACTATCGCTAGATAAAAATACATCATTTGAATTAGTTGTTTTCGTGACTATCTGTGTCTTCAGATTCTTTAATTATTAACATTATTTTTCTATATTATTTTAATTACAGAAGACTCGGTAAACATGTCGAGTCCGGTATCAACAGGTAGGCGCCTGATAACAAGCAAAGGGTTAAATGCGACAATAATAATTATTTACAATATGTCTTTTCTTTACCGTTTCTTTGCCCTTATTAATTACTACTTCCATTCACACTTAGTACCTACATGTTTTTTATTATCATTGTGAGATTTAAATGGTTAATTGTTCGCAACTTAAAATTTTTTATTTCTTTATTTTTTTTTTTAATTGTCACAATTTAAATCGTCACATACTCCGCCTCTTAACCAACACCGACTCCGGAAAATTTGGTTAGATACGTACCGAGAGTATGCTTGGGGAGTACAGTGTTAAATTTCTCTCACCCGTTTCTAGCTGTATGTAATTACTAACAGCATCGGTCATTCTTGACTTGCTGATTCTTACTATTTATACATATACTTCATATTTTACACACTAATTCGATGACTACATAAAATTCACACACTATAAAAGTATTTTCAACATTCTAAATTTTCTTAACTCTACTACTTATGACTACTACCGGATTTTTCTTTTTCTTGAGAGTTTCTCTAGTTATAGAATTTACTCTTTAATTACTCCATTTTTTTTATTATTGGATGTCAGCTGACTTCTTGCTTTGCTCTACTTTCGATGAAGAGGATTCAAGGTTGATCAGGCCTCGTACCTACTTATACGACAAGGTAGCCAAAGGTTACTTAAGTACTTTTGCAGTTGAGTACTAAACATTGTCTTCACATTTATTTATTTAATTGGCACTCTACTATTTTCTTCTTCAAGATAACGTTTTATCTGTGAAATATGTGTCCTTCGCACATATTTGTGAGTAGAGGGTTCATACAGAGTTACAGTTACCGGAGTTAAGTATTTTTGAATTTGATAAGGACCGCACCATCTGTATGATAGCTTGGAAGTTGTCTTATCGACTGCACTACTCGTTGGGTGCGTTTTATACATAACTAAGTCTCCGATTTGGTACTTTACTTTATTATTATTATTCTTTTGCTCGTAATATTTCCTTGACTTCGCTAAGTTTGTTCGTAAATTAGCACGCGCTTCATTCCATATTTTCCTAATATTTTTATCCCTAATTTCAAGGGGTAATAATTCATGTATTTTCCACTTTGTGGATAATGGGTGGTTAGGTTTATACTTGAACAATAATTCGAATGGGGTAGACTTATGTCCTTCATGATATGCCGAATTAAAGGCGAATTGTATCCAGGATAGGTTCTGGTCCCACGAAGTATGGTCGTTAGCATGGTGGGCTATTAAAGCAGATTTTAGGTTTCGCAAATACCTCTCAGCTATATTACCTTGCGGAGGATACTCTGTAGTGGTAATGGTCTATACCTAGTTTGAAACACATGTTCCTGAATTCCTTAGACTTAAACTGTGGTCCGTTGTCCGACACTAGATGGACTGGAATACCGAATTCTTTGAATAATCTATTCTGTAGAATGCTTACTGTTGTCGTAGCTAAAGCTCGCCGCATGGGGTACATCCAGACGAATTTACTAAAAGAATCTACGCAAATTAGTAACATTGTATTTCCTGATTTGGAACGTGGGTAGGGTCCAGAAAAGTCTAAATAAATTTTGGAGAATGGGGTAGCAGGAATCTCAGATATTAACTGACTTATTTGGCTGTTTCTCGCTGGTTTGCTGAGTGCACACAACTTACACCTTTTTACAAAGTTAGCAATCTCACTGTTCATATTTTCCCAGTGGTATTCTCTACGAATCCGATGTATGGTTTTATTTATTCCCATATGTGCTCCAATGGGGGAAGAGTGATAATATTCCATTAGCATAGGTTTAATAATATCCGGGGCGATGATTCGTGAATATTTTCCGTTCGCTATTCTACAACATAATACTTTCTTACTTAATAGGTATTTTTCTGACTTGTTTCCGTTTTCAAGTTGTTCGATAATCGGACTCAAACGTGGGTCTTGTTGTTGATAATGGGCTAAATCCGTAAATGCAAGAGGAAATTCGGTAATTAACGTATTAATAATCGGTGTCTCTCTACTCTTGTTTTCGTAATTATTACTACTCGGCTGGAACATACGTGACAGGGTATCGGCAACTACGTTTTGGGTGCCTCTCATATGTTGTACTTTGAACTTAAAACAATTTAATCTTAATACCCATCTTCCGATACGACCTAATTGTTTTGGGTGATTTAGTAGCCAGGATAAAGCTTGATTATCTGTTTCTAACAAAAACTCTTTATGTTCTAAAAATGGTTTGAACTTCTCAAACGCGAAAACGATAGCTAAACATTCTAATTCGTAAGCAGAGTATTTCTTTTCTTGGTCTGTCAGGGTGCGTGAAGCGTAACTAATTGGTAAGCGAGAGTTATCTACTTCCTGATATATTACTGCACCTAGGGCGACACTTGAACTGTCTGTTTGCACAACAAACGGTTTAGTAAAATCGGCTAATTGTAGTACAGGGGGTGATATGATGCTTTCTTTTAATATCTCAAATGCGGTTTGGTGTTGCTCATTCCACTCAAATTTTACTCCCTTCTTTCTCAAAGTATTTAGCGGTGCTGCAATTTCGGCTAGATGTGGAATATACTTGTGGAAATAATTTATCATTCCTAAAAATCGGGCAATTCCTTTTGCATCCCGCGGTGGTAAAAATTCTCTGATAGCACGGGTGCGCTCAGGGTCTATGCTTACCTTTCCGTTGGCTTTTACGATGTGACCTAAAAAGGAGAATTGTGTCACAGCAAAATTTACTTTACTGGGGTTTACAGTTAATCCAGCTTTCTCTAATCGGGATAGTACTTCACGTAAATGTTCAAGATGTTGTTCAATTGACTCACTGTAAATAACAATGTCATCTAGGTAGTGATACACATATTTAAACTTTATGTCACGAAATAATTTTTCTAATAATCTGCTACATACAGAACTACCTTGGGATATACCAAAGGGTACCCTTGTAAATTGGTATAGGTTGAAAGGGACGGCAAAAGCGGTGAAACGTTTCGATTCTTCCGAAAGGGGTATCTGATGAAATGCCTGATTCAAATCCATAATGGTAAAAATTTTTGCTTTCGTAAAATAATGAAAAGCACTGTGGATGTCGGGAAGTGGTATTGATTCAAATTCTATCCGTTTATTTAGTTGTCTATAGTCTACAACTAATCTATGTTTATCGTTGCTTTTGGGTACTAAAAACGCGGGGGATGAATAAGATGACGTAGAGGGTTCGATGACTCCTTGTTCTAACAGTTTATTAATTTGGTTCCTCATTACTTCCATTTTTGGCGGTGATAACTTGTATGGGGCTAAACGTATTATTTTATTATCGCTCAAATTTATCTTATACTCTATCAGGTCCGTCAGTCCTAACTTTGGGGTGAGGACATTGGAGAATTGATTTATTAACTTTTGTATGTTCCGTCTATCGTTACTTTCCAGATGACCTAATTCACATTCGTGATGCTTTACATGTGAAGAAGTAGTGCTAGTACTTTCTCTGTTATTTGAATTATCCTCCAAGTTATATTTCCGTGAACGATCGAATCCAAAGTAAAACTTCTTATCATGAATATTTAGAATTATTCCTGTTTTACTGATAAAATCAGCTCCCAATATTAACTCGGGTCCTAATTCGTCGCACACTAACATTGGAAAATACCACGTAAAATTTTTAATTTTTACTTTACATGTAATGATAAGTTTTATCATTAAGTTTTGTTTGTTAGCGGTTGAGCATTTAATATTTACAGATTGACTGCGTTTAACTAAATTATGTTTAAATAACTTATTGGCGAGGTCATGACTAATTAAACTTCGCGTTGATCCGGAATCAATTAAACCGAGGGTGGATGTTACACCAAGGTCTACTTGTACATAAGGTAATTGACACTTACTGAAATCACACTTATTAATAGCGTTACATTTATCGATAAATTTTTTTACATAGGGGTCTAGTTTTCTTTTGTTATTATTATTAATTTGTTTTTATTTTATTGACTCTCAGGGGTTTACCTTTTTTTACGATGCTGCGGAAGACACAGGGTTTCGGACAGTGACGGATTAGTGTCACTTTTTTGGGGGGGGCGGAAGGCAAGACTAAAATGACCAAACTCCAACAAAAATTATCCAAGATGTATCTTTTCAGAATGAATTGCCACGGAAACTCATTTTCAGCACTATTTTTCTGTTTGTACATTTTTATTATTTCTTTTTATAAGTACAAAATAGATTATTTTAATTTCATATTATTATATTATCCATACAAAAATATAAAAATAGAATTTAAGCATATTTTTAAACATTTTATACATTCCGAGGTTTTTATTAACTTATAATATACCACAAAAAGCTAATCAATGAAAAAAAATTCATTTTAAGTATTATTCTAAGCAGTAAAACAAAATAATTCTGTTTATAAGCAAAAGAGAATTTACAAAGAGAGGAATTTGTTCAAAAGATAACATAATAAATAATTTCCAAAGATACAAAAACACTAAAATATAGTATAAAAGAATTACAGTATTTCTGTTCTTTTTCTTTCTTCTTTCATGAAAACATTTCTTTCCTTCTCTTTCCACCTTTCTCAATATATCTGTTTATGACTTTTGTTTTTTCAATAACAATATCTTTATGAATATACATAAGGGCTAGGCCAATTAAACGTTTTTGGCCACAACGATTTCGAAGCCATGTCTTTGTTATCTTTAAGGTTGAGAAAGACGTCTCAGCTGTTGCAACTGATACTGGTAATGAGGCAAGTATTACTAAAAGATGTTTTATTGTGGGAAACATTTCTGCAATACAGTAACCTAAGCATTCTATTGCTGATGATGGTAATGGAGTTTTGTTGTAGTTTTCTCTTTTCCATTTTGCCATCCAAATGTTCATTTCAGCCTTTAAATCAGATTTAAAGGCACTATCGTCTTTTTCCATGGTCTTGCCATATTTTTTTTGAAATCAACTCAATATCAGCATTTAGCCTCTTCTTTGTTACAGTATCATTTATACATTCTTTTGGTAAGAGTATATTAAGTCTGTATAATTCTAAGGCACCAGCAGAAAATCTACTCTTCATATCTGTGACAATTGAATCAAGGATTGGTATGTACACATTTACCCTGAAATAACTTTTAATATCAGATGTGGCAGCATTTGCTCTATTCACTTGCCTAGAAGTGGTTCTAGGGACTTTCAATTCACTGTTGACAGATTTTGCAATTTCCGTTGTTTGCTCAAAAAGTTCATGAAATCCAGTTTCTGCATTCTGTCGTTTATCTTCAAGCACAAAAAGAACGTCGGACAAAAACTCAGAAGCCTTGTATACGTCAACGTGTTCTTTTTGGAAATATCTGCTGAGAAGCAAAGTTTGACTAAGGATATCTGCGAGGCAAACTAAAGTAATAATAAACTCGCCATGAGTAATTGAACATAGAAGAGTTTTTGCCATTGCTGAGGACTTATCAGACGTAAAAACAGCCCAGTTTGAAATTTTTTCTAGAGTCAAAATGATCTTATTAAAATTCTCTAGGAAAACAGCAACAGATAAATGTCTCTCCACCCAACGTGTTTCACACATTGATATCAATTGCCTTCCAACATTCTTCAAAAAAGCATTATTTCTTTTCGGGGAGGCCGTAAAAAAGGAAACTGTTTCCTTTATTATCCCAATTGCATTTCTAACTGCTTGTACATTAGAGCACCTAGAAATTGAGAGGTTTAAGGAGTGGTTTAAGCAGGGTGTTCGTTCTGCGAAGACACACTGATCTTTTATAGTTTTTATCGCCCCCACCAACTCAGAAGTCATTACAGAACAACCGTCTGTTGCGTTGCAATGCCTATGCAATAACTTGGATCCAGGTTCATTCCATGAAGGCACTCTAACACCAGTTTACCTAACTTATCTCCTGTTAATCTGGGATCTTCTGACTCAACAGGCTCTTCCTCACTCTCACTATTACTTGAAAAGGATGATAGGGTTTCTTCACTTACAACATGATTTTGGGGTTTTGTTTTGTTGTCCCAAAGATTGCCACTGTCATTCCGTGGGTCGATAAAACCAACAAAGTCTTCCCTTATGCGTACAGTTTTTACAAACATACCTTAAGAAAATTGATAACTGGGTCCTATGTGAAACATCTGTTGTTTCATCAAAACCAATACTGTAGACTTTATTTTCTTCAATTCTTCTAAGTACTAGTGATAAAATTTCCTCCCCACAGCATTCAATCAAATCATTTTGAACGGTCTTGCTCAGAAAGGATTTTCTGTGCCTTATAGAGTCACACTGCTTTTGAATTTGTGTTTCTTTACAGACCTCAATTCTAAACTTCATTAGTTCTTTAAAGTTTCCCTGATTTTTCAATGGATTATTTTCAAATCCGTCATCTCGTCGGGCCCGAAAAGGAATATTTTGTCTACCAAGAAACATAACATTATCCAGAGATGATGACAACCTTTCTTGATTTACCTTAGCACGTTGAAGGCTATAAGAATCAACTTTATTTTCCACTGATTTTTCAGGATTGTGGTAAGTTAATAAAAAGTCATTTGCTTTTCCCATTGCCTGTTGGTAATACAATAATTTACTAAGATGTTCTAAATCTCCATCCTTCCCCAAAAGCTTGGCAAATTTAGTTAGTGGTTGATTAACAAGGGTATTCAATTTCATCCCACCATGGTGTCCACCCACATGCACATGGCCAGTAGCAAAAAAGGGCAAAATTTACAGAAAAGACCTTGCTTCAAATGAGAAAGGACAAGCCACGATTTATACTTCTCTAGATGATCTTTTTTTAACTATCGGTTTTCAGTTCTGCCATTCTTGATATGTGATGAGTTTGGATACTTGTATCCGGAAGGAGGTTCCCAATGATTTTCGAGAAGATTGGCAAGAATTCTGTCTGAGGGTTTTGTTCCAATGTAATTTCCAATGTCATTTTCATAGATTACAGATGACTTCGGCAAAGATTCACTGCAAGATTCATTTTCCCCTAAAACGAAAGAAATTAGTTTTCAATTAAAAAAATTCTGAAATTTGCTTATTTTCCAACGATCTGGATAAGAAAGGCCCTTAAGATAGTTCATAACCTTAACAAACAGAATTAACAAACCTTATGGAATTAACAAACAGAATTCCATAAAACTCAGTATATATATAGATTATTATGAAAAAATATTGTCTTTAAAGTTTCAAATACAAAGCGAGTATAGAAAAAAAGATATAACAATTAGAAAATGTATTCATTAACACGCGTTTTTATGGGAAATGCGACATTCTCAATTCTCTGAATATCTTTCTATATAACTATTGAATTGACAACCGAATATCGATAACATTTACCTTCTTTAGAAGTTTGGTCCTTATTTCCCTTTGCAATCGTATTGTCTTCAACAGCTTCAAGACACACATTAAATGTTGAAGGTCCAGCAGCATTGTCCAGAGGCACCAATTTCTCACCACTATTGCTACACTTCTTTTTCGTAAAGAAACTTTTCAGCGTTGATTGTCTTTTCATTATAACAAACAACAATAAAGCAAGAGTTAAAAATGTAAACTTGAATGTAACACTTAAAACGAATTTACGAACCACGTAGCAATCAAAATACTTTTAAGCAAGCAAACAACGCGTATAAGGCGAGTGCGTATTTTCGTGTGGCAAATTCCTCGAATTACTAAGGAGCAACGCAACGATCACACAAACGTAAACATCACAGTTTAACAGAAGCGATATCGAAATAAACTATTTTAGTCGGCTAAAGAGCGGACAAGAATTTCAACATTTATTTGATTATTTTTCTTCACTAATATTTTTTCACTATTTCGCTGGGGGGGGGCGAATGCCCCCTCCGCCCCCCCTTTAATCCGTCCCTGGTTTCGGATCTCCCTGCCTTACATGTTTTTTGGATAATGAGTTTTTTTGATTATACTGTTTCTGTTTACAGTTTCTACTGAGATGTCCGGATTTTCCGCAGTTATAGCATACATATTCTTTACGTTGGGCCTCACAGGTTTCCTGTCGCGGTTGAGCCTCCTTGGACTTACCATGGCCATAGGTTGATCTTCGAAGTGGTTTTCTTTCTCGTAGATTTCTTGCGTCAGAGACTAAGGCTTGCATTTCTTTTCTATTTTGTGTAGTGGATACCGATGCATGTCTGTGCTGATCTGCGTACCACACATTGGAAGAGTGAATACTACATTGTTCAAAGTCCGCGAACGTAAGGGGTCTACTTATTAGTGCTAAACGGGAGCGTTCGTCAGGAGATAAGCCTACTAGGATAGTACCGACCAATTGTTTTTCAGTCCAGTCGACTTGTAGTATACGTGACGATTCACGGATGTCCGCAATATAGTGGGCCAGTCTTTCATGAGCACCTTGTACCCGAAGTACAGTATTTCTTTTGATATCCTCATAAATTCCAGTGGGGATAAAATATTTGATTATTTTCGTGTGAAGTTCTTCTACTGGAAGACTCGAGTTTAATGTTTCTAGTACACGATCTCGTAATGGTGGTTTACATTTGGGTAATATTACTTGCAGTATTTGCCGATCGTTTAATTGTTGTAGATCTTTTATTTGCAGTAGGTATTTGATAAAAGTTAACAGTATCGTTATACTTAACCCATCGGTGTAAGGAATTTCATTAATTATTTTCTCTACTGGGTGGGAAATCTTTCCGTAGAGGTCAACATTAACATTTACGTTTTGTATTTCGTTCGAAGAATTAGTGGTTGCATTAGGATTAGCAATCGCATATTGACTAGTGCGAGTACGTTGAACGTTAGGGGGTGGGGGTTCTAACATAGTTAAGGTATTTAATTTTCTACTAGGTAATTGTTCAGGACTCAGTTGTATCTTAGATACGGTGGGTGATTCGGGGTTCGAGGTGGTGGGAGGGAGTTCTACAATAGGGGATTGACCAGGGGAGATATATAATTTTTGTAAGTCTTGCTCAATTTCCTCCATTCTCGATTCATCTGACTTTCGTCTTAAGTCGTTAATAATTATGGGTAATTGGCGTAATGCCTCGTCTGCAAATTTCTGCACATCGGCGGGGACTACGGTGACGTCGGGCCAGCTTAATAAATTATTTAATCGGCGGGTTAAATGTTCTATACGTTGAGTAACGCGCAAAAGTTCCGTAGGTGATTTCTTTTCCTTAAGGTTCTGAGATAATACTATCAGTTCCCTATATTTCGCATAACAGGTTTCTCGTTCGCCGTCATAATCGAGTTCACGCAATTTGTCTAACTGCGAGCTTGTCTCAGATCCGGATTGGCGTAATGATTTTCGTAATTCAGACACGGTTACATTCACGTGTTTTAGACCTCGTAAAAGTGCTTCGTAGCATAGCTCATCTTTTACTAATAAATCAGGATTAAATTCAGCCATTTTCGTAAAGTGGCTAGAACTAATTATTCTACTATTTGTATTTACTACTATACAACGCTATATCATTTTACACAAACATAACAATATAAATAAATCGTATTCTTACACATTTATTAATAAACAATTAAAATGAGATGACAAAGGTTGTCATTTTACATAGGTAGAGAGAGAGAAATCTCACACATGTTTACAGATGCGTACGGCAAAAGGGGGAATCCGCGGCAACGACACACAGGAAAGGACACGCTACTAATAACAATAGAGCTAACACAGAGGGTGAAGTGATAGTTTAATTCCGCGATGGGGGAGTCTCACAATGACAATATACACACTTACAGGAGCGGACAAGAAATCAACCGGTCTGATATTGTTTACAAACAGACGTGTTGTTGAATGAGCTTTTGACAAGCACATACCTGATGTTATATCGAATACACGGGGCGTCTTTAGTCAATATTATGTTCATTGCTATATCTAAATAATAATTAAAATTACCTATTTACAAAACTATAATAATAACTATTATCGTTTAATTTTATTTAAGATTTTAGACACATTTAAAGTACATGAGTAAATAAATCAACAGATTATGGTCTGGGTTAATAGGCACAATTACTGCTTAATAACACAAGTCACAAAATTTCTTTTTTTTTGTGATTTTTTTAATTAGCAGCAAAATTTTAACTAATTAGCAGAGTGGCGCAATTTATAACCTCTTCTCTTGAGTTATAACAGAGGGAACCCAAAGTAATTGGTTCGGCCAATTACTTCAGGCTGCCTTATTCGGGACGAGCTGAAATTTAAACAGAACAACACACAGTAAATATAAAAGGAATCATGGAAGGGAAAACTGTTGATTTATGTACTCAGTATATGTGCGCAACAAGAAGATTTCCCTTTTTTAAACATTTAAAATAAAACAAATGACATTTACTCAAAAACAGATCCCATTACATTATTAATTAAATTATTAACTTGTTTAAATTGCTGTATATAGACTGTGGGATCACAACAAATTATATTCAGCTTTTCCCCGGATCCGGGTAACCATTTGGTATTTAGTCTTTAAACTTTAAAAATTAATTATATTCAATTCAAGATATTAGCTTGCAAGACTGTTACTTTTACTTTTACTTTTACTTTTACTTTTAAGTTTCATTATTATTCTATTTGAAGAATGGTATTAATTATACTACGATACGTTAAAATCTAAACTGTTACAATTGCAAGAAGCCTGAATATTTACAATTAAATTCTTAGATTTAAATTTTTATATTCTTATAAAGTCAATCGTCTCTGAAAGTCTCTTTAAGAGAGTATTGTGTTACAATTACTATTATTATTATTCCTCGATAGACGTGCTATCGAGTCACCTTTAATTTGGGATGTAGAAGTCTCCTCCATATGGTTACATCTTGGGAATCCTAAGAGCGTCGTCCTCGTCTAGGTCTGGTCTCAGTTGTTCACGGCTTAAACGTCTGCAGGATAGAGTGGGCCTTCTACACTGGTACTCGTTGATTCTCAGATGTCTCGAACTGCATTATTGGTCGGGTCTACTAGAGTTGTAATTCTGATGATTCATGTCTCCAGGCAGGATGTTGTGAAGAGTCGTCAATCGGAGAAGATAGCTGTTATAGTTATTAACACTCGTACTATTGGTTGTCACATATTTCTTCTTGTTACAACGTTTTTTTAATTTTTCTTTCTCTTAACGTTACATATTACACTCTTTTGTAGCAGTTAGTAAAATACATAAGAATTAATCCAAACTAATAACCAATTACATAACATTTCAACAGAGCATTTCGCTCGTGCGTGTGCACTGCTTGGAGTCGTCATAGCGAGAGTGAGATTTTTTCGTCCACTACCACTGGTACAGGACAATAGATAGTGGGGTGTTTATTCCGCGAGAATATAGTCCCGGTCTCTCTCTAAATAAAACTTTTTTATTTATACAAACTATCGCTAGATAAAAATACATCATTTTAAATTAGTTGTTTTCGTGACTATCTGTGTCTTCAGATTCTTTAATTATTAACATTATTTTTCTATATTATTTTAATTACAGAAGACTCGGTAAACATGTCGAGTCCGGTATCAACAGGTAGGCGCCTGATAACAAGCAAAGGGTTAAATGCGACAATAATAATTATTTACAATATGTCTTTTCTTTACCGTTTCTTTGCCCTTATTAATTACTACTTCCATTCACACTTAGTACCTACATGTTTTTTATTATCATTGTGAGATTTAAATGGTTAATTGTTCGCAACTTAAAATTTTTTATTTCTTTATTTTTTTTTTAATTGTCACAATTTAAATCGTCACAGAAGTTACAGGAAAATATAAATACCTCAGCAGAAACAAGATGGGCCAGCACACAAGACGACGGAAAGATGTTCCTGAAGAGGAATCAGAGGATTGGACAAGGGATTCGTCGAGAAACATTTCGGTAACCTGTTGTCCTTCAGGGTCGGAGTGTCAGTAGGTTAATTATTGGGAATCACTGACTCTCCGACTCCTGAAAGGAAATCAGGTGACATCATCGACTACTACTTCTACTACTACTACTACTATATCGTACGTAAGTTTATGGAGGACGTTTCTGGAAGATGACAATTACAGAACAGATAGCAGTGAATCTCGCTAGCAGTTCGTCTATTCATATCCGCAGATTTCAATATCCTTTGGTTGAGGAAGTTTCTTTATGTTATAAAGGCACGTTTCGCTTATCCAAGAATTCGAAAGCCGTCTTCAAGCTAGACAATTTGTGAAACACAAAAAGAAAAATACCTAATACCTAATTACGCATTAGACGACATAGCAATACTCTTATCACTAAAGTCAAAAAGAATCAGGGAAACTGAAGCGGTATGAAACACCAGTTACCAACATTACGTATAACACTTGCATAGCAAATTGCTGTAGTCGTTTACACGGCCAAATCCAAAGCTGTCAATGAATACACATAAGCTTCACATAAACCTATTGTCTTGTGGAGGTTTTTATTGAGCTTTTCCATAAGCGATTCTCCTCTAGTCCGTTTATCGTAACAGTGTTAGCTTATTTTGCAAAAAATCTTTTCCAAATTCATCTCTTGAGTTCGCAGTACGTTTTCATTCCTGGCTTCACTGAGCGCATGTCTGATCCGTAAGACATTGCAGCAAACATGAAACGATTAAAAACTTTTCCCACCGAACCGATAAAAGAATTAGGTCTAATTGAGGGTACCGTCGTGGATTTCCAACAACAATACAGAACAATCTACCTTAAAACGGTTTGGGAAAGTCGGGTTTGGGGTCGATTTACCTGGTTCAACAACGTGTTGTCCTTCTTCCGTCCCATGTAGGGTACTAGTAACTTTATCAACACTTGGTCTACTCTTTAGAAAAACTGAGAGAAAATCAGAAGACGAGAGCGACGAAAATTATGCAGGCTGCTACGTCGTCATACGGAGGAGAGAGCTACGAGAACGGCATACTGTCAGCCGACGTGAACCGTACCCGTTTGTCTGTGTGTAACGGTCTCTTGAGTTCACCCGAATGAACTTTAGTATGAAACTTAGACCAGTGGCGATTCCTGACCCGGTGGGTAGGACAAGCATCGACTCTAAGTATGTATGCACAAAATTTCAATTCTAGATAATCATTAAAAAGTCCGAACTTGTTTTTGTCGTTGCGAGAAAAATTATCATAAAGTGTAATTAGTATGAGGATTAAAAAAATAGCGTTTAGTTAGGTGTGATTCTACTTCCTAGTTTTAACGGATATAAACAGACGCATACCGCCACTTGCTTTGGCTTGAAACTTGCAATCCAAAAGTTAATTTCAAACAGCGACAGCCAAAACGATAAACAAATGAAACAACATCTTCACCGAGCCGGAACGCTGGTAGCGCTCCTAGCGGCTTAAAGCATTGCTAAAGAGTACTTGATTTTTGCGTCTCTGAGAGCCAGGTGCTGTACGGTTTAGCATTCCATGTAGGTACCAACAAACCATTGTACTTGTAGGTTAGTTGTTATAAGTTTGAGTATTTCTAACTGTAGCCAAATGTAAAAAAGAAGGCTAAATAATGACGAAAACGCAGTTGCGAAATCCTACATAAAATTTCTGAAATTATGGCCAACTCATAGTTAGTGCACCGAAGTATTTTTCGAAGTGATTGCCTTGAGGGGGAAGCGGTTAGTCAGATCTTAAAACAGAGAACATAAATGGAAGCGAAGTGGTATTAATGACTTTGATCAAATCAAGTCATCAGTATCAGACAAGTGACAAGATAAGAGATAAGATTATATGTTGGTTACGTAATCGTTAATTTATTTTCTTTGGGCGAGAAGTGGTTGCGTCTGAGGATTCGCTTCTGACTTAGGCTATTAGTACTGCCTTAGTTCGTCCCTGCAAATGGGCAAATGGCAAAAGATCGATTTCTTTGAAGTTTTCCATTACCAGCCTCCAATTGGCCATATTTAAAGACCATTTTTTGCCAGGCGCGTGTCCTTCATTTAACTTTCGTACTTGATAGGTGTTATCGCGTATGCTACGTGCATTGAGTGTCCAGTAAATTTTCCCCGTCTGTGTTTGTTAGCCGAATTACAGTCCGTTCAACACTTAGGCCTATTTTTCTCACACAAGACTACGTAATCAGGTTTCCGGATTCGAATCGAAGTACAGTGTATCTACAGTACTTTATAAAGGACAGATATTTGTATAGGATACGTTTCAACCATATATTGTCCTTCAGGTATCGGAGGTAACAAGAATACTTATATTACACAAGCACTGATCTTCCGAGACTTGAGTGGTGTCTGGACCTCTTTATCATCTGTCCTCTTTATATCTGCGTCCAGTATATCGGAATTTCAATACATCATAATCTTGTCAGCATCATACCATCATACCTAGACATTGTAGTTCTGTGTACAGAGAACAAACATTTATTTTGCGGGTGACAGTCTCATGAAGTACGAACACATCCGCATGAAATATATATGACAATTTCTAGAACCTCATCAACCGTATACCGTATGATCTTCGTTTCTTGGTTTCTTCTGACACAATATTTACCGTAGTCGTTTTTTTCTTTTATCACGTTTTTTTGTGCAATGTAGGTGTCCTCCACTGTCCACGTTTGTGAGCTCTGAGTCACTGCAAGGAAAAACAACGACTGTGTGTGTGTGTGTGTTGGAGAGAGAGAGAGAGAGAGAGAGAGAGAGAGAGAGAGAGAGAGAGAGAGAGAGAGAGAGAGAAATAGAGACAGGATGAATTTGGGAATGTCCTGGAGATAATATTTGAAATTACATTACAACATGAACCTGCGGATGGTGAAATGAACGTTACTCCTATTAGCACAGTGATTTAAGGAAAAAATGCCCCAAAAATCCTACTGATCTCGATTTGGTATACAGCTTTATTTCGACGTCCTGGATAACGTGTGAAAAGTCACAATGCCAATCGTGTACGCGTCTTGAGTTATTCAAGGTCAAAGGTCACTAAAAATGGGTTTTTGTAAATATCTCGCTTCCTATTGGTCGGACGACAATAGAGGTGAATATCAAAATTGTAGATCTCGCTATTCTCTATAAAAAAGGACTTATATAGTTTTCACGTAAAACTATCTGTTTCCGCGAAATGACGCAGAGAAACTATCAAAGCCGCTCAATGCATTCACTTCCGCACCACCTTCGAGGTAGAATGCAAGGCGCGTTTTTTTTTTTTTTCATGGTTTCCCCAGTAGGCCTAGTCCATGATGTTATGCAGGGTTATGACAATAATTAAAAACAAATTTTAGTGGATTAATAATATAATTAATTATTAATTAACTAATATTATTAATTAATTATCGCTTTCTTCTTCATCGCCCATGTCCTGAAAGTCATCAATGTTCAGCTCAAGCTCGTTATCATTTTCTTCTAATTCTGTCAAGTTTGCGGATAAAAATCTGTTGGATTAACATCATTGTCCGTGTCCAAAATAGATGCATCAGTATCAAATGTTTCACGTGATGCGGCATTAAAACAAGACTGACCATGACAGTGCCCACAGACTGCGGAACATTTTAAACTAATTTTTCTGCAACCGCAATTAGCACCGCAACCTTTCGTGTAGTTGCAAACAATTGTATTTAGCAATACAAAGTTGTAATAAAGTTGTAATGGTGGTGGTGGTAATAAATTTGTAATGGGCTCCAAAAAGTTGTTCCTGACAATCCATCCCCATTTTAGAGAGTTTTCCCTAACCAAGTTTGTACCTGGTAATAGACGCGGAGAAGATGTTGAGCGGCTGCAGCAGTAGGAGGAAGAGAGGACAATTTAACAGGTACATTAAGCCTTGTTGACTTGGCAAATTGTATGTACCTATAATTATCAATGGACTTTTCGATTTTTGGAGCACCATATATGGCCAAAAGAAAAAGTATGCCGTTATTGTATATGGTTTCTGGACCGCAATTTTCTTGTGGAAATACTTGTGCCGCTTGGTGCAAATCAGGACGTTTTTCAAATAATTTCATCACTCTATTTTTCCCTTACCAAAGATCGCAGAAGTTGTGTCACATCCGATGATCGCGTCTAAAAATAATATGTGTTTTTTACAATTAATAAAATTGTTGATGCTTGCAGAAGCATACACTTTCGTTTCAATATTTCCTTTACCAGGTTTCATAAAAAAAATGATCTGATGCGGAAGAGTACGCCCTATTAGAATAATCACAAGCTCGACATCTTCCCCAACAACGACGGTGGTGTTAAGTTGTGATTCTTCAGTAGCTGTTTCTATTATTAATACATCGGCATCGTCACCAGCTTGTCTAGCTGTGATGTTGACGTCTTGTAATTTTTAGAGCAGCATCTGAATTAATCTATTTTTATTAAATCGGTTCGAAATAAATTTTTCTTGGCTGATAGGCACATCTATAGTTTCTTTGAAAAGAACTTCGACTGATCCAGTTACAGCTGCAGTTCGTCGAAGTTGTTCCATTGCTTTAATGTTTTGACTGTTTTGAATAGCCATCAAAAACTACAACTAAATTTGAGCCATAATGTTTTTGTAAATACTCAATATATCTTCTAAGAACACAACCAAAAGTATCACCTGTCTGCCACACCACACGGTGAAGGAGAAATCCTCCATCTATGACATACAGTAGAACTCCATTTATCCGAACTCCAGTTAACCGAATCGCCAATAATTCGAATCGATGTAAGGAAACTAAAATAAAATGCAACTTCTAAAAAAAGTTTATTCAAACTGCAGTTGCTGTACTAACAAAAAACATCGGAAGTAAATGAAATTCATATAAGACTGTGTTGGCTATGCATCACAGTTTACGTACTAATCAGTACGTAATGTTTCGTCGCCTATTCTTTAAATAGAATGTCAGGGACGCACCCATCCCCCGCCAGGTCACCCACCTCTCTCACATTTCCAATTGATCAGTGTCTTGCTGTCTATTGTGTGATGTATGTCGTGCGATACAGCACAGTATTTTGCCAAGTGCTTTCCATTTTGGGTTCGCGTAGTGTGTATATAAAATGTCTTCTAAAAGAAAGCGTGTCGTATTGTCGATGACGGACAAAGTAAAAATAATTGAACAATTAAAAAGTAGTGTCTGGCAAACAGTTGACCGAAACTTATAATGTAGATACAGCCACTATTTCTGATATGAAAAGAAATAATTCTTCGATTTTGAACTTTGTTTCTAATTTGGAAAGTGCAGATTGAATGTCGTCCAGAAAAGTGATGGTAACGGCTGAAAATAAAAACCTAGAAGATGCAGTTTGTAAAGGGCTCTTGCAGCAACGGTCCCTTGTAAATCCCCTCTCTAGCTCTTGTGTTTGTGAGAAAGCAAAGCTGTTTGCTGAAAAGATGGTGATTTATCTGAATTTAAAGCGAGTAACGGTTGGCTACGTAATTTTAGGGCTAGGCATGGTATTCGGGAGTTAGATTTGAGTGAAGAAAAACTTTCTGCAGATAACAGTGCAGCTGATAAGTTCATTGGAAATTTAAAACCATAACAAAAAACTAAGATCCTGAATTCGTGTACAATGCCGATGAAACGGGGCTTAATTGAAAATCATTGCCCCGTAAAACTTTGGCTTCAAAGAAAGAAGCTAGTCACAAAATTAGTAAAGAACGCGTGACAGTGCTTACTTGTGCCAATCACGGGTAGTCATCGACACCCATTGCTTTTAATACGAAAAGCGAAAAATCATAGGGCTTTCGAAAACGTCAAAAAGCTCCCGTTCGTATACACAAATCAACCGAAAGCGTGGATGACAGCAACGTGGTTCTCAGAATGGTTCGAGGAAGCGTTTATTTCGGAGGCAAAAAAATATTAAAAGGAAGTGGGAAAAAAGTAAAACGTGTTGCTTCTTATTGATAACGCACCAACCCATCAATGGAAAGAAGTAACGGACGTTTTAACGCCCTTCCTGCCGGCAAATGTAACGACTTTGTTGCAACCGATGGATCAAGGCGTAATAGAGTGTATGAAACGACATTACAGAAGGCAACTTTTACGTAAGCTGCTGTTAGCAGATGAAGGTGAAGAAGGTACATTAGCATACCATAAGAAAATTTATTTAAAGGACTGTTGTTACATTATGTCCGATTCGTGGAATTTGTTGAAAACCGTAACAGTAAAGAGAGCATGAAATAAAATTAATGGAATTTCGACAAAACAACAAATCCGGGGAGAAAAGGAATAGGCAGTGAACAATAAAGAAGATGAAAAACGAGCAAAAGAAAGTGTCGGAAGAAAATGAAGCTGTTATCAACTGAAGACATCCAGAAAATAATTGTACAAATCCTTGGCTGTTCCGAGTGTGACGTGGACGACATAAATGAGTGGTTGCAGTGTGATTCAACAATTCAACAATTAACAAGCGTTTGTGGGACCTGGCTGCACGAAAACGAGTTTCTACGTCAAGACAATTAAGTTTGTTTGACATAGTCAATTGACAAATTATAAGTATATGTGAGTATTATTTTTAATTTTTTGTAGTAAAAGTGAATTTCTTGCAAAACACGTGTGACCTGATTTTTATTAAGATAGTGTAGCCAACTCATGTAATAAAAATAAACAAAAGTGATTTTTGAGCAATTTTCGCGGTTTCTTTCACACATAACCTTTTTTTATGTTTGTCCCAATTATCCGAAATTCTGCATATCCGAATTACGTCTGGGACTCAATAGTTCGGATAAATGGAGTTCTACTGTATTTGATGTTAGCTCCGTAGAATTCAGCTGTAATGGGTTCGAATAGATCGTAGATTTTTGATTATGTATTTTTCCGTATGCCAGCATCGTCGAAAAGTGCCATTGCATACGGGCTCAATTCATATTGTAAATAATCACTGAGATGTTCGTCGAATATTTATTCAAACTTATTCTTTGAAAGAGTAATAACGGGTCAATAGGAACCTTACAACCATGGACCACGGCGGAGCTGTTAACTGAAGAAAGAGAATGAACTCTATTCGCTCGCTTAAATTTTAAATTATTAAATTTTTCTCCAATGATTTTTCCATGGACTGCAGACCTATTTCTTTGGCATTGTGACAGTTTATCTTTTCGTCGCTCATAACTCCGGTTGATATTGACACAATTTGATTGTCAGTTGGAAAAGGATAGTATAGTGTGAACCATTCAATGAGTTTTTTTACGTCGGCATTACCTCTGTTAATGCGCGAACCTCTTGAGTCGACATGTTGCTCCGTGGAGTTTAATGATATAGGCTATTACTAAATCTTTCAATTTCATCGCAAATAACATTCATTACGCGCATCCCGTATATCCATTTGCACAAGAGGCTTTCACGGGTACTTCTTCCTCGTGACAGTCCGCCTTCAGTCTTCATAGATTTCATCAGGGTTTGTTCAATTACCGTGTCAGTCCAGGTTCCGTAATTAAATTTATTCGATCGTTTTATTGTAAAAAAATCCTTCTTTGAAATTTTGAAAAGTGGATTGATCCATATTTTCCTCTAATACCACCATATCCTGCACGTATAAATGCGTCGACTTGGCATAAAGAAAATGACCGGCAGCATGGAAATACGGAATCATTTTTTTACAGCAGTAAGATTGCCCTCCCAATTTCCCAGTCTCTCAGCACGAATGAAATCGAAGCTATTGCAACCATATCAAGGTATGTTGTCCATAACTGTCCCGTAGGTCCGCGGCCTTTAAACTCATTGAGCTTATCGTCAAATCCTTCTACTAAAGGTTCGAAAATACGTTGCGATTCTTCAATATTTTCATAGCAGATTGTCCCATTAATTACATCTTGAAGATAACCATTTAAAAAATCTTGTACATTATCATGAATTAGCACATCTGAAAATATTATCGTTGATAATGCAACGCGGAGCAAAGAGTGGGCTCTAATACATCTAGAATACACATGACCATTTAACAATTTATCAATAGAATTTGGAGCATATATCGTAGTTAGCGCTTCTTTAATTCCACTTCCTGCCATAATGTAGCCTATACACCCCAGAAAAGATATAAGCATATGAAACCCGCCAAGTCTTACAATTATTTTGATAACTCTGAATCAGGTTTTGAAGCAGCAACGATGTCCCTTGCTTTTATGTATAATGGCTAATCAAAAGTCACAATGCATGTTTTTTTGTTCATGTGAATTAGCTTGATCTATAGCACACTTCAAAGTTGTATAAATAGTGCTTATGGTACTCGCAGGATGATGAATGAAAGGTAAAAACATGATATGAGACGTTGAAAAGTTCGTGTTTTCTTTTTTTTTGTAATAGCTTCAATAAATCCGTGCCATGCCGGCAAACCTGGGACACCTTTCCATTTTCCATACATCCATAACATATCGACTGTACTAAACATTGAGTCAGTTAATTCTTCCTCATAATTAATTTTTTGCACTTCAATCTTACTCATTCCACATACACCTTGATTTTCATATGTTAGCAAAGGGACGTCCGCTACTGCCGCCAACTTCTTTGCACTTGGCTTCGCTGTATATTTAACTATAGGATCGTCAGCAGTGACAGCAGTTATCGGAGTTGTCATTTTTATAATTCCCATTATATGAAGTGTGTTATTACCGTCTATTGTAAAAACATTTATGTCTGCATTGTCTGCGGCGTATTGAACAAGAGCACCTGGCTCTCATGAAGGAATTGTAGGTTGAGGATGAAAAATTGTTGATATTTCATACGTTTTACGGCGTCTTTATATGGAGCACAAAAGCCTATATTAGATAAAATATCTAAAAGCCGTTTGGAGCCATATCTTTTATGAAGAATACAGATAAACCGACCAATAATTGCGATGAAAAAGAGCGTGTACGTACTGCAGCCATTATAGCTGTACACTTTGGGTTCAAACGCTCAGTCTTACCTTTTCGATTGTTCAAAATTATTTCTTCAGTTAAATGTAATAGGTTTCGTGGGATTCATCATTAATATTGTCTAACATTTTATTAGGTGGTAGATAGGAATCGGTATTAACGACGGAAGTACGAATATCCTCTCTAATAATTGCCGCGGCAGCTTCGATCACTCGCATGCGTTCTTCGACTGGGTTTGATTTTCTATTTTCATACTAAGCTTTGCTTAAAATGTTAGCATGAGTATCGCGAAAACAGATAATAGTGTATGCTTGAGGCTTCTTCGTAATAACAATCTTTTCCGAACTACTCTATTAATTTTGCAAGTATTGTATCATCCTTCGGAACATTATTTCTAACTACATCTTTCAATTCCGTTAAAGTAAATTGAGAATCTTCATTACTTTCGATGTAAAAAAAAGTATCTTCCATGGCTGCTTTAACTTTCTCATCCAATGGGCGTCCTTTCCCCCCCCCCCAAGTAGGTAGAAGGAAATGTTGTAAACATTGGTCATGATATTGTGCGTCAGCCGCTACTAAATCGATCTCATTAATAACACGATTTTTTACTTCTCTTCCAAGCTTGTCATCACGTGCTTCGGCTGCTCTCATAATATTTTCTTTTAATGAAATACTACTTACTTGCCTAATTATGCGTCGATATTGCTCTTTTTTTCTTCTCAATTGCTTCATTGGCTTCTTCGACACAAATGAAGCACAATTCTTTAAAATTGAAAGACCCTTACGTTTTTTACGAGGAGAGCATTGAGATGTACTAGAAACATCTGTCTCCTGCCGCCTTTAAACGCCGAGGCGCTGTTCTTCGACGTATAATTATTACGGCACTTAGTATGTACAGTCACTGACCTCACATTTTTTAGATGCTCAATGTGTCCATCGTTTCTACAAATACTTGCATCTATTATGCTTTGTATACCACGCTCAACCGTTTGTATACTGTATCACCGTCCGAAAGCGGTATACCGCAAATAAAACAGCTACTAGCCATCGATACTTACTTTGAATGTACACAATACTCAATATTACACGTCTATATCTGTTGAAAACACGTGTCAAACTGATCAACAGCTGCAACTCCAAGTTGTTAGGCTAGTAAGGGCCCGGGTTCCCTGTAAACAAATATATTCCACTCTTCATTTACTCACGGACAACATACTATAATGTTTAAACACACTCTATAATACTACACATAATACATAATGTATAGAATGGAGTATACAACTGTATTCGCTCCGAGCTGATGCGTGGTAGGGATTCGTGAATCGACGTACCATCTCATGTTGGGAGAACTTATCGTTTTTTTTTCAGGACGCTTATGCACGCGTTTATATGAAACATTTGCAAAAAAATGTGTCATTTTAGTTGTTGCGTGGTAATTTTACTTACCAAAGTTATAATATGTGAGTAATTTAATAATGAACATAAATATGTAATTCATTTTATTACTTACATTTATATATCATTTTGGTGTATTTTTCAATAATTGTCTATTGTTCATGCTTTTCAATGATGAAACGTCATAGGAAAACGGGGAAGGTAGAGAATGTAGTCGCGTGACGTCACGTGATACGCATCGGTTCGGAGCGAATAGCCTCTAAATTGTATTTTTTGATGTTCTTTTTATAAAAATTATTAAGGTAGAGAATGTAGTCACGTGATACGCATCGGGTCGGAGCGAATAGAATATAAAGAGTGGAGTATATGCTTTGCTCCAAAATTAAGATGTGCGTTGTTCGACAAACTGTTGGTTTTACTTAAAAATTGTATAGGATATTTTTTATAGAGAATAGTGAGATCTACAATTTTGATATTCACCTCCTTTATTGTCTTCCGACCAATAGGAAGCGAAATATTTGCAAAAAACCATTTCTTGTGACCTTTGACCTTGAATAACTCAAGACCCATACACGATTGGCATTGTGACTTTTCACACGTTAATCAGGACGTCGAAATAAAGCTGTATACAAAAATCGAGATCAGTACGATTTTTGGGCAATTTGGTCATCAGAACGACTTAAATCACTGGGCTATATGGAAATTACGGGAAACTAAGTGATGGATGGATTAACGTTCTACTGAAACGTCCCCCTGAATTTTTTATACAATTTTTTGTTAAGTTTTTTTGTTAAAATTTTTTTTCAGGGGTTGTTACTTAATTATTAAAACTAGACCTGCGGTCTAGACGGAAGAAAAATTGAGTTGAGCCCATCGTGACAGGACTTGCAATAAAACACTTGCAAACGATAACGGCTTTTATTAGTGTCCTCTTGTTATAATAATAACATCTTTATTACAATATGGACGGCTATATTTTCCACTATCATTAATAAACGTGCATCTCTCCAATATTGAATAACAATTGGAAATATTAACAAAGAATTAATTTTGAATATAATTAATCAACAACAAATTATTCAAACACATTTAAGTGCATTGCCTTCACATAAGCTGACATCACTAAGTATTAACCTTTATTGACATGACTTTTCTAAATAAGTTCTAATAAACAATTACTAAAGGTTGGATCTGCAGATACTCTATGAATTAAACTTACCCTCAAACAATGATACATCATGCCTAACAAGAACATGTAATATGCCGTTTTATATTTGCCAAATAAAATATTTCTCTTTTCCTTTTAAAATAAATTATGCATCACAGGATTAATACATGTATATATAGATATATATATATCTTGATACTATCACCATGCCTTACACACACCAGTTGCCCGCTTAAGAAAAAATTTAGGTGTCATACTACAAGAATTGTACTGGCTCAATTCTGTAACAGCCCCTAATAAGGACCTGTACACACAAGAAGATTTAGGAAGGAACTACTCCATAGTTATTATCAATGCGTTAAGTACAAGTTGTTAATGACATTTTATCTTCATAAGAAACAGTTAATTAAATTGCCCAACTACCAGTTTTAAATTATGCTAGGTCACTAATCACGACAAAAGGCAAATGGTGTGCTATAAAATATAGCATAGTAATTGACATTCTTCAACAGGTAGATTCTTTAACTCTTTAATTACACTAGTCACTATAAGTCCACCGGACATGCTATAACAGACAGTTGGTCATTGAACATCTAAAATTACGGTTTGTGAAGATGTCTTTCATTTCATGTTTTAACTCCAATAGGTTGCTGTTTTTTTTTTGTGTTTTGTGGATTAAAATATAGGAAAAGTCCCACCTGTGCTTAGACGATTTATTGTTACCCAGAATGCGCGCTGATGTTGACTATGGTGTAACCACTGGTGTCTCCGAAATCCTGTGCTTCATTTCTTCCTTAGGGCTGGCAGTGTGGGGATTTCTCGAGGTCTGACGGCATTGGGTTGGTGCTGCGATAGTCTGCAGATGACGACCGATGTTCTGTCCCCATCTTCGTTGTCCTCTTTTCCCTCCCGGCTAGGCGGGGACCCTGGAAAACATTTTATTTGTAAGTAGCCGTCAGGAAAAAATACCCTCACACAATTCTTTCTCGCCCCAGTAAGCACAGATCACAGACACACACTGTCACAATTCCATTCCGAAAATTAAGTGTCAATATAAATATTACTCCTCACAATTTCTCTTTAAATTATCAACTTTTAGAATTAAATTATTTTTAACCTTAAATCTTTATTACTTTACATTGGAATATAGTTCTAACGGCAAGTTCTATTTAATTTTCATACAAGCAAAGGCAAGTCGGCAACGTGCTCTTAACCATCCCAGACGCAACACACACAAAAATCACACACACAAAAAGACGTACATATATCATAATATAATACCCCCGCAAGCGCTTAGTTAATTAATATCAAAGCAACACTTTGGCTCACCTGAAGCTCTTTAAATGATCACGAACTCAGTTCAAAAGATGAATCTTAATTCATAACGCCGCCAGACTAGTGTCCCGTTTGAATGCAAAAGAAGAAATGAGAGCGAATGTCGATACCTGCGATCCCACGCGAACAGAAAATTCACAAATCAGCTGAATGGCGCGGCATGCTTGATTACGTACACACACAATTATCGCCACGTCACGGTCAAGGTTAAACGATACAGTGAAGCCGTGGCCGCTCAAGCAACCCTTGAACCCGTTATACAGACGGCACTGTGGGCGCGACGTACGCCGAATAATTTAAATCTTAAATACTTAGGCACACCCTCACCCCAAAAGGGCAACCTGGTTGCCCCAAAAGATCCACTCATTCGCGGTTCACATGACCGCCCAGGGTAATTCTCAGGACTCGGGCTCCCTTGGGTAATCTCAGGAAAATATCGCTCTTAGGAAGAAAGAGGCTCAGGGTGAAAACGAAGGAAGAAGAAGTAAGAAGTGTAGTGTGTATGCCTGTGTACATGTGGGTGTATCTGTGCAAATGTGTGGGTACTGCATGCTGACTTGATCAGGGTCAGCATACAGCGACAAGAGACAGGAGGAGAAAAGAAGAAAGACAAGTTCGGGAGCTCCCTGAGTTCTGACCTCCTAAGGCCTCCTACAATCAACAACTGAGACCCGAAAGCTCTCATTACAACCAGGACCTTCCTCTATCCCCCCTCCCAGGACTGAAAATCTCAACCACACCGCGACCATCCCCACGCGTGCCCTCTCCGCCATGCCAACCCCACGGGACCGCCCCAACACGTTACCCTCTCTGGTGACCAACCCCTACCTCTACTGCTACTCACATATTCATGCCCGAAGGCCAACAAGGTGCTACTGACCTTGATATGTGAGTACCACTTCTAAAACCGTCCACCTCGTGGACCGACCAGCCATGTGCAGCAAAACAAGGCATCATCAATCCTTGACACATGACTGGCCCACATCCCTACACTAGGGCGGACGGACCCGATTAGCAAGGCCGAGAAGACCGCATCGAGGGCACGCGAACATCAATCTCCACTTTCGAATAGTTATCTCCCTACCTGAGGAGGTGGGTGGGGGGGTAACTTCTCTGCGGACAGCCTACACTCGGCCATACAACCGACGCCCAAACAACCCTGGGGACATCAACCCGGAATGCGGCATGGTACGGGCCAAAGAATAATTCAACCTTAATAACAGATTACATTCGTCAACAATGGAACAGCTGATGGCAAGAGAAAACAAACTAAGTGGGTCATGAATTCAGAATGTCAGAAATGCAATAATTATATGATATCTTACAACGGTCTATCTGATAAAGGGAACAATGATTGAATTCCGCTACCCGTGCGGCTATCAGCTGGCCAAGGGTCATCTCGCCTCAATCTACATTGCTGTACAAACTATTATATTGATTCTGTTTCACTAACTCCACGTATACTTAATTTTAAAATATTTCTCTTTCAAAAACAGGGCTATAACAAAATCCTATTTTAATTATTTCCTCATTTCAAACCCCGCTCTTACTACTACCTGGACCGCTCCGTATGATACCACCAAAAATCTAATTATTGTCACCCATCAACTTCAACCTAATTACAACAACACATTACCACATTTTCACACAACCTCACAACAAAAGAAGAGGAAAAACTTGAGTCGCATCAAGTGGCTTCAGGGCTCCCTAACGAAGCGCGAGGGGACGGGGAAAACGAAAGGCAGAGCAATCTCCCCAACACAAGAAAACAAACGACAACATTAGTACCAAATGTACATACATAAATAACACCACACGATACAAATTAATACAACTAGAATAAATAACATTTGTTAAAAAACATAGATATATATGTGTTGCAGAAGCAACATACAAGACCGAGAATCCCAAATACTTCACACTTCAAAAAGACAATACACAAGTGACATATGTGGCCCGACCACACCGCACTCCGCAATATTAATTTATAATTCTTTTTATTTTTATTTCGAGCAGAATAACTCCGTAATATGGAAGCAAGCGAACGATCGATCGATCACGCAGACAGTACAATCATAACGATAATACTACAACCCTTCAGGTTAATACGACACGTTCTAACAGATCCCGACCAACTCCAACAGGTCTGACAGCGTTGGGCAATGTAAAAATTTTGATACCCTAAACATGTTCAAAATCCCCAAAAGAAAACCTAGATACTCAACAAATCGTGTAAATGAGTGTGTGACCTTGACATAGTTACATACATATATACATGTTGCGTCAGGGTTACATACACAAGAGTCATATACACAAAACAACATTAACATTTCATAAAACAAGTAACATAAACATACCAATAAAAACTTTCCCTTCAACTCATTTCCTTAATCAAATCTCAACAGATATACACATTATTGCACTCCCCCCCACTGCCCCAGAATCTATCTCAACTGCCCAAATTACTTGCAAGTCCTGTCACTATTCAGCCCATCGATCTTAACCACGCTCTGCTACCATTGAAACGTCCCCCTGAATTTTTTATAAAATTTTTGGTAAGTTTTTTTGTTAAAATTTTTTTTTCAGGGGTCGTTACTTAATTATTAAAACTAGACCTGCGGTCTAAACGGAAGAAAAATTGAGTTGAGCCCATCGTGACAGGACTTGCAATAAAACACTTGCAAACGATAACAGCTTTTATTAGTGTTCTCTTGTTATAATAATAACATCTTTATTACAACATGGACGGCTATATTTTCCACTATCATTAATAAACGTGCATCTCTCCAATATTGAATAACAATTGGAAATATTAACAAAGAATTAATTTTGAATATAATTAATCAACAACAAATTATTCAAACACATTTAAGTGCATTGCCTTCACATAAGCTGACATCACTAAGTATTAACCTTTATTCACATGTATTTTCTAAATAAGTTCTAATAAACAATTACTAAAGGTTGGATCTGCAGATACTCTATGAATTAAACTTACCCTCAAACAATGATACATCATGCCTAACAAGAACATGTAATATGCCGTTTTATATTTGCCAAATAAAATATTTCTCTTTTCCTTTTAAAATAAATTATGCATCACAGGATTAATACATGTATATATAGATATATATATATCTTGATACTATCACCATGCCTTACACACACCAGTTGCCCGCTTAAGAAAAAATTTAGGTGTCATACTACAAGAATTGTACTGGCTCAATTCTGTAACAGCCCCTAATAAGGACCTGTACACACAAGAAGATTTAGGAAGGAACTACTCCATAGTTATTATCAATGCGTTAAGTACAAGTTGTTAATGACATTTTATCTTCATAAGAAACAGTTAATTAAATTGCCCAACTACCAGTTTTAAATTATGCTAGGTCACTAATCACGACAAAAGGCAAATGGTGTGCTATAAAATATAGCATAGTAATTGACATTCTTCAACAGGTAGATTCTTTAACTCTTTAATTACACTAGTCACTATAAGTCCACCGGACATGCTATAACAGACAGTTGGTCATTGAACATCTAAAATTACGGTTTGTGAAGATGTCTTTCATTTCATGTTTTAACTCCAATAGGTTGCTGTTTTTTTTTTTTTGTGTTTTGTGGATTAAAATATAGGAAAAGTCCCACCTGTGCTTAGACGATTTATTGTTACCCAGAATGCGCGCTGATGTTGACTATGGTGTAACCACTGGTGTCTCCGAAATCCTGTGCTTCATTTCTTCCTTAGGGCAGTCATTTTGGGCTGGCAGTGTGGGGATTTCTCGAGGTCTGACGGCATTGGGGTGGTGCTGCGATAGTCTGCAGATGACGACCGATGTTCTGTCCCCATCTTCGTTGTCCCCTTTTCCCTCCCGGTTAGGCGGAAACCCTGGAAAACATTTTATTTGTAAGTAGCCGTCAGGAAAAAATACCCTCACACAATTCTTTCTCGCCCCAGTAAGCACAGATCACAGACACACACTGTCACAATTCCATTCCGAAAATTAAGTATCAATATAAATATTACTCCTCACAATTTCTCTTTAAATTATCAACTTTTAGAATTAAATTATTTTTAACCTTAAATCTTTATTACTTTACATTGGAATATAGTTCTAACGGCAAGTTCTATTTAATTTTCATACAAGCAAAGGCAAGTCGGCAACGTGCTCTTAACCATCCCAGACGCAACACACACAAAAATCACACACACAAAAAGACGTACATATATCATAATATAATACCCCCGCAAGCGCTTAGTTAATTAATATCAAAGCAACACTTTGGCTCACCTGAAGCTCTTTAAATGATCACGAACTCAGTTCAAAAGATGAATCTTAATTCATAACGCCGCCAGACCAGTGTCCCGTTTGAATGCAAAAGAAGAAATGAGAGCGAATGTCGATACCTGCGATCCCACGCGAACAGAAAATTCACAAATCAGCTGAATGGCGCGGCATGCTTGATTACGTACACACACAATTATCGCCACGTCACGGTCAAGGTTAAACGATACAGTGAAGCCGTGGCCGCTCAAGCAACCCTTGAACCCGTTATACAGACGGCACTGTGGCCGCGACGTACGCCGAATAATTTAAGCTTAAATACTTAGGCACACTACGCCTACAGGTCTGCGCCCATTATATCGGATACCGGTACTGCACTGTGCCGCTTGTCCTGCGGAGGACGGTAACCTAGAAACTTTGCTTTATAACTAGTGCTTGGTTACCATCACCCGGAGAATAATAGGCAGCAACTACAGGTCAGTGACTTCACAAGACAACATGAACCTGCGGATGGTGATATGAACGTTACTCCCATGGGAAATAAAGAAAACTAAGTGATGGATTGTTTAACGTTCTACGCCTACAGGTCTGAGCCCAGTATATCGGATACTGCACTGTGCCTCTTGTCCTGCGGATGACGGTAACCTAGACACTTTGCTTTATAACTAGTGCTTGGTTTCCGTCACCCGGAGGATAATAGGCAGCAACTACAGGTCAACGACTTCACATGACAACATGAACCTGCGGATGGTGATACGAACGCTACTCTCATGGGAAATACGGAAACCTATGTGATGGATTGATTAACGTTTTACGCCTACAGGTCTGAGTCCAGTATATCGGATACTGCACTGTGCCGCTTGTCCTGCGGATGACGGTAACCTAGAAACTTTGCTTTATAACTAGTGCGAGGTTTCCGTCAGCCGGAGGACAATAGACACCATCTACAGGACACCGACTTCAGACGACGACACGATCCTTGTCATAGGACCCACCGTCCTCATGTGGTTAGAGGCATGCCGTCAGTATCCAAGGTCAGTAAATATTTAACATACTAACACAACTCAGTAACTCATTTCATCAACTTCATAGGCAATCAATCCATTTCATTGTCTTCATTTAAATACAACGACAAAGGTTAAAATTCGATTTGTTTAAAACAGTATTTTAAATCTGATGTTCAATTTTTATGTATATACTACTTTGTGTGTGTGTGTGTGTGTGAGAGAGAGAGAGAGAGAGAGAGAGAGAGAGAGAGAGAGAGAGAGAGAATGTGTGTGTCCTCGCTGAGTTAGGCAGCAAATGGTTTTAGAAGGTGCTGGAGATAATGGTTGAAATTTACCGGATCTGCGACATGAGGGTTACTCCCACGCCTACAGATACTTTTTTGCAAATATTTTTGGGTATCTAACCCAACCGTCAGAGTATGCAGTGGAAGACGAAAAAATGTCGGTTCCAACCTTCGGCAGGAAAAGTAATGGTGACTGTATTTTTTTATTATTACCTTGTGTTGCTCTTAAATTTTAAATAACCTGGTGTCAACATCAACGCTGAGCGATGTGCAGACAGCTTAAAACACTTAGGGGTCAGCATCAAGAATAAACTTCCGGGAAGCTCACAAATGATGTCATTCTGCTGCATGATAATGCTCGACCCCATGCAGCTCAGACGATTCATAACTCTGCTTGGTCATATGAAGTGGAAAGTCTTACAACATCCACCTTACAGTCCCGACTTGTCCCCGTGCGATTATCATGTTTTTGGCCCATTAAAGAAATCACTAAAAGGACGGGCGGTTCAAATCGGACGCTGAGGTAAAGTTTGCTGTTTAGCGAATGGTTCCGCGAACAGCTGCAAGAATTTTACCAGCAGGGAATCTACAGGTTAGTGCAACAGTGGGACTCATGCCTTAATGTTAATGGAGACTTCTTTTAAAATCGTTGAATACAAAATGCTTTACGGCCTGTAAACGTGTTTCTATTGGACAATCGTCGTATGTGATTTTAGGCCTACAGGTCTGCGTCCAGTTAATCAGGTACTGCACTGTGCTTCTTGTCCTGTGGCGAACGGTAACCTCGAAGCGTTGCTTTGTAACTAGTCCGATGTTACCGTTATCCAACGGGTAGTAGACAGCATCTCGTCAGACTCACCGTCTCGTGTGGTGAGAGCCTTGTCGTCATACGTTTGTCAGTAACCAAGCTCAGTAAAATATTTAATAGAATAACACAACTCAGTTATTATTATATTTAGTTATAAATATAACTAAAGATATTTACAATAAAAATTGCATATATAAAAATGCGAAAATAAGGCATTACAGTACAGTAGTGAAGCCAGAATGCTTATATGCAAGTGAATGTATAGCATTGAATTATAATTTAGACAAACTAGAAATATTGGAAAGACGAATTATTAGGAAAATATTAAGCCCACGAAAAATTTCAGAAGGTTGGAAATTAAGAAGTAATGATGAAATATATAAAATTATAGAAAATATAACAGAAACAATGAGAAGAAGAAGACTAATATTTTTTGGACATTTATATAGAATTGACGAGAATAGGTTAACAAAGCAGATCTTCAAATAACTGTGGGGGAAGAAGTCAACATCAAGTTGAATTAAAGAAGTCCAAAAGGATTTAGAAAAAAATAATATACACGCAGAAGAAGCAATTGAAAGAGAAGTTTTTCGGGCAAAAGTGTTAAAAATGGAAGGAGACCAGTGTAGGAGAGTGGAAAACGCGGGTTCAAAGTGGACTGAAGACAGGAAGAAGAGACATAGTGAAAAGATGAAAGAATATTGGAGAAAAAGAAAAGAACAAAGAATAAAGAATTGGAATTGGCATGTGGTCCTTAGATGGCCGATGCAAAAAAAAAGAACTCAGTAATTCATTTCATCAGCCTCAGAGGCAAACGAGTTTCAGTTTTACTGTATTCATTCAAATAGAAAGACAAATGATAAAAATTTAATTTGTTTAAAATATAGTATCATACGCGCGCGCGCGCGATCAGTAACTGGATAACTCACTGAGATACACTGTTGTATCGTGCATGGCCTACACGTTTTATTTAACAAAATGGTTAGAACAAAAATAAAATTCTTGGATTTCGTTGTCCATGACGTGTTCGTTACTTAACTAAATACACCTCTGAAGAAGCTTTTTAAAAGTGAAAACCGGTTCAGGTTGTAAGGTAAAACTTTATGTTTTTACTCATAAAAAACTTTGTGTTCCGAGTCGTTAGTGAAATAGTTGTATTTAAAAATAAAATATCAGAGTTTTCGAAACGTATTACTATGTTACGTACTTGTGCTTGCGTGTTTGTGTGATGAACACATTTACATTCCCAACCAGCCTGTGGGATTTTTAAACTTATTTGAGCTGCGTTAAACACTACGTAACATATAAAGACTAAATTTGTACTGAGGAGAGGATATCGTGAGATGAAATAACTAACATGAATTTAAAAACTTAAAAGTTGCGATTAATTCAAGAATCAAATCTGAAAATTTAAAATAGAAAAATATGCCCCTTCTATAAGTGCATAGTTATCACAGAATGTAATAATCATTTAAATAACTTACACTTATAATAAAACTCATAATGTATATTACAAATTGAAAGAAATTTAATTTGCGTGCCTGACCGACATTAAAGAATTCTGACAAAGAACAATTTAAATTTTAGCTAACAATTTAACACTTTCAAATTCTTTTAATAAATATTTTCAAAGGAACGTCACTCTAATACCAACAATGAAATCAAATAATTGAAATGCTTAACGTGTCAATTATTAAGTTTTTCTATATCATAATCATTAATACGTATTCTTACATAAAAAGTGTTATTTCAATTCTTCTAACTACAATTTCCACAATGCATTTACACATTTAGTTAATTCTGTATGGGACGACGTCCCTTATGTTGGCAGTGATTAAATACCTGACTGTATCGTTTACAACACACTGTTTCTAAGGAGGTATGAGGCCGTTTTGTCGCAGTGAATTCAACACAGTGACTTCACCAATTGCTACCTATGTCTTTCAAACTTCTAATAAACTCTCCATTCAAATTTAATAAGTAAATACTAAAAACTTTTTTTCTATGATTACTGCAATTTATCTTCATTCCGTCCAGTTCATTATATTCTGACTCCTTTGTTGAAATACCCCTTACATTCCACGTTGTCACTGTTACTTCTTCCGCAATTCCAAATCTTTTGTTCAAGTCTGAATCCATTAGTTCCAGTCAGGCTGTTCTCTTGAGGCTTACCAGTAATATGCTGTATGGATGCGGGACCTGGAAGAATGAAATGAGGTAGCCTATTTGAAGGGATATACGCGACTCGATCGTATAAGAAACGAGAATATTAGACGAGAACTTGATATATGTTCCCCGAATAAACGCATTCAGAATTATAGAAATTGCTAGAAACAACATCTAGAAAGAATGGACAATATCCGCTTTCCGAAGTTGGCTTATGAGTATGAGCCGGTTGGAAGAAGATCTGTAGGCAGCCCAGTCACAAGATGGCGGAAGTCATGAGGCCGGAACTGGAGAAATCCTATCCATGAATGATGGTGATAAATACTGTTTCCTTGTTTTGTTCAACTACCAACGAAATTAAGTGTGTATTTGAGGGTTGAGAGAGACAGAGACAGATAGACAGATAGACAGTGAGAGTGAGAGGTTAATAAAAATACTTGATGCAATTGAAAACTGATTTCACAATTTCAGACTATATGCGATCTGACCTTCGCCGGTAGGGTAGTGGCACATTTCAGAGCTGCTTGCTGGAAAGGAAGGTGACAACTTCAAATTGTCTAAAGCGGAAGGCGACCTGATTGGGTATTACGCCTTGTGTCCGGCCAGTAACAGTACCTGGTTAACATTTACCATTTCATTAATGAAATGGCTAGATACTGTTACTTGTTAGAAATAAGGTGACAACTTCAAACTGTCTACAGCGGAGAAGCGACCATGAACCACAGATTCGGTATTACGCCTTGTGTCCGGCGAGTAACAACGCCCCTTGACTTTCTGTTAGATGAGAAGGTAACGTTACATCCTGGAAGTAAGGTGACAACTTCAACTGTCTACATCAGAGAAGCAACAATGAACCGCACATTGGGGATTACACTCTGTGTATGGTCATCAGACAGCTCCACATCTCCAGAAGAACTACAACAATCTACGGCGAAGGAGAGAAGGAACTACCGACCAGTGATCAAGTTGTCCAGCGGGTGACAGTTGTTGCAACACTTGACTTTTTCACAAGTGTTGCACAAGTGTCATCCACTCGACGACTGAAACTGTCTACAGTGAGCAACACAACTATCCGTTTTCTTTTTTTCATAATTTTATTTTGCAACATGCTCCATTACAACTGTGTAATACTACATGCTAATTTTTTTCTTATTTGAATTACAATGATTTTATATACTTTTTCATCAAGTAATAACAAATATGTATTGCATAACATAGTTCATAGTGCTTATATGTCAATATTTCGTTATTAACAATAAAAGAACTTATTCGATTTTTATTGCACTGATAAATGTTTTAAATTCTTTTAGATGTTTCTTTATAAAGTCTACTTTTATAGGTGGCCAATTTCCTGATTTTTTTTCACTGTTGATTAAATTTTGTCTCTGATTTTTTAACATCTCACACTCGTATATGATGTGATCCACTGTTTGTCTTCCTGCATTGCACTGGCACATTGGGTCGGTATTATCTTGAAGCGGTGAAGGTAAGATTTGGTTTTCCGTGGCCAGTCACTATTGCCGTGAATTTGGGAGTCATTTTGAGTTTCGTTTGTAATCTGTCTGATATTAGGGAAGAACATTTTAGTTACTGTACCTTTCGTTGTTTCTTTCCATTCGTTTTCCCACTTATGTGTAGTTTCTTCGGTTCGTGTGGCCACCATTACGCCACTTTGTACCTACAGTTGGCAGAGAGAAGTGGCACGGTTATCTGCAGGTCAGTGGGGGATCACCTCGTTCTCTTTACAGGAGGAAAGAAAAACACAACAGATTTAGGCATAATTGTAATAAGTAATTATTGTTATTTGTGTAATGTTTTAGTGTCACTGTATTCTACTTGACTTTACTGCGGCTTCCGTTTGATTAGCCAACATTGAACGCAGGTTACTTGTTGGAAATTATGTCAAATTGGAACTGTCAACAGCGTGGAAGCGACCATGAACCGCAGACTGACTATTACGCCTTGTGTTCGGCGAGTAACAGTAGTCGGTTAACTTTCTCTAATTTAACAGCGACTGTTACTTGCAGGACATCAGGTGACACCTTCAAATTATTGACACCGAAAGGCGATCAGCAACCACAGATTGGGTATTACGCCTTGTGTCCGGCGAGTAACAGTAGTTGGTTAACGTTCTTTATTTTAACAGCGACTGTTACTTGCAGGGGATCAGGTGATAGCTTCAAATTATCTACACCTGAGAACCAATAATTTGCCTTAGATTAAGGACTACACCTTCTGCCCGGTATGTATCTGTTGATAACTCTCGTTACCGAAGCACGCATCCACTGTTGCTTATTGGAAATCAGGTGACACCTTTAAACTGTCTAAAGAAGGGGTACTACCAAGAACCGCAGCTTAGGTATTACGCCTTTTCAACGGCCAGTAACAATGCCTGCTTAACTTATTTTTTTAATTAAGTTCTGAGGTATTGTTACTTGCTGGAGATTAGGTGACAGCTTCAAACTGACTACGGTGGCAGATCCAACCGTCCACCGCAGATTGAGGACTACACCTCCCCCTGCCCGGTATGTATCAGTTGTTAACTCTTGTTACCTAAGCACACAGTCACTGTTACGTTCTGGAAATAAGGTGTCGACTTCAAGTTGTCTACAGTTGGGAACCAACGCATACTTGGTTCACTACACCTACCATTTGCCCGGTTGGTAACAGATTTTTCTTTTGTAAGTTGTACACTAATGCTATTTGCTACTTTGTAATTCACAACTTTGTTTAAGCATTACAGGAAAATATTATTGTATGCCACTGAAGTTGCACGAATTCATTTATTTTTGAAGATTAAAGATATTTATTTCTTCTTTTCCTCAAATGACCGTTGTTCCAGTCCATTTATAGCAGGACAAGAATACAATTATAAAATTTGTTATAAGACAAGATACGGTAGAAATGGTTATAACTGATGATTCTTTTTTTAATAAAATTGTCTGAATGTAGAAAACGTAAACATGTTAAAAATGATTAGCTGTACATTTCCGAGCGCTTTTTGTTTTAGGGGTAAGAGGAATAGATGAAAGACGAATTAAGATTCAAACACTGCGACAGAAACTATCGCCAGGCAGAAGCGATAAATAAATGCCAGAAGAGTCTAGTGGATAAAGAGCTGACTGTGATCCAGTGTATTTGTTTGGTGAGTGGGTCACATAGAATTTATCATGGAATGCTTAACAAGTTACCGATAAAACTCATCTGCCATACTTTAGTGCCAGTTACTCTACACTACGGATAACAGTACTACTTTTGTAATGATGATCTGTTTCGGTTAACAAGTGGACACATTTTGTACGTTCGGTCAATAAGTGCACACATTTTGTACGTTCGGTCAATAAGTGGACACATTTTTTAAACATGTTATGTCGAAATTTCGACACTTTTTATTGGAATCTTCAGGAAAATTAATTGTTGTTATGACATCAGATTCACAACTGTTTACAAAACCTTACAACATATATTGATTGAAGATCGCGACTAAACTATAGTTTTTATAAACATTACACTGTAGTGGTCTTAATTGTAGTGTGCTTATAGTGTAATCATTCTCTTTAACACTGGATTCTATGTGATTGACGGATGACGACTGACTGCTTAAATGTCAGAGTTTCCTACTCACCGCTGGTTTCTTCAAACCCTGAAAACTCACAGTTCTGACTGAGTCCATCACACCACCTCATCCACTTCCCCGTCAGGTTCCTCCTTATATTCTTTCCTCTATTATAGCTAATATGTAATCGTGTGCCAAGTAAGCTTCCTCCTTATTCTACTTGTGGCTTTGAAAATTCTTCTTCCTCCGATCGATCGTCTCAGAACTTTCTTGTTATCAGATTTATGTGTATAAGAATTCTTCAACGTCATCATACAGCTCCAAGTCTGCAGAAGAAATTCGAACCTGCGGGAAAAGAAGGAAGTACCGACCAGTGATCAAGTTGTCCAGCGGGTAACAGTTGCTGCCACACTTGACGTTTTCACGAGTTTGGCACTGCTGTTGCTCTCGCGACGACTGAAACTGCGCCGTGTGGCCACCATTACGTCACGCCTGTTGCCCCGCGGATAACTGCGCCGCTTTGCACTTAATCGTTGGCAGAGTGAAGCGGCACTGTTGTCTGCAGGGCAGTCGGGGATCACCTCATTCTCACTACAGCAGAAGGAAAGAAAATCACAACAGATTTTTGCGTATCTGTAATAGGTAATTGTTCTTAATACTGTAATGTTTTGGTATAACTGTATTGCAGTTGTGTGTAAATATCAAAGTAAATAAACAAACTGTAATAGTTACTACACCTTTTGGTAGTAATACAAAAGGTAAAACACAAGGCCAATTGTTTTAAGAAATTCTTGTATTTACGATAATGTTAAAAAAGTAACAACTATGCTGGGAAGGTCTACCAACTATCCTTGGCCGAAAACAAGGAACAAACGACCAGTGATCACGTTGTCCAGCGGGTAACAGTTGGTGCCTAACTTGTTGTTTTCAAAACTATGGGACTGAAACTGCCTGCAGTGAGAAAGGAACTGTCCCTGCGGCCAAAACAGTCACGCCTTGTTGTCCTCTATAGAATGGCGGCTCCTAGACTTATCGTTAGCAGAGTCGAGGGGCCACCATTTCCTTCAGGGCGATGGGGAGATCACCTCATTCTGTCATCAGCAGAAGAAATGAAGATCACAACAATACTTTTCCATATATGTAATAGTTAAATTGCTGTTAATAGTGTAATTTTGTAGTGTAACTGAATTGTGGTTGCGTGTAATAAAACAAAGTAAACACAAATACTGGAATAGTTACTACATGTTTTAGTAGTAATACGTAAGGTCGTTCGCTTTCATAAACTATTGCAATTATTAAAATGTTATGACAATTAAAACTTTCTTGTTATCCAATTATCGCATCAGAGAAATATTCACAGTCAGTCTACTAGTGTCGCAACCTGTAAAATTTTGGCTGGGGGAGCTTTAAAATTTGACTTCCCATTCGCAGCAGATCAAATGACAAGTCAGGATTTTTCGCAAATAATATTATAAATATGTTTTCTACTTTATCCAGGCTCAGTTGTTAACTCTCCTCAGCTAAGCACGAAACGACAATGAACTTCAAAATGTGTAATACGCCTTTATTCCGACGAGTAACAGGGGCTTGTTAACTTTTGATTAATTATGTTACTGGCCTCTGCTACCCGCTGGAAATCAGGTGACAGCTTCAAACTGCCTACGCCTGAGAACCAGCAACTCGCAGCAGGTTTAGGAATACACTTTCTATCCGGTATGTATCAGTTGTTATCTCTCGTTAGCTAAGCATCAGAGACCACGCAGCATCAGATTGTGTATTACACTTTTCCCGTCGTGTCACAGTGGCTTATTAACTTTTCCTTATTTATGTTACAAGCTGCTGCTACTTGCTGGAAGTCAGACGCAGCTTCAAACTGCCTACGGCTGACGACCAACAATTCGCCACAGATTGAGAACTTCATCTGTCAGAAATTACATGCCAAAATGGAACAGTCAACAGTGGGGAAGCGATCATGAACCGCAGATTCGGTATTACACCTGTTGTCCGGCGAATAACAGTATCTGGTTAACTTTTCATTAATTAAGTGCCCAGATACTGTTACTCGCCGGAAATCACGTGACAGCTTCAAACTGTGTTCAACTGAGCACCAACGACTCGCCGAAGATTGAGGACTACACTTTCTGTCCGGTATGTATCAGTTGTTAACTCTTGTTAACTAAGCATGCAACGACCATGAACTTCGAACTTCAGATTGTGTAATACGCCTTTTTTATCTTATGTTACAAGCTGCTGCTACTCCCTGGACATCACGTGACAGCTTCAAACTGTGTTCAACTGAGCACCACCCATTCCCCGCAGATTGAGGACTACACTTTCTCTCCGGTATGTATCAGTTGTTAACTTCCGTAAATTAAGCACGCAGTCACGGTTTATTGTTGAAAATAAGGTATTGTTGTGGTTGTGTGTATAAACAAACCGTAATAGTTAGTATAGTAGTAATAGCAACGGTAATAACTAAACGACAACGATCATTTTAAGAAACTGTTACACTTGTGACAATAAGGTATTGTTCTGGTTGTGTGTGTGAGTAAATAAACAAACCGTAATAGTTAGTATAGTAGTAATAGCAACGGTAATAACTAAACGACAACGATCGTTTAAAGAAACTGTTACACTTGTGACAATAAGGTATTGTTGTGGTTGTGTGTGTGAGTAAATAAACAAACCGTAATAGTTAGTATAGTAGTAATAGCAACGGTAATAACTAAGCGACAACAATCATTTTAAGAAACTGTTACACTTGTGACAATAAGGTATTGTTCTGGTTGTGTGTGTGAGTAAATAAACAAACCGTAATAGTTAGTATAGTAGTAATAGCAACGGTAATAACTAAACGACAACGATCGTTTAAAGAACCTGTTACACTTGTGACAATAAGGTATTGTTGTGGTTGTGTGTGTGAGTAAATAAACAAACCGTAATAGTTAGTATAGTAGTAATAGCAACGGTAATAACTAAGCGACAACAATCATTTTAAGAAACTGTTACACTTGTGACAATAAGGTATTGTTCTGGTTGTGTGTGTGAGTAAATAAACAAACCGTAATAGTTAGTATAGTAGTAATAGCAACGGTAATAACTAAACGACAACGATCGTTTTAAGAAACTGTTACACTTGTGACAATAAGGTATTGTTGTGGTTGTGTGTGTGAGTAAATAAACAAACCGTAATAGTTAGTATAGTAGTAATAGCAACGGTAATAACTAAACGACAACGATCATTTTAAGAAACTGTTACACTTGTGACAATAAGGTATTGTTCTGGTTGTGTGTGTGAGTAAATAAACAAACCGTAATAGTTAGTATAGTAGTAATAGCAACGGTAATAACTAAACGACAACGATCGTTTAAAGAACCTGTTACACTTGTGACAATAAGGTATTGTTGTGGTTGTGTGTGTGAGTAAATAAACAAACCGTAATAGTTAGTATAGTAGTAATAGCAACGGTAATAACTAAGCGACAACAATCATTTTAAGAAACTGTTACACTTGTGACAATAAGGTATTGTTCTGGTTGTGTGTGTGAGTAAATAAACAAACCGTAATAGTTAGTATAGTAGTAATAGCAACGGTAATAACTAAACGACAACGATCGTTTAAAGAACCTGTTACACTTGTGACAATAAGGTATTGTTGTGGTTGTGTGTGTGAGTAAATAAACAAACCGTAATAGTTAGTATAGTAGTAATAGCAACGGTAATAACTAAGCGACAACAATCATTTTAAGAAACTGTTACACTTGTGACAATAAGGTATTGTTCTGGTTGTGTGTGTGAGTAAATAAACAAACCGTAATAGTTAGTATAGTAGTAATAGCAACGGTAATAACTAAACGACAACGATCGTTTAAAGAACCTGTTACACTTGTGACAATAAGGTATTGTTCTGGTTGTGTGTGTGAGTAAATAAACAAACCGTAATAGTTAGTATAGTAGTAATAGCAACGGTAATAACTAAGCGACAACAATCATTTTAAGAAACTGTTACACTTGTGACAATAAGGTATTGTTCTGGTTGTGTGTGTGAGTAAATAAACAAACCGTAATAGTTAGTATAGTAGTAATAGCAACGGTAATAACTAAACGACAACGATCGTTTTAAGAAACTGTTACACTTGTGACAATAAGGTATTGTTCTGGTTGTGTGTGTGAGTAAATAAACAAACCGTAATAGTTAGTATAGTAGTAATAGCAACGGTAATAACTAAACGACAACGATCGTTTTAAGAAACTGTTACACTTGTGACAATAAGGTATTGTTGTGGTTGTGTGTGTGAGTAAATAAACAAACCGTAATAGTTAGTATAGTAGTAATAGCAACGGTAATAACTAAACGACAACGATCGTTTTAAGAAACTGTTACACTTGTGACAATAAGGTATTGTTGTGGTTGTGTGTGTGAGTAAATAAACAAACCGTAATAGTTAGTATAGTAGTAATAGCAACGGTAATAACTAAGCGACAACAATCATTTTAAGAAACTGTTACACTTGTGACAATAAGGTATTGTTCTGGTTGTGTGTGTGAGTAAATAAACAAACCGTAATAGTTAGTATAGTAGTAATAGCAACGGTAATAACTAAACGACAACAATCATTTTAAGAAACTGTTACACTTGTGACAATAAGGTATTGTTCTGGTTGTGTGTGTGAGTAAATAAACAAACCGTAATAGTTAGTATAGTAGTAATAGCAACGGTAATAACTAAACGACAACGATCGTTTAAAGAACCTGTTACACTTGTGACAATAAGGTATTGTTCTGGTTGTGTGTGTGAGTAAATAAACAAACCGTAATAGTTAGTATAGTAGTAATAGCAACGGTAATAACTAAGCGACAACAATCATTTTAAGAAACTGTTACACTTGTGACAATAAGGTATTGTTCTGGTTGTGTGTGTGAGTAAATAAACAAACCGTAATAGTTAGTATAGTAGTAATAGCAACGGTAATAACTAAACGACAACGATCGTTTTAAGAAACTGTTACACTTGTGACAATAAGGTATTGTTGTGGTTGTGTGTGTGAGTAAATAAACAAACCGTAATAGTTAGTATAGTAGTAATAGCAACGGTAATAACTAAACGACAACGATCGTTTTAAGAAACTGTTACACTTGTGACAATAAGGTATTGTTCTGGTTGTGTGTGTGAGTAAATAAACAAACCGTAATAGTTAGTATAGTAGTAATAGCAACGGTAATAACTAAACGACAACGATCGTTTTAAGAAACTGTTACACTTGTGACAATTTATGAAAATTATTACCTTCTTATTATCTAATTTGCGCATCAAATAAATCATAAGTCATTCTTCCAGTGGCGTAACTATGAGCTACTTTTGTTGTGGAATGGGGCTAACTAGAAGTCGTGACTTCCATTTTCCTCAGGACAAACAATTAATTCAGAACTTTCCCATATAATTTTATCAACAAATCTCATATATTATTTTGCGTCTCAATGTTTCTGAACAAACCTACGTGAAGTGTTCCTAATTGTTAAAAAAAAAATATAAAAAACTGCTCATTTAAAAATACTCTACCGTGATTATTTGTTATTCAAATTAAAAGTAATTAATCTCATGCCATTAGGAATTACGTTAAATCTAAATTAGTATTCTGAATAGAAGTTGTGAAAATACCTTTTTCTAAAGACAGTTTAAGAAACCCAGTTTGTTAAACCCTTCGCGCTTTAATTAAAGTAGGCTTTCTTTCCTAAGAATGTTTTACGCAATATAGGCTACAGTTTGTCTTAAAGCGGATTATTTATTTATATATTATTATTTGTAAATTCCACCAATAACATAGATTCTAATTTTTCTGAATGAATGTCAAGAAACCGTTAGCTGACTTGTCACAGACGACGCGACGGCTCCAACGTTAGAGATATTAGACTACAATAGTGATAACATAGATAATCCCGTAGGGGAAGTGTGTGTGTGTGTGTGTGTGTGTGTTTCAGAGAGACACTGAATCTGAGAATGTCCTGGATATAGGCCTAACACTTCGAAGGTTTTCGTATGACCATATGATACTGCGGATGGTGACGCGAAGGAAAGTACGGCATCGATGGATTCACGTTTTAGGCCTACAGGTCTGCATCCAGTATATCGGATACTGCACTGTGCCTCTTGTCCTGTGGGAAACGTTAACCTCGAAACTTTGCTTTATAACTAGTCAGAGGTTACCGTTATCCAGAGGATAACAGACACCATCAACAGATCAGCGACTACAGACAACGACACAACCCTTGTCGTAGGAGGCATTCGGATTCACGTCACGCGGTGAGAGGCTTGTCGTCATACGTTTGTCAGTAACCAATGTCAGTAAGACATTTAACATACTAAGACAACTCAGTAGCTCATTTCATCAGCCTCAGACGCATTTAAATAGAAAGATAAATGTTAAAAGTAGATGTGTTTAAAGAATAGTATTTTAAATCTGTTTACTTTTTATGTATACACTATTGTGTGTGTGTGTGTGTGAGAGAGAGAGAGAGAGAGAGAGAGAGAGAGAGAGAGAGAGAGAGAGAGAGAGAGAGAGAGAGAGAGAGAGAGAGAGAGAGAGAGAGAGAATGTGTGATTGCGAATGTCAGGGATCGATGGATTAACGTTTTATGCTTACAGGTCCGAGCCTCGTAAACCAGTTTCTCAGCGGATAATAGACAGTGTCTACAGGTCGGTGACTTCAGATGACAACGTGAATATGGAGCACGAATCTAACTCGCGCTTGACTGGAGCTATTAGATCTCCAGTAAACTGAAGCCTTAAATTATCTTTTCAGAAAGGACAGTGTGTCAGACTTCGAAAGACTTCTCTTAACTGCGAAAAGCTATCTGTGTGAATAGTGTTTCTCACTAATGAAATACATAAAGGACAAAGGTTGAAAAAGATGAAATTACTCACGTTTGGTGGACTTTTTGTGTGTGGCTGCAACCGACTTTTCTAGAAAATTCTGAGTAACGATCAGGCCCATGGATCTCATTAGACTGGTGAGTGTATTTATTTACTGCGTTCTATCAACTATTATTATTATTATTATTAATATTATTGTTGTTATTATTTTTATTAAGCGTCTTGGGACTTGAAGACCAACAGATCCAATTTATTGGATCGTGATGGAGATCACTAAGGCTCTTGGTTTTCCTTCTCAACGACCTCATTAGGCTGGTGAGTGTATTTGTTTACTGCGTTCTATCAACTAATATTATTATTACTATTTTTATTGTTATTATTATTACTATTGACGTCTTTCAAGTGCCGGACTACTTGCTCCGGATAATACGAAGTTACCTGAGGGACAGGGAGCTCCGGTACGACACAGCAGATGGGCCACGCAGCAGAGAAATAACAGGAGGCGTAGCTCAGGGCTCTATCTTGGGTCCCGACCTGTGGAATGCATTCTATGATAGAATCCTCCGGATGGAGATGCCAGACGATACCTTTCTGGTAGCATATGCTGATTACGTGGCTGCCGTAATCACCGCGAGAGACGCAGAGGGGCGCAGCGCATGCTGAACCAGGTCTTGCGCAGGGTCCGCACCTGGATGGAAGAACACGGCCTGACCCTTGCGACGGAGAAGACAGAGATGGTGCTGCTCACTCGACGACGTATACTCACAATTACACAGTTTGTGGTGGGGGAAAAGGCGATAACATCAAAGCCAGCGGTGAAGCATCTGGGGGTGCACCTGGATACTAAGCTCTCCTATTGGGACCAAATCCGATGTTCCTCGGAGAAAGCCGCTAAGGTCGTTGCTGCGCTGAGCAGGCTAATGGCAAATGTCGGAGCCCCAGCTGCGGGAAGACGGCGACTGCTGATGTCAGTGACTAACTCGATTCTCCTCTACGGATGCGAGATCTGGGCCGACTCACTGAAGCAAGAAAAATGCCTCAAGCAGATGGCCGCGGTACAACAAGGAGGAGCACTTCGAATTGCAAGCTCCTACAGAACGGTGTCGAAACCAACAGTGCTGGTCGTCGCTGGAGTAATGCCATCACTGAAGCAAGAAAAATGCCTCAAGCAGATGGCCGCGGTACAACAAGGAGGAGCACTTCGAATTGCAAGCTCCTACAGAACGGTGTCGAAACCAACAGTGCTGGTCGTCGCTGGAGTAATGCCAATAGATCTGATGGCCGAGGATAGGAGGAGGGTCTACGAGACCAATGAAGACTTGGGGATCGTAGAAGCAAGAACAGTGGCCAGAGTACACTCCATGCGGAGCTGGCAACTACGATGGGAGCAGGAGAGTCGCGCCAGGTGGACGGCGAGGTTGATTGGGAACCTCCCCGAATGGGTGGACAGAACGCACGGCGAGGTAGATTATTACCTTACTCAATTCCTGACAGGGCATGGTTATTTCTGTGCATACCTGCGAAGGATGGGTAAAATGGAGGATCCGTCGTGCGTGTACGGAGATTCAGACTCTGATGACGCTCATCACACTTTCTTCGAGTGTCAACGGTGGGTGCTGGAGAGGCGAGGACTGGAATCGGAGATTGGCTCCATGACGCCTGATAACATCATAGGCGTCATGCTCAGCAGCAAAAAGAACTGGGACATGATATTGACCTTCGTGAGGATGGTCCTACGGCAGAAGAATCCTGAACTGGAACCTCTCACAAGTCGACGACATAGACAAAGCTGTAGGAGCCTAGTAGGCGCAATACGAGGTGCCACCCTGAAGCCATACGAATAGTTGTTCCAGGGGGGGTTCCCTGCCTGTAAAGTGGAGGTTTTTGGTGGGTGCGAGTCCCACACACCGGGAGACCAGCATAATGCACCGGGACATCCTGATGATGCATAATGCATTTTTCCTCCCCCGCAAAAAAAATTATTATTATTATTATTATTATTATTTTAATTTTTATTAAGCTTCTTGGGACTTGAAGACCAACCGATTCAATTTATTGGATCGTGATGTGGAGCTCACTAAGGCTCTTGGTCTTCCTTCATTCTTAACTACAAGAATTCGTGCAGACTTGTCTCCTGTCATCGGGTTCTTCATGTACTTAGTGGATGCCCACGACCATTGGTTTGAAGCTCCCTACCTACACACGTCCTGTAAGTTCCAAGTTTATAGTGAGACGAAGTAATTAACATGAAATTAAAAACTTTAAGTTCCGTTTTATTAGAAATCGAATCTGAAAATTAAACAAAAACCCTATGCATTTTCTATAAGTGTATTATTTATTACCACACAATGTAATAATAATTTAAATAACTTACACTTTTTATAAGGCTCATAATGATAAAATGTATCTTAAAAATAAAAAAGAAATTTAATTTGCGTGCCTAACCGACATTAAAGAATTCTGACAAATAACAATTTAAGCTTTAACTAACAATTGAACACTTTAAAATTTTTAAATAAATATTGAAAGGGACATCACTCTAATAGCAACAATTGTGACGATTTAAATTGTACAAAAAAATAAAAAATTAATAATAAAAATCGAAGAATGGGAAGTTAGTTAAAAAACATTAAATCGCACTATTAAACCAATTACCCCTGGACTAACTCATGGTAGTGATGAGACTTAAATAAGAAAATTTAACTAGTATTAATTAATTAAAATTGTGGAAGCAAAAGTTAAAGAATAAAACTGTTAACCCTTTATTAAACTTATCATCCTATGACCTGTGAATTCCGGATTCAACTTGTATACCGAGCCGGCATTAAATAAGAAATACGTGTAAACCATAATTTAAAGAATTAATAATTTAAAGTCACTAGTAATAGGTGTAATAATTTCAGTATACGAGGAAAATCTCGATTGTTTATTTTGCCTAACTGTAAGATTGTATTATTAAATAAAAGATGGAACTATATTATGGCGGAGTATTCGCTCCGCGTCTTTGCAACTTTCCTGTTGTAACAACTAGGGATTAACGATGCGGCTTTCTAACTGTAAACAGCTCCACGCTGGGGCTCTACACAAAATGTTATTTTGTGTGTATTTTAATTTAAGTGTTAACTTCCACTAAAAGTGTGGACAGCTAGACATAAGTAACGAAAATGTAGTGAGTAAATTTTTGTGAAACAAACATGTAAGAAAAAAGAAAAACGTGTGTAAGAGGTGACATCTCCTGTAATTTAAATATCCAGTCAAATATTGTTCAAGTTAAAAGAAATTCCAACATAATATACAAACAATACGTGAACTCCAACACGACGGTGCAATTGAACAGGTGATGTGAATAACAGTGAAAAGTGACGACTTCGACCTATACTGCCTTTACTCTATCGCCGAGAATCCTGACGACTTCACGTTAGCTGGCACCATCACATCCATTTCATCGTTACTGGACAGACTACCCCTAGGACAATCCTCGACTACAAGAGTACGGAAGAATCAATCGCCAAGACACGGACAGTTAACCATAATATAAGAGGTGACGCGGGAGCTCGTCTTCCGTGAGTTATACATATTTTAAAATATAAGTAATTAAAGATGAAAAAGACTTTCAAAAGACAATCAATAAGCTCTAAGATTTAAACTGGTGTAACCACAAATTCTTGTAATCATACGTTGTAACTTAACTTTCGTTATGTAACTTCAAAAGTGCTCAACTAAATAAAACCATTCTTCAAATGGTACTTAAGGAATAATGTAATCATATAATCAAGTATGGTAAATTTGAAAATTCTTAACAAGAAAAAGAAAGACTCGGATCCGAGGTAAACTCATTATCTAAATGATCATTTTATTTTAGATAGAAAACCCCTTACAATCTCAGAGTAAATAATATCTTTATTTGTAATGTGTTACGTATACTATGTGAATAAAAGGGATGTCATCTTTGTTACATACTAAAGTGAGTGCATAAATCAGTTAAACCCCTCCCCTTGTTTCCTATAATTAGAATAATTGTAATTTTGTTAGTCTTGTGTTTTGAGTTTCAGTTTGTTACAACGTAGGCAGCCTGTATAATTGGCTAGCGTCAATTATCACAGGTTCCCTGGATTATGACGTAGCCGACACGTCATACAATGTAAAGAATTGAAATCCTTAATGTGTCAATTAACTTTTCGTATATCAAGTTCGTAATACGTATTCTTGCATAAAAAGTGTCATATCAAATTTATGCTATCAATTTCCACAATCCATTTACACATTTACTTTATTCTGTCTGAGACGACATCGCTTCTGTTCGCAGTGATTAAACACCCGACAATGACGTTTACTACCCAATGTTTTTAAGGAGGTATGAGGCCGTTTTGTCGCAGTTTATTCAACACAGTAACTTCACCAATTGTTACCTATGACTTTCAGACTTCTAATAATCCTGCATTCAAATTTAATATATGAAGACAAACTATTTTCTTGTTTTGTCTATCAACAAGATTAAGTGTGTGTGTGTGTGTTTCAGAGTGTAGAGAGAGGGAGAGAGAGAGAGAGACAGAGAGAGAGACAGACAGACAGACAGAGACAGAGACAGAGAGAGAGAGAGAGAGAGAGAGAGAGAGAGAGAGAGAGAGAGAGAGAGAGAGAGAGAGAGAGAGAGAGAGAGAGAGAGACAGACAAAGCAGGAGTGAGAGGTTAATAAAATTTGAGGTGATATGCTATCCGACCTTCGTTTGATAGAGTAGTAGCACATCACAAAGTTACTTGCTGGAAATAACGTTACGGAGCGAAATACCCAGAACGAGCCACAACGGAGAGGCGACCATGAACCGCAGATTGAGTATTACGGCTTGTGTCCGGCGATTAACAGTCCCTGGTTTACTTTTCGTTAATGAAATGGCTAGACACTGTTACTTGTTAGAAATAAGGTTACAACCTCAAACTATCTACAGCGGAAAGGAGGCTATGAACCGCAGATTGGGTATTACGCCTTTTGTCCGATGAGTAACAATACCTGATTAACATTTAGGTAATTAAGTGATTAGGTATTGGTACTTGCTGGAAATCAGGTGACAGCTTCAAACGGTCTACAGGTGGGAGACAAACATTCACAGCAGCTTGAGGCTTACACCTTATGTCCGGTATGTAACAGTTGTTGACTCTCTTTATCTAAGCATGCAGCAACCATGAATCGTAGACTGGGTATTTCGCCTGTGTTCGGGGAGTAACAATGCTTGTTTACTTGTAGATAGTGTCACGTCACACTGTATACTGGTCAGAACCTACGATTCGCCCTGATTCAAGACTACACCATGTAGTACAGTACATTCTGTCCAGTACGGAACAGTTGTTAATTATTGTTAGCTTTGCACGCAGCGACCATGAACCGCAGATTAGGTATTTCGCCTTTTGTCCCGTGTGTGTATCTGTCCAATCAGAGTGGAGCGAGAGACAGACAGCCTAGGAGTGAATGGTTAATAATAAAATATAAGGTGACAGGCGATCTGCCTTTTGCCTGGTAGAGTCGTATTACGTTTCAAAGTTACTTGCTGGAAATAAGGTGACAACTTCAAACTGGGCACAACGGAGAGGCGACCATGAACCAGAGATTGGGTATTACGCCTTTTGTCCGGCGAGTAACAATACCTGATTAACGTTTAGGTAATTACGTTATCAGGGGTTGTTACTTGCCGGAAATCAGGTGACAACTTCAAACTGTCTACGGCGAAACAAACATTCGCGCAGATTGAGGCCCACACCTTCTGTCCGGTATGTAACAGTTGTTGACTCTCATTACCTGAGCACCCTGCGACCATGAACCACAGATTGGTTATTACGCCTTTGTATCCGGCGAGTAACAGTCCCTAGTTAATTTTTCGTTAATTAAATGGCTAAATACTGTTACTTCTTAGAAATAAGGTGACTACTTCAAACTGTCTGCAGCGGAGAAGAGACCATGAACCGCAGATTGGGTATTACGCCTTTTGTCCGGCGAGTAACAATACCTGATTAACGTTTAGGTAATTACGTTATCAGGGGTTGTTACTTGCCGGAAATCAGGTGACACCTTCAAACTGTCAACGGCTGGGGAACAAACATTCGCCGCAGATTGAGGCCTACACCTTCTGCCCGGATGTAACGTTGCTAACTCTCGATAGCTAAGCACGCAGCGACCATCAACCGCAGACTGGGTATTTCGCCTTTTGTCCGACGAGTACCAATACCTAATTAACATTTAGATAATTAAGTGATTAGGTATTGGTACTTCCTGGAAATCAGGTGACAGCTTCAAACCATCTACAGCTGGGAGACAAACATTCACAGCAGCTTGAGGCTTACATCTTATGTCCGGTATGTAACAGTTGTTATCGCTCGTTAGCTAAGCACGCAGCAACCATGAAGCGCAGATTGGGTATTTCGCTTTTTGACCGGCGAGTACCAATACCTAATTAACATTTACATAATTAGGTGATTAGGTATTGGTACTTCCTGGAAATCAGGTGACAGCTTCAAACCATCTACAGCTGGGAGACAAACATTCACAGCAGCTTGAGGCTTACATCTTATGTCCGGTATGTAACAGTTTTTATCGCTCGTTAGCTAAGCACGCAGCAACCATGAAGCGCAGATTGGGCATTTCGCTTTTTGACCGGCGAGTAACAATGCTTGCTTACTTGTAGATAATTAAGTTATGCAGGTATTTTTATTTGCTGGGAATCAGGTGACAGCTTCTGATTGTGTACTACTGAATACCACCGACCGCTCTCCTGAGATTGAGGAATACACATTATGGTAAGTAAGAGTAGCTGTTGGTGTCTCATTAGCTAAGCAGGCAGAAACAGTTTCTGTCTTGAAATAAGGTGTCGCCTTCTCAATTTGTCCACAGCTGGGAACCGCCGCATTCTGACTACACTACGCCTACGTTTTGTGGGGTCTCCGTTTACCACACCGAACAAGCTTTACTTCGTTAAATTATTTACGGATGTTTTTTCCTGATGCTCCGTGCAGTCTACTGACAACATTCAACATCTCTTCAACGAATTTCAGCACTCTATTTACAACAGCGAAGAAGAAGGATCACAATAATTTATTGATTATTTCCGTAAGAATTCTATTTTAGTTCACTTTAACGCTACAGAACTTTACAGAAATTTCTTGTTATCCAATTTGTGTGTTTAACAATTAATGAACTATCATCATACAGCTCCATATATCCAGTAGAACACCAACAATCTACGGCGAAGGAGAGAAGGAACTACCGACCAGTGATCAAGTTGTCCAGAGGGTGACAGTTGTTGTAACACTTGACGTTTTCACGAGTGTTGCACAAGTGTCATCCACTCGACGACTGGAACCGTCTACAGTGAACAACACAGCTGTCCGTGTGGCCACCATTACGTCACGCCTGTTGGCCCGCGCGGATAACGGCGCCATTTTGTACTTATCGTTGGCAGAGTAAAGTGGTACTGTTGGACGACTACTAAATACTTCCTACTCACTGCCGATTTTTTCAAACCCTGATAAATCCCAGCTCTCACTTAATCCATCACACAGATCACCTAATACGCCTTATCCGTCTTCTTCTTCCTTCTATTCTTCACGCTACTGAAGCAGGCGTGTATCCTTTATGCGTCATCATATGCCCTCTCAACCTCGTCCTTTCTCTACTTAAGGTTTTCAAAATTTCTGTTCTGAAAGTCGATCAGAACTGAAAACTTCCTTCTCATCGAATTATGCGTCTAAGAAATCTTCAGCGTCATCATACAAAACCACATCTCCAGACGATCTACCAACTGTCTACTGCAAGGGAGGGAAGGAAGTACCGACCAGTGGTCAAGTTGTCCAGCGGGTAACGGTTTCTGCCACACTTGACGTTTTCACGAGTTTGGCACTGATGTTACTCTCGCGACGACTGAAACTGTCTACACAACTGTCCGTGTGGCCACCATTACGTCACGCCTGTTGCCCGCGGATAACGGCGCCGCTTTGCACTTACCGTTGAAAGAGTGAAAGAGGTACTGTTGTCTGCAGGGCGATGGGGGATCGCCTCATTCTCACTACAGCAGAAGGAAGGAAAATCGCACAGATTTTTGCATAATTGTAATAAGTAATGGTTGTCAACTGCAATGTTTTAGCATAGCGAGTAGAAGAGATTCAATTTATTGATCTTTAAAATAGGTTAAGATACCTGTTATTCCTTCATGCAACTTACTTTGGTCGCTAGCACGACACGTTTCAGGATCAAGGTCCCATCATCAGGTGATGATCACTCGGGTCGAGTTCGTCAGTTCATAAAAAACACATACATAAAAAAACACTGAATTTAATAAACACTCATACTGCACGAGGGGACGATGCGCATCGTTAACACAAAAGATCCACATATCGACTAGTCTAAAGTAGTGCGCTTTTACTTTCTCGACGATGCGCATCGTCCCCTCGTGCAGTATGAGTGTTTATTAAATTCAGTGTTTTTTTTATGTATGTGTTTTTTATGAACTGACGAACTCGACCCGAGTGATCATCACCTGAAGATGGGAGCTTGATCCTGAAACGCGTCGTGCCTAGCGACCAAAGTAAGTTGCATGAAGGAATAACAGGTATCTTAACCTATTTTGAAGATTAACTATTGCATCTTGGTGACCATACACACAATGAATAATCAATTTATTGGATCGTGATGGAGATCACTAAGGCTCTTGGTCTTCCTTCTAACGATCTCATTAGGCTGGTGAGTGTATTTGTTTATTGCGTTCTATCAACGATTATTATTATCATTATCATCATTATTATTATTAATATTAATAATATTATTATTGTTATTATTTGTATTAAGCTTCTTAGGAGTTGAAGACCAACAGATTCAATTTATTGGATCCTGATGAAGATCGCTAAATCTCTTGGTCTTCCTTCTCAAGGACCTCATTAGGCTGGTGAGTGTATTTGTTACTGCGTTCTATCAACTATTATTATTATTATTAATATTGTTACTTCTACTCGCTATGGTTTTAGTGTAAATGTATTCAGGTTTTCTGTAAAAATTAAAGCAAATTAAAAAAATGTAATGGTTACTACATCTTTTTGGTATTAACACAAAAGATAATACAAAAGACTAATTGTTTTAAGACAGTGTTGTATTTACGAAAATATAAAAAAATTAAAAACTATGCTGGGAAGGTTTTCTATCTATCCTTGGCCGAAAACAAAGAACAAACGACCAGTGATCACGTTGTCCAGCGGGTAACAGTTGGCGCCTAACTTGTCGTTTTCAGAAGTATGGTATCATGATGACCTACAGATAGTGTCTGCAGTGAGAAAGGAACTGTGCCTGCGTCCAACAACAGTCACGCCTTGTTGTCCTCTAGAGAATGGCGGCTCCTAGACTGTCCCTGCGGCCAACAACAGTCACGCCTTGTTGTCCTCTAGAGAATGGCGGCTCCTAGACTGTCCCTGCGGCCAACAACAGTCACGCCTTGTTGTCCTCTAGAGAATGGCGGCTCCTAGACTGTCCCTGCGGCCAACAACAGTCACGCCTTGTTGTCCTCTAGAGAATGGCGGCTCCTAGACTGTCCCTGCGGCCAACAACAGTCACGCCTTGTTGTCCTCTAGAGAATGGCGGCTCCTAGACTGTCCCTGCGGCCAACAACAGTCACGCCTTGTTGTCCTCTAGAGAATGGCGGCTCCTAGACTGTGCCTGCGGCCAACAACAGTCACGCCTTGTTGTCCTCTAGAGAATGGCGGCTCCTAGACTGTCCCTGCGGCCAACAACAGTCACGCCTTGTTGTCCTCTAGAGAATGGCGGCTCCTAGACTGTCCCTGCGGCCAACAACAGTCACGCCTTGTTGTCCTCTAGAGAATGGCGGCTCCTAGACTGTCCCTGCGGCCAACAACAGTCACGCCTTGTTGTCCTCTAGAGAATGGCGGCTCCTAGACTGTCCCTGCGGCCAACAACAGTCACGCCTTGTTGTCCTCTAGAGAATGGCGGCTCCTAGACTGTCCCTGCGGCCAACAACAGTCACGCCTTGTTGTCCTCTAGAGAATGGCGGCTCCTAGACTGTCCCTGCGGCCAACAACAGTCACGCCTTGTTGTCCTCTAGAGAATGGCGGCTCCTAGACTGTCCCTGCGGCCAACAACAGTCACGCCTTGTTGTCCTCTAGAGAATGGCGGCTCCTAGACTGTCCCTGCGGCCAACAACAGTCACGCCTTGTTGTCCTCTAGAGAATGGCGGCTCCTAGACTGTCCCTGCGGCCAACAACAGTCACGCCTTGTTGTCCTCTAGAGAATGGCGGCTCCTAGACTGTCCCTGCGGCCAACAACAGTCACGCCTTGTTGTCCTCTAGAGAATGGCGGCTCCTAGACTTGTCGTTAGCAGAGTCCAGGTCCCACCATTTCCTTCAGATCACCTCATTCTGTCGTCAGCAGTAGAAATGAAGATCACAACAGTACTTTTCCATATATGTAGCCTAATAGTTAAATTGTTTGTTAATAGTGTAATTTTGTAGGGTAACTGAATTGTGGTTGGGTGTAATAACAAAAAGTAAACACAAATACTGGAGTAGGTACTACATGTTTTTAGTAGTAATACATAAGGTCGTTCGCTTTCATAAATTATTGCTATTATGAAAATGTTATGACATTAAAACTTTCTTGTTATCCAATTAACACATCAATGAAATCTTCATAGTGAGCCTACCAGTGTTATTCCGATTAGAGGTAATGAATCTATAATCATTGGAGGCCACAAAACATTGGAGTCAAATTCTGTATATAAATATTTTCAAAAGAATCATTCTAATAGCAACAATGTAATCAAAGAATTGAAATGCTTAGTGTATGAATTAAGTTTTTATATATTTCTTAATACGTATTCTTGCAAAAAAAAGTGTAATATCAATTTTACTAACTACAATATCAACAATGCCTTTACACATTTACATAATTCTGGCTCCTGTTCGTAGTGATTAAACACCTGACTGTAACGTTTACAATACACTGTTTCTAAGGAGGTATGAGGCCGTTTTGTCGCAGTGTATTCAACACAGTGACTTCACCAATTGCTACCTATGTCTTTCAAACTTCTAATAAAACCTGCATTCAAATTTAATATATAAAGAATAACTATTTCCTTGTTTTGTCTATCAACAAGATTAAGTGTGTGTGTGTGTGTGTGTGTGTGTGCGTGTGTGTGTCTTTCAGAGAGAGAGAGAGAGAGAGAGAGAGAGAGAGAGAGAGAGAGAGAGAGAGAGAGAGAGAGAGAGAGAGAGAGAGAGAGGCAGGCAGGCAGACAGACAGACAGACAGACAGACAGGCAGACAGACAGACAGTGTAGGTGAGAGAGGTTAATAAAATTTGAGGTGATATGCTGTCTGACCTTCGTTTGGTAGAGTAGTAGCACATCACAAAGTTACTTGCTGGAAATAGGTGACGGAGCGAAATACTTAGAACGAGCCACAACGGAGAGGCGACCATGAACCGCAGATTGTGTATTACGCCTTATGTCCGACGAGTACCAATACCTGATTAACACTTAGGTAATTAAGTGATTAGGTATTGGTACTTGCTGGAAATCAGGTGACAGCTTCAAACTGTCTACAGCTGGCACACAAACATTCACAGCACCTTCAGGCCTAGATCTTATGTCCGGTGTGTAACAGTTGTTAACTCTCGTTAGCTAAGCACGCAGCGAGTATGAACCACAGGTTGGGTCTGGCGGGTGTAGTCCCTGGTTTACTTTTCATTAATTAAATGGCTAGTTACTGTTACTTGTTAGAAAGAAGGTGACAACTTCAAACTATCTACAGCGGAGAAGAGACCATGAACCGCAGATTGGGTATTACGCCTTTTGTCCGGCGAGTAACAATACCTAATTAACATTTAGATAATTAAGTGATTAAGTATTGGTACTTGCTGGAAATCAGGTGACAGCTTCGTACTTTATACTCCTGAGAACAAACGATTCGCCCCGATTCAGGACTACACCTTCTGTCCGTTATGTAATAGTTGTTAACTCTCTTTAGCGTAGCACCCAGCGACCATGAACTGCAGATGGGTATTATACCTTGTCTCCGGCGAGTAACAATGCCTGATTAACATTTAGGTAATTAAGTTATCAGGGGTTGTTACTTGCTGGAAAACAGGTGACAGCTGGAAACAGTCTACGGCTGAGAACCAACGATTCGTCGCAGATTCAGGACTACACCTTGTGTACGGTATATAACCGTTGTTAACTCTCGTTAGCTAAGCACGCATCGCCCATGAATCGTAGGTTGGGTATTTCACCTTTTGTCCGGCAGTTAACTATGCTTGCCAACTTGTAGATAATCAAGAGGTAAGTATGGTTACTTGCTGGCAATCAGGTGACAGCTGCAAACAGTCTACGGCTGAGAACCAACAATTCGCCGCAGATACAGGATTACAGCTTCTGTCCGGTATGTAACAGTTGTTAACTCCCTTTAGCTAAGCACGTAGGAACCATGAACCGCAGATCGGGTATTACACCTTTTGTCCGGCGAGTACCAATACCTAATTAACATTTAGATAATTAAGTGATTAGGTATTGGTACTTGCTGGAAATCAGGTGACAGCTTCAAACGGTCTACAGCTGGGAAACAAACATTCACAGCAGCTTGAGGCCTACATATTATGTCCGGTATGTAACAGTTTTTAACTCTCTTTAGCTAAGCACCCAGCAACCATGAACCGCAGATTGAGTGTTACGCCTGTTGCCCGGTTCGTATCAATGCTTGCTTACTTGTAGATAATTAAGTATGCAGGTATTGATACTTTCTGGAAATCAGGTGACTGCTGCAAACAGTCTACGGCTGAGAACCAACGATTCGCCGCACATTCAAGATTACACCTTCTGTTCGGTATGTAACAGTTGTTAACTCTCTTTAGCTAAGCACGCAGCAACCGTGAACCACAGGTTGGGTATTACACCTTGTATCCGGCGAGTAACAGTTTCTGTTTTACTTTTCGTTAATGAAATGGCAAGATACTGTTACTTCTTAGAAATAAGGTGACAACTTCAAACTGTCTACTGCGGAGAAGGTTCCATGAACCGAAGATTGGGTGTTACGCCTATTGTCCGGCGAGTAACAATGGCTGATTCACATTTAGATAATTAAGTGAATCGGTATTGGTACTTGCTGGAAATCGGGTGACAGCTTCATAACGATTCGCCTCGATTCAAGACAACACCTTCTGTCCGGTATCCACCAATTGTTAACTCTCTTTAACTATGCAATTAGCGACCGTGAACCGCAGATTGGGTATTTAGCCTTTTGTCCGGCAAGTAACAATGCTTGCTTGCTTGCTTGTAGATAATTAAGTAAGGTAAGTATTGTTACTTGCTGGAAATCCGGTGACAGCTTCAAACTGTCTACGGCTGAGAAACAATCGTGCACCGTAACTTGAGCCCTACATCTTATGTCCGGTATGTAACAGTTTTTAGCTCTCGTTAGCTAAACACATTGTCATGTCACTGTTACTTGATGGAAGTAAGCTTACAACTTCAAAGTGTGTACAACTGAAAACCATCAACCCTCTCCTGACATTGAGGAATGCACATTCTGCCTGGTAAATAAGGTTTACTGTTGGTGTCTCATTAGCTAAGCAGGCAGTGACCGTTTCTGTCTGGAATAAAGCTGTCGATTTCTTAAGTTGTCCACAGCTGGGAACCAACACATACTGAGTACACTAGGCCTGCGTTTTGTGCGGCCGGTAGCAGTTGTCAGCGTTCCCCACACTGAACAAGGATTGCCTCATTAAATTATTTACAGATGTTTACTGAGGCTGCATACACTCTTTAGACCATGTCCACTGATCTTCCTCCCTCTTCTACTTGTGGTTTTCAAAATTCCTCTTCGTCGAATCGATTATCGCAGAACTATTTTGCTATTCAATTTATGTGTCTAATAATTATTCAACGCCATCATACAGTTCCACATCTCCAGAAGGACTACCAAAATCTACGGCGGGGGAGAGAAGGAACTACCGACCAGTGATCAAGTTGTCCTGCAGGTATCAGTTGCTGCCACACTTGACGTATTCAGAAGTGTGGCACATCTGGTACTGTCGCGACGACTAAAACAATCTACAGTGGGCAACACAACTCTACGTGTGGCCACCATTACGTCACGCCTGTTAGCCCGCGCGGATACTGGCACGGTTTACTGCAGGACGGTATGAGATCACCTCATTCTCTTCACAACAGGAGGAAAGAAAATCACAACAGTTTTGTGCATATTTGTAATAGGTAATTATTGTTAATTGTGTAATGTTTTAGTGTAACTGTATTCTGGTTTTCTGTAAAAATTAAAGCAAATTAAAAGAATGTAAACGTTACTACACCCTTTTGGTAGTAATACAAAAGATAATACACAAGACCAACTGTTTTAAAAGACTCTTGTATTTACGAAAATAACAAAAAAATTAAAAACTATTCTGGGAAGGTCTACCAACTATCCTTGGTCGTAAACAAAGAACAAACGAGCAGTGATCACGTTATGCAGCGGGTAACAGTTGGTGCCTAGCTTGTAGTTTCCATAAGTATGGTATCATGATGACGTTCACGACGACAGAAAGTGTCTGCAGTGAGAAGGAACTGTGCCTGCGGCCAACAACAGTCACTCCTTGTTGTCCTCTAGAGAATGGCGGCTCCTAGACTTGTCGTTAGCAGAGTCCAGGTGCCACAATTTCCTTCAGGGCGATGGGGAGATCACCTCGTTCTGTCGTCAGCAGAAGAAATGAAGATCGCAACAATTCTTTTCGATATATGCAACAGTTAAATTGTTGTTAATAGTATAATTTTGTAGTGTAACTTAATTGTGGTTGGGTGTATTCAAACAGAGTAAATAGAAATACTACAATAGTACTACATCTTTTTTGTATTACTACACAAGGTTGATCGTTTTAAGAAACTATTGTAATTATTAAAATTTTATGACAATTAAAATTAATTTTTTTGTTATCCAATTAGCGGATCAAAGAAATCTTCACACATAGTCTAACAGTGTTGTAAACAAGAGCTGCTTTATAGTGGGGAGGGGGGCACACGCATGAAGGTTTGTCTTCCAAATCTCATTAGGACAAATGAAAAATTCATGATTTTCCAAATATAGTTTATTAATATATTTTATACTTTTCCCTGCTCATAGCTTTTGATAAAACCAAACTGATGTGTAAATTTTGAACTAAAAAGTGAAAAACTGCTGATTTCAAAATATTCTGTGATGATTAATTGTTAATCATTGTAAGTTTTTGGCATTCTGTAACCGAATTACACTACATAATATTACCGTTCTCGCCAAACTCCTCCGTCGTCATTTATCCTAGTTTCCCTCCTAGCGTTCCGTGTTACTTCATTCAGCGGTTTACAAAGACTTCCCGGTATTCTTTTTCCTGGATAACCATTTCGAAACACTTCTAGGCCTTATCAATCCGTCATCTTCAGTTCAAAACGTTTAAGACTTTTGTCATCTGTTGTAGGTGTTAGCGTAACCAGTTGCTCCAAGTCTTTTTCTGATGTTCTTCTTGTGAAACCGCTCTAATGTAGAGCACAGAATAATTCTTCCAAGCCAGTCAACCTCTGTCACTTCTGATTACAGTCTCTCAACGGCCACATTTCGCATCTTGTATATTCCTCATAATATTCTCGTCCATATGAAATACATTTCGCTCCAATTCTTTTTCTAGTGTTCTTCATGTGAAACCGTTCTAATGTAGAGTAACGGCCACGTTTTGCGTCTTGTATATTCCTCATTATATTCTACTCTATATGAAATACATTTCGCTGTATGTTGTCATTTTCTTCGGGTACTCAATACCTCTGGGTAGGACGCTTTTAGGTTTGCTCTCATTGAAGATGCTTGAACCCCATCAAGCCACTAAGCAGGTGGTAGTGGGAGCATCATTTCGGATCCTCATGACTAGCGGCGGTACTAGCTTAAGTTGGGGCGAACAAATCTAGTAGCTATCTATTTCTGATGGTATTACTTATACTGATTTGTTCCAGGTGACTGCTCCCTGTGCCAACTGCTGATTCTTCAGTCCTGACTTTACTACGACTTCCGTTTTATTAGCCAAGGTTGATCGACCGTTTCTTGATGGAAATTATATGTCAACTTGGAACTGTCAACAGCGGGGAAGCGGCCATAAACCGCAGATTCGGTGTTACGCCTTTTTCCCGGCAAGTAACAGTGGCTGGTTAACTTGTTAATTAAGTTCCTAGGTACTGTTACTTGCTGGAAATCAGGTGACAGCTTCAAACTGTGTACAACTGACAACCAACTATTCACAACAGATTGAGCACTACACCTTCGGCCGGCACGGTATGTAACAGTTGTTAATTCTTGTTAGCTGAGCACACAGCGACAATGAACCGCAGATTGGGTACCACGCCTTTTGTCAGGCAAGCAACAGTACCTTGTTTACTTCTGTTAATTAATTTACCCGTTATCGTTACATACTTGAAATCAGGTGACAGCTTCAAACTATCCGCAATGGGAAACCGACCGTCAACCGCAAATTGGGTACTACGCCTTTTGTCCGGCAAGTAACAGTGGCTGGTTGACTTTCGTTAATTAAGTTACCCGTTATCGTTACTTACTTGAAATTAGGTGACACCTTCAAACTGTCTAAAGCAGGGACTCTTCCTCGGCATAGATATTACGCCCTTTCTACGGCCAGTGAAAATGCCTGCTTAACTTTTTTTAATTAAGTTCTGAGGTATTGTTACTTATTACGCCCTTTCTACGGCCAGTGACAATGCCAGCTTAACTTTTTTTAATTAAGTTCTGAGGTATTGTTACTTATTACGCCTTTTCTACGGCCAGTGACAATGCCTGCTTAACTTTTTTTATTAAGTTCTGAGGTATTGTTACTTATTACGCCTTTTCTACGGCCAGTGACAATGCCTGCTTAACTTTTTTTAATTAAGTTCTGAGGTATTGTTACTTGCTGGAGATTAGGTGACAGCTTCAAACTGACTACGACGGAGAACCAACCATCGCCGCAGATTGAGGATTACAACTCCCCCAGCCCGGTATGTACCAGTTGTTAACGCTTGTTACCTAAGCACACAGTCTCTGTTATACTTTGGAAATAAGATGTCGACTTCAAGTTGTCTAAAGTTGGGGACCAACGCATACTTAGTCACAAAGCCTACCATTTTCCCGGTTGGTAGCAGTTGTTTCCTTAGTAAGTTGTACACTAATGTTATTTGCTACATTGTAATTCACAACTTAGTTTAACAAATCTAAGAAAATATTATTGTATTCCATTGAAATTGCACGAATTCATTTATTTTTTAAGATTAAACAAATTTATTTGTTCTCTTTCTCAAATGACTCTTGTTCCGTTCCATTTATTGCAAGCTAACAATTATAAAATTTGTTATGAGACATGATACAATAGAAATGATACAATATTTAAAATGCTTGAAAGTTATCGATAAATCTTATTTGCCCTACTTTAGTGACAGTTACCCTATGGTACGCATAAAGTGTTACTGACAATAGACGGATTATTCACTGTCTATAGCAGCCAAGAAGGTAAGTAACAATAATTCTTTGAGTATATTTTTATACAAGTTCACATTCTCGTTAACAGCGAATAATGAAAGGTTTGTAACGTTAAGTCAATAAATGGACACATTCTTTTAACATTTTATCTCGAAATTTCGACAATTTGTATTGGAATCGTCAGGACAATTGTTGTTATGACATCAGATTCACAACTTTAATTTTATTTATATGAAATTAAATTTATTGAACCACTAATAAAATTTGTAGTTTAATCATTAAGACGTGTAGCCTGGGACGAAGAATGGAGGAGAAAAATAAGGTAAGAAAGTGTTTTGAAATAAATTTATTGAACCACTAATAAAATTTGTAGTTTAAAATTCACAACTGTTTACAAAACCTTAGAACATATATTCATTGAAGATCAGGACTAAACTAAAGTTTTTATAAATAAGCATGTTAACGGTCTTAATTGTAGTGTGCTTATAGTGAATCATTCTCTCTAACATTGGATTCTATGTGATTAATGGATGACTATTGAATACTTAGATGTCAGAGTTCCTACTCACTGCTGATTTTTCGAACCCTGATAACTCCCAGCTCTCACTTAGACCATCACATCACTCCATCCTCTTCACCGTCTTGTTCTCCCTTATATTCGTCCCTCTATTAAAGCTAGTGTGTAGCTTTTGTTCATAATCATATGTCCACTAAGCATCCTCCTTCTTCTGCTTGTGGCTTTCAGTATTCTCCTTAGTCCGATCGATCATCTCAAAACATTCTTGTAATCAAATGTATGTGTCTACGAATTATTCAACCTCATGATATAGTTCCACATCTGCAGAAGGACTTTCAACAATCAACGGCAGGGGGAAATAAGGAAGTACCGACCAGTGATCAAGTTGTCCAGCGGGTAACAGTTGCTGCCAAACTTGACGTTTTCACGAGTTTGGCACTGCTGTTACTCTCGCGACGACTGAAACTGTCTACACAACTGTCCGTGTGGCCACCATTACGTCACGCCTGTTGCCCCGCGGATAACGGCACCCCTTTGTACTTATCGCTTGAAAAGTGAAAGGGGTACTGTTGTCTGCTGGGCAATGGGGGTTCGCCTCATTCTCACTACAGCAGAAGGAAGGAGGATCGCAACAGTTGCTGCCTAAACTGTCGTTGGCCAAGTGGAGTGCAAAAGTATGAGGTGAGAAGTTAGAAATGTCCATTACTTGACAGTGAATATATTTGGTCTGTATCTGACGATTGTAACAATCAGTAGTTGATTTCTGAAATTATAGGTGCCGGAAGCATCAATCCTAAAGTTGTACAGACACAACTATACTTACATTGTATATTAGCATATAAGTTTACATCAAGTTACTGCAAAGGAGGTCTACATTTTTAAAGCTTCATAAAATGCGTAACATTCGTATAAACTTGTATCTATAAATAAAATAAAGTTATTATCTAAAAAGATTATAAAAACCAATAAACATATCTAAAGATACTGATATTTCTAAAGTTCTTCATCGTCAGGTTAACCGCACGACAATCGAAAACATGTTACTCATTTTCGTCGTTAATGATGGAAATAGCACCGCTTATTTAAAAGTTATTAACGTTAATATTATTCCTTCTTTCGTTGCATCAAGAGTAGCTCGTTAATAATTTAAACCAATGTCACTAAAGCTATTTACTTTTCCGTTAAAACATTTGCTAATGTCCCAGACCGCCAAGATAAAAACGAACTATCACTTACATTGCTTAATGCGAACTATCACTTTACTGATGACCAGCATCTCAAGGAAATATTTCAAATAAACCTTCCCTTCTTCGTGACACAATCTCAGAAACAGTCTAGGCCATTTCACTCCGTCTTCTATCATACACGTATAAAACATTTAAGACTTTTCACATCTATCGTATGTGTGATAGCATCAGTTGCTAGTAAACGTTTTTCGATAATGTAGTTTGCGAATCCGTTCTAATGTAGATTACCAAATACTTCTTCCATGGCAGTCAATCTCTACTTCCAGTAGTCACTTAAAATTATACTCTCTCAATGCCCACATATTGTCTCTTTCATTTTCCTTATAATAAATATCTCTATATGACATATATTTTCCTGTGAGGTGTGTCACCCTTCGCAGCTCTGGATACTCCAGTTCTGAGTAGCACGTTTAACGGTTTCCTCTCGTTGAGGATGCTTGAACCCCATCGAGCGACTCAGTAGATGGTAGTGGGAGCATCAGTTCGGCTCATTAAAGCTAGGGGCGGTAGTAGCTGAAATTTGGGGGGAAAATCTAGTAGCTTAATATTTCAAATGGTATTACTTACAGTGGCGGCCCTAGCCTATCCGGCGCCCCACCCCCAACCTTTATCCAGTCGTTACATTTGAAACCTATCAGTTTATTACAAACAGCATCCCACATCACATCAAATTACTTACAAAACTGGATGGGAAAATAGGAGTAAGCCGTTATTGAGGATATCTGGGGTTATATAGAAACCAACTTTTGTTATTTATGTTAAATAGTTTATTGCGTCATTTATACAAAGTATAATGAAACAAAAAAAAATTGAATTAGCAAGTAATGTTTATTTATTATAAATAACTAATATAACTTACAACGTTACAAAAAATTAACTTTTCGTGCCTTTGCATTCGCAAAATCCCTAACAATGTCACTTATTTCAATATGAGTTTCATGTTCAATACTAATTATAGATAAATTAGTTAATCTAGTTTGCGATATTGCTAACCTAAGATAATTTTTAACTAATTTTATCTTTGAAAAAGATCTTTTACTGTGAGCCACTGTGACTGGTAATGTCAAATAAATTCTTAGTGCGGTTGACAAATTCGGAAATACTGAAACTAAACTGTTTGAAAACAAATAATTCAAAATATTTAACGGGGTTGTGTAATCGTCAACGAACATTGGTAAAATTTCGAGTTCATTGAATAAGTCCTCTCCATCAATGTCCGATTCTGAACCATTACTCAATTTCTGCTGTAAATTTAAACAGAGCGTTCTTTTTTCTCAGAATTTAAATTTTTCCAATTGTTAATATTTTGTAAAAAGGAAAAAGAGATGTTGTTTTCATTTAAAAGTTCGAATCTTTCGTCTAATTTTGATATCGCGGTATCTAGCAAATAATAGTAGAAATTTATTTTGAAATTGCTTTCTGGATCAGAGATGGGTTCATCCATAACCTCATAATTAAAAAATCTTTTTCTGGGACGGGGACGGGTAGCTAAGGGAAATTCAATTTTCGCGTCAACTTCTTCGGCAACAGTTTTTGCGTTACTTATCATTTCCTTGAATGCGGACTCAGTACGAGTTTTGACTAAATCGTCTTTTACTTGAGATATCATTTTGATTGCCTCTTAAAGAGCAACGTCAGATTTTTGTAAAGCTTTACTAATAATATTAATTTTGGACAATATATCGTACCAAATAACAAGAGGGCAAATGAATTTAAACGACTTTAGTTTTGGTATTAACGAACTAGCTAATTTTTTTGAGTCAGTATCTCTTTTGTCATCAGAATAAATTGAATATAAAGCATCATAAATTTGTCCTAGGTTAAAACGAAGTGCCTTTAATGATTCGACTCTGCTCTCCCATCTAGTAGTAGATAATGGTTTTAAAGTTAAAGTAGGAACCACGCTCATAAGTGTTTGCCAACGCGAAGTTGCTGCTGAAAAAAATACATAAATTTCTTGAACAATAGAAAAGAAATTTGTTATTTCTAGTGAACATTTAGCTGCATCATTAACGACTAAATTAAGACCGTGTCCTGCACAAGGAACATAAAACTCGTGGGTGAATTTTTTTCTGAAGGCCGATATTTTTGCCTTTCATATTTGCGCCATTATCATACCCTTGCGCATATCCTTTAGGTCAGTATTCAAGGATGTCAAAAAATCTAAAAGAAATGTCGACAGCTCTTGGCCAGTAGGATCAGTGATAGGGAAAAACCCAAAAAATGTTCCTTTACTTCAGCATTTTTTGTAGATGGATTTAAAAATACAGATCTAACAACGACTGAAATGTTCTCCTCATGTGAGATATCGGGAGTGCAATCTAAAATAACTGAATAGTATTTTGAAAGTTTTAGGTCATTAACAATATTTGTTTTAATTTTTTCGCCCATTATATAGATTATTTCATTCTGAATTCTATGACCAAGATAATGAGGCATACGATGTTGAGTTTTTTGGATGCGAGCAATGTGTTTCTCTAATACATTATCAAAATTATAAATACATTCAACCAAGTTCAAAACATTTCCATTATCGGATTTAAATATACTTTCAGTCTTTCCTCTTAATGCTAAACATTGCCTCGCTAAAAACTGGATAAGACAAATTATTCTTTCTATTACAACCATCCACCTTTTTTTCTCGCGCTCAATCGCAGCTTGGTTTATGGAGTCTACAGTATTTCCTTTTAAAATATCACTTTTTAATCAAGACACTTTTTAACACTCATTAAATGTCCAGAACGTTTTTCATGACGTTTTATAGTTCTAGACAAATGTTGCCAATCTTTATATCCCATTTTATCATTAAAAGTAGTGACATTAACATTAAAAAGTTTACAGTAAAAACAATAAACAGAATCATTTGATTTTGAGTACACGAGCGAGTCTCTTTCAACAGTTTCATTATTTCGTAACTTCTTAATAAAATATACATTTTAAAATGACCTGTTTTCATTAACCATCGGAAAAATAAAATTTGTTAACTGTACTGGCCCGTGATTTACTAAACATATCCTTAGGTTATCTGATATTACTTCAGGCCATAAGGCAAGATCATTCATTGCATCTTTAGCAATTAATCCTATTTCCATTTCTGAAGAGGAATCGGCGCATTCTACAGGGCTACTACATTCAATAATTGGTAGAGGGGGAGACTCTGCAGACGGAACTGCAAAAATAGGAGTAGAATCTTCGGTATCTTCTTGATTTTCTTCTGTTACTAGATTTTCGAAGGCTGAAGACGGGCCTGTTAAAGAAAGGTAATAAAAAAGTAGATAAACTAACCCTTCGAAGTGTACATTTTATTCCAAAAAACAGGATTTTATAGAATATATTGTTTATTAACAAAAAATTATTGTAATATTAGACTTAATTCTATATATTATAATAAATACAGTTCTAAATATTATTAAAAAATAAATTATATAATTTGTTTAAAACAAATTTTTAGAAATAAAAAATATACGCCATTAATAGCGTTAGTAATAATCCACCAAGCTTCAAATTAGATGAGAAAATCGGTAAATCAAAACACACAATTAGTAATTTATTATTTTTGTAACTAAATTTATCAAAAAAACCTTTGCTTTAATTTGAGATAAAACCAAAGCATTTTTGGTAAACATTATTTGAAAAAATAAAATCGTAATTTGTCTGTTTATAAAAAATCTTTTATATTTTCTGAATGACGTCTCAGCAAAATATTGTCAAATCTAATCAGATCTGATTATAAATGTATAGATCAAATTATATCTAAGCAGCTATAAATATATATGAAAATTGGCCTCTTTTGTTTTGATTAAAAGCTATTTCTTCTTTAGTTCTAAACCCTTTGAGGAGCACATATAAATGCGAAAAATGCACGAAATTGTAAAATCTCACACTGAACAAAAATCAATTGGGTAAATGTAATAAGAGATTGACTTAAGAGACTCTTAACATTGAAATAGGGTAGTCATATTCCCTTGATTTAAGAAATCGACAAGATTCTTTCAATGCCATATGCGAGTTTGAATTCAAATCTGTAAGAGATTAAACAAAGTAATCCTTAAGTAATTAGATCTGTAAGTAATCCTTTGACTCAAATAAAATGAATAAAATAAAGATACACATTGTTTATCAATTGATTTTAATTTATTTACAAGCACACTTAAACGCAAACATTTTTTTATAATAATTTTTTCAAATAAAATAACGATGTTAAGGGGGTAGTCTACTGTTCGACTTCAAAAAACTATTATGTTACAAAATTTTAGATTGAAATGCCATCTCAAACTGAAGGTAGTGAACGTCCTTAAAACTTTAAACGCGTTTTTCTCGAAACACGTTTTTTGGTACGGGCTACACAATTCAGAGAAAACTATTCAACATATCATCTTCAAGTTTTACAGACACCTTCGTTAATAGTTTGTTTAGGGAAATTACCTTTATCAAGTCATTTCATGAAAAATTGTCCATTTTACGACCTATTTATTCGCAAAAAAATGAGCGAAATCGGAACGCGCGATTTCAAACTTCCGCCATTTTGTTTCGATTCACATTTTTTGCTAATTTTAGGTCTTGACCCTGGAGGAAATTGTTGTAAAGAAGAATCGACTTCAATTTCTGATTTCAAATGACCAGATCGAGCTGTGGGATGTACCCCCCTTTTTTCGAAATTTACGGAAGCGGCAACTTAGCGCCCTTACAAATGGGCAGTTTTGCACAAAATATAAAAAAAAATTTCATGTACTGAAAGAGTCAATAAATATGTCATTAAATTTTCAAATAAAAGCCTTTCATTCATTCTGAAAAAAAATTCCCAAAAAACACCTTTGTTTTGGGGCCCGAACAGTAGACTACTCCCTTAAAGATGACGGAGTTGCATACATTGAATGTTTAAATATTTCTCGATTCCGAAGTTTGAGCAACAATAGCAATGCCACTCAGTAATCTCATGCCGAACTTCGCTTGTTATAAAAAGAATTTTTCTCATAAATCGCTCAAACCAAAAAGACGCGGTGTGATCTCAACAAATGAAGATCGGTGTAGCGCAACAGACAAAGATAGCCTCCCGCGCTAGCAAGGAATGATCTCGGATCGATTTTTGTTTTGTGCGAAATGCGAGAGTATTTTATATTAAAGTTATTATTAAAGTATTAAGTTAATAAAACATGTGGTCTAATAAAATCCACTACGTGTTGAAATGTATCTCTTAAACAAACGTTACATTAATTAGATAGGTTTCATTGTTATCTTGTTTCATTGATTCGAAGAAATAAAATATCAATTGAATTTGGCGCCAACATTAAAGGGATATTCGAAAAAATTGGAATCATAACTTCATTATCTTGATTCAAACAAATATACGATTACTTTAATACCTTTGCTTTCATATTAGTTCTAAATTCATTAATTCAATGGAAATTTCATCGAATCAACCAAATATGACATTATCGTATTTAACGCTCCGAGTTTTTAAATCATTGTTCTATTCTGTTGTACAAAATAATTTTTTATTCAGTAAAGTCTGTTAGGAGTCAGAGAAATGTAGATATGCATATTGTTATAGTGAAATAATTATTTAAAAACTAAAAACATAAAGGTGGAACATTTACCTCCCACCGCTCGTTATAGGGTTAACAAATTAGACAATTACCGCAACTTACCGGATTGAAGAAATTTTTTGATGGAACCGGTAAATTTATTCGCATTTACTTCTTTTTCAACTTTTCTTTTCCGATTCTGTGCATCGGAAAGTTTTTTTCCACATCAGTCATCTGCAAATATTAAAATTAATGCAAATAATCTGTATTTCTTGCCGCTAGCCCGTGTTTCCACTGCTATACATAAGAGGGGCATTATTTAAATGTTATGTAAACAGGATATGATTATTTTCTGCTATAACGAAAACATCTAGATCTTTTCTCATCGGGTAAACACATGGTCACAATAAGTATGTTTCCTTCCCTTCCTTTTTCACACCTTTTTCCCAATATTTGACTTTATTTCCATGGAAAACTCTTCAGTTGTCTATGGTCAATCCGTAGTTTTAGTTCCTACAGAATCTTTGTACGAAATATTTTATATTTTTTGTTTCATGATTATTATATTTTTCTTATTCAAAAGGTGTGAATTTTGTATTTTTAATGATTTTTAAAGTGTATTTCGAGCGTTAATTTAATGTTGTGGTTTTTTATTTTTTATAAAGTGTTTCGACTAGTGTTCGGTTGTTTCTACAGTTTGTTATGAAACGAAGCGAAAATTACTACTGACGTGTGTTTGTAGGTTTTAAACAAATTAATTTTAATGAAACATTGTAATTAATTTTGTGAAATTTTTTATGATAGGCCTACAGTCCAATAAATTTCTGATGAGGGTCACGATGGTGACCGAAACGTTAAAAGGATAATTAATTTTGTACAAAGGTTTTGTAAAATATATAAAAACACTTGGTAAGTTTCACAAATTTTTTAATTAACTCTGACAGCTGTTTCGACTAACTAAGCCATTGTCAAAGAGCGAGTGAATGAAATTACTGAACACAGGATGTTAGTGGAGTGTAGGTGGTGAACATCTGTTTAGGGCGTATCTGGAACATCCGTGTTGTGATGGCGAGGGGGGGAGTGTGTGCATGAGACAAGGGAAGGTCAGGTGTCTTTAAAAACTAAATACAATCATGAATGCGAAATATAAAATTAACTGAATGCAAAATTTAGTATATGTTCATCATTATTTTAAATTTTTCATTCAGTTTATATTTAGTTCAGTTAATTTTATATTTTGCATTCATGATTGTATTTAGTTTTTAAAGACACCTGACCTTCTCTTGTCTCATGCACACACTCCCCCCCCCTCGCCATCACAACACGGATGTTCCAGGTACGCCCTAAACAGATGTTCACCACCTACACTCCACTAACATCCTGTGTTCAGTAATTTCATTCACTCGCTCTTTGACAATGGCTTAGTTAGTCGAAACAGCTGTCAGAGTTAATTAAAAAATTTGTGAAACTTACCAAGTGTTTTTATATATTTTACAAAACCTTTGTATTAATATGTTTCACCAAGTGCCCAACGAGTCATCAATTAATTTCGTAATTAATTTTGTTTCTTTCAATTGTTATTATTGACTCCTCCCGCCATTAAACCTCAACATCTTCAGGATATAATCTTATTTTTTATCGCCATTATCCAACCGGATCGACTATTATTTATTGGAAACCTGAAAAGTAAGTAAATTTGATCGATTCTACTTATTTTATCAATCTTATTTATATAGTTAACCTGAACTAAAAATTTGACATGTTAAAATTGAACTAATATTTTTACACTTAATATTAAGAAAGTCTATATGTAGGTATAGAAAATGCCGTGAAAAAGGTTTCTCAGTGGAATTTTATGGCCCCAACTGAGATTTAGGATCTTTCTTAATATTAAGTGTACAAAAATAAATTTTGTAAATAAAAAAATTATGTATGTAAATTTCATTCATGATAATTATTCGAATTTAAACAATTTAATTAAATTTTGATAAGTGAAAATCGGTGCACATTTGCGAAAGTTATTTTGCATTTGTGCAAATTAAATTATTTCACTATCTTCGGTTCATATTGTTAGATTTTTAAAAATCAAATTTCATTGAGGTTAGCAATATTTTTATTGTCACTAAAACATATGTTGATTAACTAATTGGCGATTTCGCACATTTTAGTTTTTTGTATATTATGCGCGGAAAACACGTGTTCAAAAAGGGCAAATGCTTGGAAGAGTTTCCTGACACCTAATGTTACGGGTGTAAAATCATAAAATTTTTTGTTGGAAACTACTTTTGGAACCAAGTGTACATACATACAAGTTTGGACACTCCGTTAGGTATATTAACAAATGAGTGTAACAAAGACAATGTAGTACTGTCTTTGAGCGCACCTTATAATACGCCTTCTGCATCTCAAGTGTTCATTATGGGAACAATTTTTTGCCCCGATAAAAGGGACCAAATCTTCTACCCGTAATAATAAATATCTGATTTTTCTAAAATCGGGCTTTGGTACGACCTCGTCAATCATTCAAACATTACGCATGTCAAATTTTAAACTGATCGGTTGAATAGTTTTCAAGATTTTATTTCACGAAAATTGTTTTTATCAGTTATTTAGTGACCAAAAATCTCAAAAACTAATAAACCGATCAGTTTGAAATTTGCCAAAGGTAATCTTTGAATGATTTCCGAGGTCGTAACAAAACCCGATTTTTGTAAAGGCAGATACTTACTGACAAAAATTAGAAATTGTGAATTGTCGATATGCAGGGTTTGGCATGCCCTGAACTCGCTATTAATTATTTTTCTAGTCTGCGCCTACATTGCAATATAGTATCGTAATTTTTAAAATAATTTTCCTCCATGTATAAGGTTGATTTAGGGCGTCGATTGAGACCACGTAATTGCAAGTGGTGGAGGGGGGTTTGAAAACCTCCAAACATGGTTTTCAGAGTCGCAATCTTAATTATAGGATGATTATAAGTGGGGGCGCTATCACTTAAATTGCGGGGACGCTGTTGGCATAATCACTGACGCTTGATTTTGCAGTAATTCCGAAAGTAGAAATTGATTTTGCAGTAAAACGTCAAGCCTAATTTGTTATACGTATCTAAGTCGTACCTAAACAAAAATTAACCTAAATTAATTAGAGTACATTTCCTACTTAAGGCTTCGGCGCCCCCTGTACTCGGCGCCCGGGTGCCGTGCACCCCTTGCACCCCCGGGTAGGGCCGTCTCTGATTACTTATGCTCATTTTTTCGAGGTGTCCCTTCCCTGTGTCGTCAGTCTTCCTCGACCAACTATTGATACTTCAGTCCTGACTTTCTAACGGCTAACGTTTCATTAGACAAGGTTGAACGAACGTTTCTTGTTAGAAATTATATGTCAACTTGGAACAGTCAACAGTGGGGAAACGATCATGAACCGCAGATTCGGTATTACACCTTTTGTCCAGCGAGTAACAGTACCGGGATAACTTTTCGTTAATTAAGTCGCCCGCTGCTGTTACTCGCTGGCCATCAGGTGACAGCTTCAAACTGTGAGAAACAACGACTTGCTGCAGATTGAGGACTACACTTTCTGTCCGGTATGGGCTAAGCACGCAGCATCAGATTGTGTATTACGCCTTCTTTCCGTCGTTTAACAGTGGCTTTATAACATTTCTTTCATTATGTTACAAATTTCTGTTACTCGCTGGAAATCAGGTGACAGCTTCAAACTGTCTACGGCTGAGAACCAACCTTTTGCCGGAGATAGATTACCACACTTTCTATCCGGTATGTATCAGTTGTTAACTCTCGTTAGCTAAGCACGCAGCGACCATGAACTTCAAATTGTGTATTAAACCTTTTTTCCGTTGAGTAACAGTGGCTTGTTAACTTTCCTTAAAAATGTTACAAATTGCTGTTACTCGCAGGAAATCAGGTGACAGCTTCAGACTGCCTACGGCTGACAACCAACATTGGCAGCAGATTGAGGACTTCATCTTCCCCTGAAAGGTATGTTACAGTTGTTGACTCGCGTTAATTAAGCACGCAGTCACTGTTTCTTGTTGTGTGTATGAAACTCAGAGGAAATAATCAAACTGTAATAGAAGAGGATTATTATATTAATATTAGTAATTTCCAGCAATAACATATATTCCCATTTGTCAGTAAAAATTTACCATACTAAGACAACTCAGTAACTCATTTCATCAACTTCAGGGGCAATCAAGTTTCAGTTTTATTGTCTTCATTTAAATACAAAGGTAAATGTTCAAAGATGATTTGTTTAAAGTATAGTATTTTAAATCTGTTCAGTTTTTATGTATACATTTGTGTGTGTGTGTGCACGCGCGAGCGTGTGTGAGAGAGAGAGATAAAGTGAGAGAATGTGTGATCGCGTAATGAGGGTTTCTTCTGTGGGACGTCAGGGATCGATGGATTAAGTTTTCAGGCTTACAGGTCTGCGCCTCTTGAACCAGTTACGACACTCTGCATGTAGTCCAGTGGGGAACATTGCTTTATAACTAGTTGCAAGTCACCGTTTCTCAGTGGATAATAGTCAGAGTCTACAGGTCAGTGACTTCAGCTGACCACACGAATATGCAGCATTCGGACATTCGACGAATCTAACTCACGCTTAACTGGAATTATTAGATCTCCAGTGCAATCAAGCTTTAAGATACCTTTTCAGAAAGGACAATGTTACAGACTTCCTGGGGTGTAAATGATACCCCTTCCGATATGGCGAAAGGCTCCTTAAAATACAAAAACCCAGCCGTGTAAAAAGTTTCTCACTAATGAAGTACATCAAGAACAAACGTTGATCAAGATTAAATTACTCACATTTGGTGGACTCTTTATGTGTGGCTGCAGGCGACTTCTCTAGGAAATTCGCGCAGACTTGACTCCTGTCATCGGATTCTTCATGTACTTAGTGGATGCACGTGACCATTGGTTTTAAGCTCCCCACCTACACACGTCCTGTAAGTTCGAAGTTTATCATGATATGAAATAATTAACATGAATTTAAAAATTTTGTAATTGCGTTTTATTAGAAAATCAAATCTTAAAATTCAAAAAAAATCTATGCAACTTCTATAAGTGTATTAGTAGCACATAATTTAATAATAATTTAAATAAGTTATTGTAAACCTATAATGATATAATTTATGTTAAAAATAAAAAGAAATTTAATTTCCCTGCGTGACCGACATTAAGAAATTCTAAGAATTAACAATTTCCATTTTAACTAACAAATTAACACTTTCACATTCTTTTAATGAACATTTTAAAACAAACATAATTCTAATAGCAACAATGTAATCAAAAAATTGAAATGCTTAATTTCTCAATTAAGATTTTGTATATCAAATTTCTTAATACATATTATTGCATAAAAAGTGTTATATCAATTTTACTAACTACAATATCAACAATGCATTTACACATTTACATAATTCTGGCTCCTGTTCGTAGTGATTAAACACCTGACTGTAACGTTTACAATACACTGTTTCTAAGGAGGTATGAGGCCGTTTTGTCGCAGTGTACTCAACACAGTGACTTCACCAATTGCTACCTATGTCTTTCAAACTTCTAATAAAACCTGCATTCAAATTTAATATATAAAGAATAACTATTTCCTTGTTTTGTCTATCAACAAGATTAAGTGTGTGTGTGTGTGTGTGTGTGTGTGTGTGTGTGTGTGTGTGTGTGTGTGTGTGTGTGTGTGTGTGTGTGTGTGTGTGTGTGTGTGTGTGTGTGTGTGTGTGTGTGTGTGTGTGTGTGTGTGTGTGTGTGTTTCAGAGTGCAGAGAGAGAGAAAGGGGGAAGGGAGAGGGAGAGGGAGAGGGAGAGAGAGAGAGAGAGAGAGAGAGAGAGAGAGAGAGAGAGAGAGAGAGAGAGAGAGAGAGACAGACAGACAGACAGACAGAGGTAAGAATGAGAGGTTAATAAAATTTGAGGTGATATGCGATCTAGTAGAGTCGTGGCACAGTTACTTGCTGGCAAGAAGGTGACAACTTCAAACTGGCCCCCCACGAAACAGAAATTGGGTATTACGCCTTTTGTCCGGCGGGTAACAATACCTGATTCACTTTTACGTAATTAAGTTATCAAGGCTTGTTACTTGCTGGCAAGAAGGTGACAACTTCAAACTGGCCCCCCATGAACCAGAGATTGGGTATTACGCCTTTTGTCCGGCGAGTAACAATACCTGATTAACTTTTAGGTAATTAAGTTATCAGGGGTTGTTACTTGCTAGAAATAAGGTGACAACTTCAAACTGTCGACGGCTGGGAAACAAACATTCGCCGCAAATTGAGGCCTACATCTTCTGCCCGGTATATAACAGTTATTAACTCTCGTTACCTGAGCACCCTGCGACCATGAGCCATTTGATATTACGCCTTTTGTCCGGCCAATGCCTGCCTAACTTTTCGATAATTAAGTTGTAAGTTATTGTTACTTGCTGGAAATCAGGTGGGGTTGAAAACCACCGATTCGACGCAGATTCACGACTACACCTTCTGTCCGGTATGTAACAGTTATTATCTCTCGTTAGCTAAGCACACAGTCACTGTTACTTGATGGAAATAAGCTCACAACTTCAAGCTGTGTACAACTGAAAACCACAAACCCTCTTCTGAAGCGACCGTGAACCGCAGATTGGGTATTTCGCCTTTTGTCCGGCGAGTAACAATGCTTGCTTGCTTGCTTGTAGATAATTAAGTAAGGTAAGTATTGTTACTTGCTGGAAATCCGGTGACAGCTTCAAACTGTCTACGGCTGAGAACCAATCGTGCACCGCAGCTGGAGGCCTACATCTTATGTCCGGTATGTAACAGTTTTTAACTCTCGTTAGCTAAACACATTGTCACTGTTACTTGATCGAAATAAGCTTACAACTTCAAAGTGTGTACAACAGAAAACCACCAACCCTCTCCTGACATTGAGGAATGCACATTGTGCCTGGTAAGTAAGGTTTACTGTTGGTGTCTCATTAGCTAAGCAGGCAGTGACCGTTTCTGTCTGGAATAAAGCTGTCGATTTCTTAAGTTGTCCACAGCTGGGAACCAACACATACTGAGAACACTAGGCCTGCGTTTTGTGCGGCCGGTAGCAGTTGTCAGCGTTCCCCACACTGAACAAGGATTGCCTCATTAAATTATTTATTGATGTTTACTGAGGCTGCATACACTCTCTAGACCATGTCCACTGATCTTCCTCCCTCCTCTACTTGTGGCTTCATCGAATCGATCATCTCAGAACTATTTTGTTATTCAATTTAAGTGTCTACGAGTTATTCAACGCCATCATACACGGAACAAGGTATTTCCCACAATTAAAAAGGTGTGCGTCATTAAATTATTAGATTATTTTAAATTTCAGCACTCTGTTTACAACAGCAAAGAAGGAGAGTCACTATAATTCATTTACTATTTCCATACAACTTTCAGTTATATTTTACAGTAATTGTTGAAAAGTTTTATAACCTTCGGTATGTAAATAGTCACATGATTTAAAAAGTTTATTTAGAAATTTTGAAAATTTTTATTGGAATCATCAGGAAATTGTTGTTATGATTCACAACTGTTCAAAAAACCTTACAACATGTAGTGATTCACGACCAGGACTAGCTTAAAGTCATTAACAATGTACTGTAGTAGTTTGAATTGTAGTGTGCTTATTGTATAATCTTCTGTAACACTCGATTCTACGCGATTAGTGGATGTCTACTTAGGCGACCTCAGAGTTTCTTGCTCACTGCTGATTTCTGCACATCCTATTAACTCTCAGGACTCGGTTAGTCCATCAACACTCCATCGCCTTCCCCGTCCCCGTCTTCCATACATTCGTTTCTCTGTTAAAAAAAAGCATGTAATCTCCATGCATCTTCATATGCCCACTAAACTTCCTCCTTCTTCTACTTGTCAGTCTCAAAATTCCTCTTCCTACAATTGCGAACTTTCTTGTTAACCAATCTGTGTGTTTAACGTCATCATACAGCTCCATATCTCCAGTAGAACACCAACAATCTACGGCGAAGGAGAGAAGGAACTACCGACCAGTGATCAAGTTGTCCAGCGGGTGGCAGTTGGTGCAACACTTGACGTTCACAAGTGTCATCCACTCGACGACTGAAACTGTCTACAGTGAGCAACACGACTGTCCGTGTGGCAACCAAGTGTCTACAGTGACCAACACGAGTGTCCGTGTGGCAACCAACTGTCTACAGTGAGCAACACGACTGTCCGTGTGGCAACCAAGTGTCCCGCGGATAACGGCGCCGCTTTGTACTTAGAGTAAAGTGGTCCTGTTGGATGACTACTGAATACTTACTATCCACTGCCGATTACTTCCCAGCTCTCTCTTAGTCCATCACACAAATCACCAAATATGCATTATCCGTCTTTTTCTTCCTTCTATTCTTCATGCTACTCAAGCAGGCGTGTATCCTTTATGCGTTATCATATGCCCTCTCAACCTCGTCCTTCGTCTAGTTGTGGCATTCAAAATTCCTCTTCTGAAAGTCGATCAAAACTGAGAACTTCCGTCTCGGCCAATTATGCGTCTAAAAAATCTTCAGCGTCATTATACAAAACCACATCTCCAGACGATCTACCAACTATCTACTGCAAGGGAGGGAAGGAAGTACCGACCAGTGGTCAAGTTGTCCAGCGGGTAAAAGTTGCTGCCACACTTGAGGTTTTCACGAGTTTGGCACTGCTGTTGCTCTCGCGACGACTGAAACTGTCTACACAATTGTCCGTGTGGCCATCATTACGTCACGCCTGTTGCTCCGCGGGTAACTTCGCCACTGTGTACTTATCGTTGGTAGAGTTAAGTGGTCCTGTTGTCTGCAGGGCGATGGGGGATCGCCACATTCTCACTCCAGCAGAAGCAAAGTAAATCTCAACAGACTTTTCCATATCTGTAATAGGTAATTGTTGTTAATAATGTAATGTTTATGTGTAACTGTATTCTGGTTGTCTATAAAAATCAAAGTAAATTAAAAAAATGTAATTTTTACTGCACCCTTTTGGTAGTAATACAACATGGTAATATATAAGGCAAATTGTTTTCATAATCTCTTGTATTTAAAAAAATGTTAAAACAATAAAACCTATGCTCGGAAGGTCTAACAACTATCCTTGGCGGGAAACAAGTAATCACCTTGTCCAGCGGGTAACAGTTGGCTCCTAACTTGTCGTTTTCAAAAGTTTGTTATCATCGTTACCTTCACGACAACTGAAACTGTCTACAGTGAGAGAGTACAACAGTCACGCCCTGTTGCCCTGCAGATGGAGGCGGCTCTTTCACTTTTACAATTAATTGTGTAATTGATTAATTGTGTAATTGTTTATTGTATTAATTGTATTATTGTACATTGTTTACCCGGCTCAAATATTTTGTGAAAACTAACTTGAAATGTAAGGTTTGGACAGAGACCATGAAAAAATGGTAATTTAAAGATATTCTATGGCGATTAATTATTAATCAAAGAAAGATTTAAGCATTCTGTAACCGAATTACACTACATAATATTACCGTTCTCGCCAAACTCCTCCGTCGTCGTTTATCCTAGTTTCCCTCCTAGCGTTCCGTGTTACTTCATTCAGCGGTTTACCAAGACTTCCCGGTATTCCTGGATAACCATGTCGAAACACTTCTAGGCCCTATCAATCCGTCATCTTCAATACACGTTCAAAACATTGTTACCGTAACCAGTTGCTCCAATTCTTTTTCTGGTGTTCTTCCTGTGAAACCGTTCTAATGTAGAGTAACGGCCACATTTTGCGTCTTGTATATTCCTCATTATATTCTACTCTATATGAAATACATTTCGCTGTATGTTGTCATTTTCTTCGGGTACTCAATACCTCTGGGTAGGAACCTTTTAGGTTTGCTCTCATTAAAGATGCTTGAACCCCATCAAGCCACTAAGCAGGTGGTAGTGGGAGCATCATTTCCGATCCTCATGACTAGTGGCCAGTGTCGTAACCAGGGACTTATTAGGGTGGGGCTTTACCATTGGACTTCCTATTCTTATCAGGTCAAATGAAAAACGATATTCCACATATAGTTTATTTATATATTTTATACTTTTTCCTAGCTCAAAGCTTTTGAGAAAACTAACTTAAAGTATAAGTGTTAAAAACATGAATGAATACAAAATGTTTTATCTTGATTAAGTGTTATCAAGATTATCAAAAGTATTATCAAATGAATCTCAAATCATTGGGGACCACTTTAATTCAAAATTTGTTTTATTTATAGAACTTGTACAAACTAGTGTTTTTGAAGACACATAAAAAACCCAGTTATATTAATCTTTTGGAATTTAATTTAAGGATTTTTGAAAATAAATAATTTTTTTCAATCAATCAGTAACATATATTTCCATTTTTCTCAATTAAAGTTAAAAAAATTGATAGTTAACTTTGTCAGTAATGACGGTTCCAACTTTGCTGATATTATACTACAATAGTCACGGCATAGACAACCCTTTGAAGGGAAATTTGTTTGGGCGAAAAAAGAAGATAGATTTAAAGGCTGTGCCTTCTTTTTCTGTGGCTTGCGTAATTCTGGTTTCTAATGCTGCAAATACATACGTTATTTAACAAATGTTAAGCAATTGTTGTTATTAAGAAAACTCAAACTTTGTTTTATTATTTTAAAAAAAAGTAATTCGTTTTATTTCTACAATGCTTTATAATCCTTATTTTAACACATGCAACTGGGCTACGTTAAGTGATCATGGAGGTCCAGTGACATTTTTAATGGCACCGATTCCCTTATCATCCACCGTAGTTATACCACTGCATCTTACACCTCCGCGTTTCGCATCCCTCGTTACACATTTGTAACTTTTGTTACGGGTTGCGAAGTTTTGTGAACAATCTTCTGCGGGGGAAAGAAATAACTACCCACCAGTGTTCAAGTTGTCCAGCGTGTAACAGTTGGTACCCAACTTGTCGTTTTCAAAAGTATGGTACAACTGTTACCACCCAGACGATTAAACCTGTCTACAGTGATTAACACAACTGTCCATGTGGTCAACAACAGTCACCATTTCGTCCGCCTCGACATACCTGTTGTCCTGCGGATACCGGCGCGTCTTTTTACATATCGCTAGCAGAGTAAAAGTCGCACTGGTATCCACAGGAGAAGGGGGGTCACATCATTCTGTCTACAGCAGGAGGAAGGAAAACCACAACAAATTATTTGTATATGTGTAATAGTTCAATTAAATGTTGTCCAGTAACAACTGTACGAGTGTATCTTCCACAAATGTTACGTAAGTATGCCAACTTAGCTAAAAATCTATCTTTGAAAAATTTAATTACTGTTGTCACTTTCATTACTTATGTCTTTCTACTTTTAATTATTATAATATAAAAAAAAATGAAGTGCAGTAGGAATACGAAAACGAATGTCAACAACATTGGTTCCGAAGTTAACCACAACAGTTGATTACTGAGAGCGTCTAACAGTCTCCGGAGGAAAAGAAGGAACTATCCAGTACAGAATATGTTGTCCACTGGGCAACAGTTACTGCCTAAACTGTCGTTGGCCAAGTGGTGTGCAAATGTATGAGGTGAGAATTTAGAAATATCTGTTACTTGACAGTGAATATGTGTGGTCTGCATCTGACGACTGTAACACTCGTCCAGTTGTTCCCGCATTCTCTATAAGCTTTGGCTACTTCGCTAATATTATTGTTTTATACTGATATTTTAATACCGATTTTAATTATTAGTGTCTTATTTTATAATTTTTTTGTTATACTATTGGTTTTAACAATAATTGTTAAAATTATTATTATTCTTGCTTACAATTGATTGTTATGTTCAAAATGTTATCTATCTTCAGATCTATCAATTAGATATCCGTATTTACAAATATGTCTCGAAACTCGTACTGGGCCTGTCCCACTGGTGGATAGTAATTTAAATGATTACTCCAGTCGTTAATGATGGAAATAGCACCGCTTATATAAAAAGTGCTTAACGTTAATATTATTCCTTCTTTCGTTACTTCAAGAGTAAGTCGTTAATAATTTAAACCAATGTCACTAAAGCTATTTACTTTTCCGTTAAAACATTTGCTAATGTCCCAGACTGCCACGATAAAACGAACTATCACTTGCATTGCTTAATGCGAACTATCACTTTACTGATGACCAGCATCTCAAGGAAATATTTCAAATAAACTTCCCCTTCTTCGTGGCACAATCTCAGGAACAGTCTAGGCAATTTCAATCCGTCTTCTTTCATACACTGTGCCGAAGCGCTCGGCATATTTAAAAAGTCGCGCCAAGGCCACTGCCTTCGGTCCCACTCAGTCTACCTGAGCGAGATGCGGTGTGCGTCGTCGAAATTCAGTAAGCAGCCTCGTAACAGCTGTTTCATTGCCGCTACAAGTTTTTCCGTACCATTGTGGAATTGTAGAACCTGTGTTCGCTCTCTATTTCGTCTTCAGCTTCCGAAGTTCTCTCTTGTGGTCTGGCGACTTGAATCGTAATCTTACTCTTTCCGACTCAACTCAACATGAGCCCTTAAACTTTTAAAAGGTCTCAGGTAAGCATCATTGCAATTTTTCGTGTTAGGTTAATGGGCATAGATGTCTTATATTTGTGTGTGTGTGTGTGTGTGTGTGTGTGTGTGTGTGTGTGTGATCCAAATACGTAAAATTTCATTTGTAATGTATCTGTTGTAATGTAAATTGTACTTGCTTCCGACACGTGGCGATCTTGTACTTGCATGTTTGAAAATTTAATTTACAGTGAGTGTGCACCTATAAATAAAAGAGGTTTAAAATGAATTGAGCTAAAGGGTTTTAATCAATTATGAATGTAACTGTAACAAAATGAATTCATAAAATTTATGTGTGTATATTAAGAAACGTAAGAGCAATAATTAAATTTGGTCAGAACTGTTATATAACATTTAATGATAATGTTAAAGAAAAATTATGAAGAAAGAAACGCCAATAAAAGAAAGAAATTGTTACTGTTATAAGAGTGTTTTATTTGCATTTCCAATTCCTGTCACTATGGGCCTCGGCACAATTTTCTTCCACCTAGACCAAGCGTCTAGTTTTAAATATTTATTGTAACCGAAGTACGTTACAAATGGTAGCAGAGCGTGGTTAAATGTATAAAACATTTAAGACTTTTCACATCTATCGTATGTGTGATAGTATCAGTTGCTAGTAACCTTTTTTGATAATTTAGTTGCGAATCTCTACTTCCAGTAGTCACCAGAAATTATAATCTCTCAACTCCCACATTTTGCCTCTTTTATTTTCCTTACAATAAATTGCTCTATATAAAATATATTTTCCTGTGTGGTGTGTCATCCTTCGCAGGTCTCGGTAGTACGTTTAACGGCTTCCTCTCATTGGGGATGCTTGAACACCATCGAGCGACTCAGCAGATGGTAGTGGGAGCATCACTTCCGCTCCTTAAAGCTAGAGGCGGTAGTAGCTGAAATTTGGTGGGAAAATCTAGTAGCTTAATATTTCTGATGGTCGTATTTATACTGATTTTTTCAAGGTGTCTCTTCCCTGTGTCGTCAGTCTTCCTCGACCAACTATTCATAGATCAGTCCTGACTTTCTAACGGCTAGCGTTTCATTAGACAAGAATGAATGAAAGTTTCTTGTTAGAAATTGTATGTCAACTTGGAACTGTCAATAGTGGGGAAAAGATCATGAACCGCAGATTCAGTATTACACCTGTTGTCCGGCGAGTAACCGTACCTGGATAACTTTCGATAATAAACTTTCCAGATACTGTTAGTCGCTGGAAATCAGGTGACAGCTTCAAACTGTTTACAACTGAGAACCAACGACTCACCGAAGATTAAGGACTACACCTTCTGTCCGGTATGCGTCAGTGGTTAACTCACGTTAGCTAAGCACGCAGCGACCGTAAACTTCAGATTGTGTATTACGGCTTCTGTCCAACGAGTAACAGTGGCTAATTAACGTTTTCATAGGTATGTTCTAACTGCTGTTTGTTGAAGGAAATCAGGAGACAGCTTCAAACTGCCTACGGCTGAAAACCAACTATTCGCACCAGATTGATTACTACACTTTCTGTCCGGTATGTATCAGTTGTTAAATCTCTTTTGCGAAGCACGCAGGGACCATGAACTTCAGCTAGATTATTAAGCCTTTTGTCCGACGACTAACAGTGGCTTATTAACGTTTGCTTAAGTATGCTATAAGCTGCTGTTAATCTCTGGAAATCAGGTGACATCCTGAAACTGCCTACGCTTGACAACCAACACATACACCTGATTGAGGACTACACTTTCTGTCCTGTGTGTAACAGTAGTTAACTCTCGTCAGCTAAGCACACATCGACCATGAACTTCAGATTGTGTATTACGCCTTTTGTCCGACGAATAACAGTGGCTTATTAACATTTCGTTAAATATGTGCTAAGCAACTGTTACTCGTTGGAAATCAGGTGACAACTTCAGACTACCTATCCCTGAGACCCAACCATTTGCCGCAGATTAAGGACTACATCTTCCGCTGAATGGTATGTTAAAGTTGTTAGCTCGCGTTAATTAAGCACGCAGTCATTGTTTCTTGTTGAAAATAATTTTTTTATTGTGTGTGTGTGTGTGTGTGTGTGTGTGTGTGTGTGTGTGTGTGTGTGTGTGTGTGTGTGTGTGTGTGTGTGTGTGTGTGTGTGTGTGTAACTCCGAGGACTTGATAGAATAGAAATGGGTATAACGGATGAATTTTTAAAATAAAATTATCTGAATGCAGAAAACTAAGCATGTTAAAAAAGATTCGTTGTACATTACCGAACACTTTTTGTTTTAGGAATAATAGAAGAAGAAAGACGAGTCAAGGTTTAGACACGGAGACAGAAACTTTGGTCATGCAAAAGCGACACAGTGATCAAGAGTACCGCGCTTTTGATTGGTGAGTGCGCGAGTGGATAATGTGCTCTGGAGAATAGACGAATTATTCACTGTGTATATAGCAGCGAATAAGGAACGTAAGAATAAATCTGTGATTACATTTATATACAAGTTTAGATTCTCGTTAACAGGGAATGATGAATATTATTGTAACGCATGGTCAATAAGTGTACACATTCTTTCAACACTTTATGTCGAAATTTCTACATTTTTATTGTAATTTAAGAATATTGGAATTTTTACGAAACCTCACAAAATAACTGATTGAATATCACGACTAAACTAAAGTTTTGTAAACAATACACATTAATGGTCTTAATTATAGTGTGCTTATAGTGTAATCGTTCTCTGTAACACTGGATTCTATGTGATTGATGGATGACTACTGACTGCTTAGATGTCAGAGTTCCTATTCTCTGGTGATTTCTTCAAACCCTGACAACGTCCAGTTCTCACTAGTACATAACTTCCCCCTCCTTCCTTATATTCTTCCCTCTATTATAGCTAGTGTGTAGCCTTTATTCATAGTCCATTAAGCTTACTTAAATTTCATAAACTTCATAAATAAAGTTACTTAAATTACTTTTTAAATAAAGTCCATTCAAAGTCCTCTTGCTTAAAATTTTCAAAATTTTCCTTCCTCCAAACGATAATCTCAAACATTCTTGTTACCAAATTTATGTGTCTACGAATTATTCAACGCCATCATACAGCTCCACATCTCCAGAAGAAACACCAACAATCTACGGCAGGGAAAGAAGAAACTACCGACCAGTGATCAAATTGTCCAGCGGGTAACAGTTGCTGCCACAATTGACGTATTCAGAAGTATGGCAAGGCTGTTACTCTCGCGGCGACTGAATCTGTCCTACAGTGGGCAACACAATTGTCCATTACGTCACACCTGTCGTCCCGCGGATAACGGCACCACTTTGCACATATAGTTGGCAGAGTAAAATGGTCCTGATATCCGTAGAACGATGGTGGATCACCTCATTCTCACTACACCAGAAGCAAGGAAAATCGCAACAGTCTTTTGCATATCTGTAATAGGTAATTGTTGTTAATATTGTAATGTTTTAGTGTAAGCGTATTGTGTTTGTGTGTACAAATCAAAGTAAATAAACAAACTGTCATAGAACCAAATGGAGCGACTCACCAGGTGGTAGTGGGAGCATCAATTCGGCTCCTTAAAGCTAGGGACGGTACTAGATGAACATTGGGGGAGAAATCTAGTATCTACTGCTTTAGATGGTATTACACTGAATTGTTCCAGGCGTCTCTTCCCTGTGTCATCAGTCTTCCTCGACCAACTATTGATACTTCAGTCTTGACATTATAACGCCTAGCCTTTCATTAGACAAGGTTCAACGATTTAGACAAGGCTGGGAACCAACGAATCGTTCAAGATTGAGGACTACGCCTTCTGTCCGGTGTGTAACAGTTGTTAACTCTCGTTAGCTAAGCACGCAGGGACCATGAACTTCTGATTGTGAATTTACGCCTTTTTTCCGACGAGTAACAGTGGCTTATTAACTTTTCATTTACACGTAGTCCATCACATCACTCCCAAAGCACCTCCTTCGCCTCTCCTATTTGTTTTTCCGTATATTCTTCCCTCTATTAAAGCAAGCGTGTGTCTTTATTCATAATCATATGCCCACTAACGTCCACTGCTTGCGGCTTTCAGAATTTCTCTTCTTCGTATCTGCCATCTCAGAACTTTCTTGTTTTAACCAAAGTATATGCCTTATAATCATTCTACCTCATCATACAGCTCCACATTCGCAGAACTACCAACGATCTACGGTAGGGGAAAGAAGGATCTTCCTGACCAGTGGTCAAGTTGTCCAGCGGGTAACAGTTGCTGCCACACTTGACGATTTCACGAGTTTGGCACTGCTATTACTCTCGCGACGACTGAAGCTGTCTATACAACTGTCCGTGTGGCCACCATTATGTCACACCTGTTGCCCCGCGGACAACGGCGCCACTTTGTACTTATCGTTGGTAGAGTAAGGTGGTGCTGTTGTCTGCAGGGCGATGGGGGATCACTTCATTCTCACTACAGCAGAAGGAAGGAAAACCATAAGAAATTTTTGCATATCTGTAATAGGTAATTGTTGTTAATATTGTAATGTTTTTTTAACTGTATTGTTTTTGTGTGTAAAAATCAAAGAACAAACTGTAATAGTTACTAGAAAGTTTTAATACACAAGAACGATTGTTTTAGGAAACTGTTATATTTACGAAATGTTATGAAATTGAATCTATGCCAAGAAGATCTTCCAACTATCTCTGGTGGAAAACAAGGCTCTATCGACCAGTGATCACGTTGTCCAGCGGTTAACAGTTGGGTCCTAACTTGTCGTTTTCAAAAGTATGGTATCATGATTACCGTCACGACGACTGAAACCGTCTACAGTGAGAGTAGATACTGTCCGTGTTGACAACAGTCGCGCCCTGTTGCCCTCCAGATGGCGGCGGTTTTTTGACTTAGAGGTAGCAGAGTCAATGAGTCACTGTCGTCTTTAGGGCAATGGGAAGAACACCTCATCCTGTCTACAGCAGAAGAAATGAAGATCACACCAATCCTTCTCCATTTATGTAATAGTTAAATTGTTGTTAATAGTGTAATTTTGTAGTGTAACTGATACGTCATTACTGAAAGAAAACAAAGTAAACAGATATACTGTAATAGTTACTACATTTTCTTAGTATGAATACATAAAACTAAACTAAGTGGATCGTTTTAATAAACTGTTATAATTCTTAAAATGTTATGACAATTTATATTTTCTTGTTATCCAATAAGCGCATCGAAGAAATCTTCACACATAGTCGACCAGTGTTGTAACTAGGAGCTGCTTTACAGGGGGGGGGAGGCACACGCTTGAAGGTTTCACTTCCCAATCTTATCAGGACAAACGAAAAATTCATTATTTTCAAAATATATTGTATTAATATATTTCACAGTTTTCCCGGCTCAAATCTTTTGTGAAAACTAACTTAAAATGTAATGTTTGGACAGAGGACATGAAAAAATGCTTATATAAAGATATTCTGTGGCGATTAATTATTAATCAAAGAAAGTTGTAAGCACTTTGCAAACAAATTACACTACATAATATTACCGTTCTCGCCAAACTCCTCCGTCGTCATTTATCCTAGTTTCCCTCCTAGCGTGTTACTTCATTCAGCGGTTTACAAAGACTTCCCGGTATTCTTTTTCCTGGATAACCATGTCGAAACACTTCTAGGCCCTATCAATCCGTCATCTTCAATACACGTTCGAAACATTGTTACCGTCACCAGTTGCTCCAATTCATTTTCTGGTGTTCTTCCTGTGAAACCGTTCTAATGTAGAGTACAGAATACTTCTTCCAAGCCAGTCAACCTCTGTCATTTCTGATTACAGTCTCTCAACTGCCACATTTCGCGTCTTGTATATTCCACATAATATTCTCCTCTAAATGAAATACATTTCGCTGTATTGTGTCATCTTCTTCGGGTACTCAGTACTTCTAGATAGGACGCTTTAAGGTTTGCTCTCATTAAAGATGCTTGAACCCTATCAAGCCACTGAGCAGGTGGTAGTGGGAGCATCATTTCCGATCCTCATGACTAGTGGCGGTACTAGCTTAAGTTGGGGCGAACAAATCTAGTAGCTATCTATTTCTGATGGTATTACTTATACTGATTTGTTCCAGGTGACTGCTCCCTGTGCCGTCAGTCTTCCTCACCCAACTGCTGATTCTTCAGTCCTGACTTTACTACGACTTCCGTTTCATTAGCCAAAGTTGAACGAACGTTTCGTGGTGGAAATTATATGTCAACTTGGAACTGTCAACGGCGGGGAAGCGGCCATGAACGGCAGATTGGGTATTCCAACATTTGTTCGGCGAGTAATAGTGGTTGGATAACTTGTTAATTAATTTCCTAGCTACTGGTAGGCCTACTTGCTGGAAATCAGGTGACAGTTTCAAACCGTGTACTACTCACTTTAGTGCCAGTTACTCTATGGAACGGATAAAGTGTTCTGGACAATAGACGAATCATTCACTGTGTCTATAGCAGCCAAGAAGATATGTAACAATAATTCTTTGAGTACATTTTTATACAAGTTTAAATTTTCGTTAACAGCGAATGATGAAAGGTTTGTAACGTTAGGTCAATAAATGGACACATTCTTTTAACATTTTATCTCAAAATTTCGACAATTGTTATTGGAATCGTGAGTACAATTGTTGTGACGACATCAGATTCACAACTGTTTACAAAACCTTACAACATATATTGGTTGAAGATCACTACTAAACTATAGTTTTTATAAACCATGCACTGTAACGGTCATAATTGTATTGTGCTTATAGTGTAAATCATCCCTTTTGCAATGGACTCTATGTGACTGACGGATGACTGTTGACTACTTAGATGTCAGAGTTCCTACTCACTGCTGATTTCATCAAACCCTGATAACTCCCAGCTCTCGATTAGACAATCACATCTCCCCATCCCCTTCCCCGTCTTGTTCTTCCTTATATTCTTCTCTCTATTATTGCTAGTGTGTAGCCTTTATTCATAATAATATGTCTACTAAGCTTCCTCCTTCTTCTACTTGTACCTTTCAAAATTCTCCTTCCTCCAATCGATAATCTCAAACATTCTTGTTATCAGATTTATATGTCTACGAATTATTCAACTTCATCATACGGCTTCACATCTTCAGAAGAACTACCAACAATCTACGACGGGGGAAAGAAGAAACTACCGACCAGTGATCAAGTTGTCCAGCGGGTAACAGTTGCTGCCACACTTGACGTTTTCACGAGTTTGGCACTGCTATTGCTCTCCCGATGACTGAAACTGTGTACAGGGTGTAACGTAACTCTACGTGTGGCCACCATTACGTCACGCCTGTTGTTCCGCGAATAACTTCGCCACTTTGTACTTATCGTGGGCAGAGTAAAGTGTTCCTGTTGTCTGCAGGGGAATGGGGGATCGCCTCATTCTCTCTACAGCAATTTAAGGAAAATCCCAACAGACTCTTGCATATCTGTAATAGGTAATTGTTGTTAATATTGTAATGTTTTGGTGTAACTGTATTCTGGTTGTGTGTAAAAATACTACACTTTTCTGGCAGTAACTCATAAAGTAAAACACAAGGACGAATGTTTTAAGCAAATGTTGTATTTTCAGGTCTTCCAACTCTCCTTGGCGGGAACCAAGGAATATACGACGTCGTTTTAAAAAATAATAGTGTAATGATTACCTTCACGACGACTGAAACTTTCTACAGTCAGAAAGGAAACTGTCCGTGTGGTCAACAATAGTCACTCCTTGTTATCCTACAAAGGATGGTGGCTCCTAGACTTATCGTTAGCAGAGTCGAGGAGCACCATGTTCTTCAGGGCAATGGGGAGATCGCCTTATTCTGTCTACAGCAGAAGAAAGGAAAATCTCGGAATTTAAATGGGGGGGGGGCTTTACCATTTGACTTCCTATTCTTGTCAGGTCAAATGAAAAACGATATTCCACATATAGTTTACTTATATATTTTACATTTTTTCGTGGCTCAAAGCTTTTGAGAAAACTAACTTAAAGTATAAGTGTTAAAAACATGAATGAATACAAAATGTTTTATCTTGATTAAGTGTTATCAAGATTATCAAAAGTGTTATCAAATAAATTTCAAATTATTGGGGACCACTTTAATTCAAAATTTGTTTTATTTATAGAACTTGTACAAACTAGTCTTTTTGAAGGCACATAAAAAAGCCCAGTTATATTAATCTTTTGGACTTTAATTTAAGGATTTTTGAAAATAAAAATTTGAGCATCATATAGTCTCGCATTACAGAACAATTTGTTTCAATCAACCGGTAACATATATTTCCATTTTTCTCAATTAAAGTCAAAAAAATTGATAGTTAACTTGTCAGTAATGACGGTTGCAACTTTGCTGATATTATACTACAGTAGTCACGGCATAGACAACCCTTTGAAAGGAAATTTGTTTGGGCGAAAAAAGAAGATAGATTTATAGGCTGTGCCTTCGTTTTCTGTGGCTTGCGTAATTCTGGTTTCTAATGCTGCAAATGTTAAGCAATTGTTGTTATTAAGAAAACTCAAACTTTGTTTTATTATTTAAAAAAAAAGTAATTCGTTTAATTTCTACAATGCTTTATAATCCTTATTTTAACACATGCAACTGGGCTACGTTAAGTGATCATGGAGGTCCACTGACATTTTTAATGGCACCGATTCCCTTATCATCCACCGTAGTTATACCACTGCATCTTACACCTCCGCGTTTCGCATCCCTCGTTACACATTTGTAACTTTTGTTACGGGTTGAGAAGTTTTGTGAACAATCTTCGGCGGGGGAAAGAAGTAACTACCCACCAGTCTTCAAGTTGTCCAGCGTGTACCCGACTTGTCGTTTTCAAAAGTATGGTACAACTGTTACCACCCAGACGACTAAACCTGTCTACAGTGATTAACGCAACTGTCCATGTGGTCAACAACAGTCACCATTTCGTCCGCCTCGACATACCTGTTGTCCTGCGGATACCGGCGCGTCTTTTTACATATCGCTAGCAGAGTAAAAGTCGTACTGGTATCCACAGGAGAAGGGGGGTCACATCATTCTGTCTACAACAGGAGGAAGGAAAACCACTACAAATTATTTGTGTATGTTTAATAGTTCAACTAAATGTTGTGCAGTAACAACTGTACGAGTGTATTATTACGTAATGCCGAAAAAGTGTTATGTAATTATGGAACGTTCTGGTACATTGGAGAACGATCCCGCAGCTGTAATGCATACGTGACACTTGACATGTCAGGCAGTATTACGTAATGCGGCACGTCTCGTGCGTTCTGGAACCGTCTCAATCAGCCCAGTGGTGCGTGTTTCTGCGAACGTCGCGCTGAAGTGTCCTCTAGAAGTTTCGATGGCTTGTTAATGACACATGTTATGGAACACTGTAGACTATAAATAGCCCATACCTGCTGCTTAGTTAGTTAGTTTTATTGTCGGCCGAATACAATTACTGTGTGCGGTCAAGTGGTTATTAGTGAAGTGTTGTATCATCGGGCTGTATAATTATAATACAATTGTGTTTAATATTAGTGACATTTTATTGCGTGTGAACAATTTTTATTTGATTTGTTGTAAGAGACTGTGTTGTTAATTACGAACTGTTTAACAGTGAACATTAAAGCTGGTGATTAGTGACTTAATTGGTGTCTTGTATTTTGATTCCACTGTACCTACGACGATCAAGTAGACCGTCCTAACAATAGCTTCCACAAATGTTACGTAAGTGTGCCAACTCAGCTGTAAATATTTTTATAAATTCATTTACTTTTTGTCAGTCTTATTTCTTATATGTGTGTCGACTGTTTATTATAATAATGCTATTTATCATGGGTACAACATTTTTTCGAACTATCCACCAGGAAGGAACTAAAGAAGGAACTAACCATCAGTAATCAAGTAGGCCTACTGGTTTTAACAATAACTGTTAAAATTATTATTTTTCTTGCTTACAATTGATTGTTATGTTCAAAATGTTATCCATCTTCAGACCTATCAAATAGATATCCGTGTTTACAAATATGTCCCGAAACTCGTGCTGGGCCTGTCCCATTGGTGGATAGTAATTTAAATGATTACTCCAGTCGTTAGTGATGGAAATAGCACCGCTTATATAAAAAGTGCTTAACGTTAATATTATTCCTTCTTTCGTTACATCAAGAGTAGCTCGTTAATAATTTAAACCAATGTCACTAAAGCTATTTACTTTTCCGTTAAAACATTTGCTAATGTCCCAGACTACCAAGATAAAAACGAATTATCACTCACATTGCTTAATGCGAACTATCACTTTACTGATGACCAGCATCTCAAGGAAATATTTTAAATAAACCTCCCCTTCTTCGTGGCACAACCTCAGAAACAGTCTAGGCCATTTCAATCCGTCTTCTTTCATACACGTATAAAACATTTAAGACTTTTCACATCTATCGTGTGTGTGATAGCATCAGTTGCTAGTAACCTTTTTTGATAATGTAGTTGCGAATCCGTTCTAATGTAGATTACCGAATACTTTTTCGCAATAACTCAATCCCAATCTATACTTCCAGTAGTCACTTGAAATTTTACTCTCTCAGCGCCATACATTTTGCCTCTTTTATTTTCTTTATAATAAATTTCTCTATATGAAATATATTATCCTGTGTGGTGTGTCATCCTTCGCAGGTCTGGGTAGCACGTTTAACGGTTTCCTCTCATTGTGGATGCTTCAATTCAATCGAGCGACTCACCAGGTGGTAGTGGGAGCATCACTCACTTCGGCTCACTAAAGCTAGAGGCGGTAGTAACTGAACTTTGGGGGGGGGGAATCTAGTAGCTTGATATTTCAGATGGTCTTATTTATACTGATTTTTTTCAAGGTGTCTCTTCATTGTGTCGTCAGTCTTCCTCGACCAACTATTGATATTTCAGTCCCGCCTTTCTAACGGCTAGCGTTTCATTAGACAAGGTTGAATGAAAGTTTTTTGTTAGAAATTGTATGTCAACTTGGAACTGTCAACAGTGAGGAAGCGGTCATAAACCGCAGATTCGGTATTATACCTTTTGTTCGGCGAGTAACAGAACCTGGATAACTTTTCGATAATTAAGTGTCCAGATACTGTTACTCGCTGGAAATCACGTGACAGCTTCAAACTGTGTACAACTGAGAACCAACGACTCACCGAACATTGAGAACTACACCTTCTGTCCGGTATGTGTCAGTGGTTAACTCTCGTTAGCTAAGCACGCAGCGGCCGTGAACTTCACATTTGTACCTCGCCATCGGTCCGACGGGTAACAGTGGCTAATTAACGTTTTCATAAGTATGTTCTAAGCTGCTGTTACTTGCTGGAAATCAGGTGACAGCTTCAAACTGTGTAAAACTGAGAACTATCGACTCACCGAAGATTGAGGACTACACCTTCAGTGCGGTGTGTATCAGTGGTTAACTCTCGTTAGCTAAGCACGCAGTGACCATGAACTTCACATTGTGTACTACGCCTTTTGTCCGACGAATAATAGTGGCTTATTAACTTTTACATAAGTATGTTCTAAGCTGCTGTTAGTTGTTGGAAATCAGGAGACAGCTTCAAACTGCCTACGGCTGAGAACCAACTATTTTCAGCAGATTGATTACTACACTTTCTGTCTGGTATGTATCAGTTGTTAAATCTCTTTAGATAAGCACGCAATGAACGTGAACTTCAGTTTGTGTATTACGCCTTTTTTCCGACGAGTAACAGTGGCTTATTAACGTTTTCATAAGTATGTTATAACCTACTGTTTCTTGCTGGAAATCAGGTGACAGCTTCAAACTACGTACGGCTGACGATGAACATATACAGCTAATTGAGGACTACACTTTCTGTCGGGTATCTATCAGTTGTTATCTCTCGTTAGCTAAGCACGCAGGGACCATGAAATTCAGTTTGAGTATTACGCCTTTTGTCCGACGAGTAACAGTGGCTTATTAACGTTTACTTAAGTATGTTATAAGCTCCTGTTACTCTCTGGAAATCAGGAGACAGCTTCAAACTGCCTACGCCTGAGAACCAACCATTTGCCGGACACATTCTTTCAACATTTTGTGTCGAAATGTCTACAATTTTTATTTGAATCTAAGAATATTGGAATTTTTACGAAACCTCACAACATATAAGTTATTGATTAAAGATCACGATTAACTAAAGTTTTTATAAATAATGCGTTGTAATGGTCTTAATTATAATGTGCTTATAGTGTAATCATTCTCTTTAACACTGGATTCTATGTAATTGATGGATGACTACTGACTGCTTAGATGTCAGAGTTTCTATTCTCTGGTGATTACTTCAAACCCTGACAACTTCCTCTTCTCACTTAGTTCACAACATCACTACATCCCCTTCCCCGTCTTCTTCTTCCTTATATTCTTACCTCTATTATAGCTAGTGTGTAGCCTTTTGTTCATAATCGTATGTCCATTAAGCTTCTTCCTCCTTCTACTTGAAGTTTTCAAAATTCTCCTTCCTCCAATCGATAGTCTCAAACATTTTGTTATCAAATTTATGTGTCTACGAATTATTCAACGCCACCATTGAGCTCCACATTTCCAGAAGAACCACCAACAATCTACGGCAGAGGAAAGAAGGAACTACTGACCAGTGATCAAGTTGTCCAGCGGGTAACAGTTGCTGCCAAACTTGACGTTTCCAGAAGTATGGCAAGGCTGTTATTCACCCGACGACTAAAACTGTCTACAATGGGCAACACAACTGTGCGTGTGGCCTCCATTACGTCACGCCTGTTGCCCCGCGGATAACGGCGTCACTTTGCACATGTATTTGGCAGATTAAAGTGATCCTGTTGTCCGTAGGATGATGGTGGATCGCCTCATTCTCACTACAGGAGAAGCAAGGAAAATCACAACAGTCTTCTGCATACATGTAACAGGTAGTTGATGTTAATATTGTAATGTTTTAGAGTAAGCGTATTGTGTTTGTGTGTACAAATCAAAGTAAATAAACAAACTGTCATAGAACCAAATGGAGCGACTCACCAGGTGGTATTGGGAGCATCAATTCGGCTCCTCAAAACTAGGGGCGGTACTAGATGAAGTTTGGGAGAAAATCTAGTATCTACTGCTTTAGGTGGTATTACACTGAATTGTTCCAGGCGTCTCTTCCCTGTGTCATCAGTCTTCCTCGACCAACTATTGATACTTCAGTCCTGACTTTATAACGCCTAGCGTTTCATTAGACAAGGTTCAACGATTTAGACAAGGTTTTTAACAAGATTTCTTGTTAGAAATTATATGTCAACTTGGAATAGTCAACAGTGGGGAAGCGATCGTTACCGCAGATTCGGTATTCCACCTTTTTGTCCGGCGAGTAACAGTATCTGGTTTACTTTTCGTTAATTTAGTGTCCAGATACTGTTACTCGCTGGAAATCAGGTGACAGCGTCAAACTGTGTTCAAGTGAGAACTAACGAATCCCCGCAGATTGAGGACTACACCTTTTGTCCGGTATGTATCAGTTGCTTACTCTCCTTAGCTAAGCACGCAGCGGCCAAGAACCGCAGATTGTGTATTACGCCTTTTGTCCGGCGAGTAACAATACCTGGTTAAATTTTCGTTAGTGAAGTGGCCGGATCCTGTTACTCGCTGGAAATCAGGTGGCCACTAAACGTCCTCCTTCTACTGCCTGTGACTTTCAAAATTCCTCTTCTTCGTATCTACCATCTCAGAACTTTCTTGTTTATCAATTCTACCTCATTATACAGCTGCACATCTGCAGAAGAACTACCAACAATCTATGGCAGGGGGAAAGAAGAAAGTACCGACCAGTGGTCAAGTTGGCCATTGGTTAACAGTTGCTGCCACACTTGACGTTTTCACGAGTTTGGCACTGCTGTTACTCTTGCGACGACTGAATCTGTCTACACAACTGTCCGTGCTGCCACCATTACGTCACACCTGTTGTCCCCGCGGATAACGGCGCCGTACTTATAATTTGCAGTGTAAGGTGGTGCTGTTGTTTGCAGGGCGATGGGGGATCCCTTCATTTTCAGTACAGCAGAAGGAAGGAAAACCATAACAAATTTTTGCATATCTGTAATAGTTAACTGTTAATATTGTAATGTTTTTGTAACTTTATTTTGTTGTGTGTAAAAATCAAAGTGAATGAACAAACTGTAATAGTTACTAGAAAGTTTTAATACACAAGAACGATTGTTTAGGAAACTATTATATTTACGAAATGTTATGAAATTGAATCTATGGCTAGAAGGTCTTTCAACTATCTCTGGCGGAAAACAAGGCTCTATCGACCAGTAATCACCTTGTCCAGCAGGTAACAGTTGGCTCCTGACTTGTCGCTTTCAAAAGTATGGTATCATGATTACCTTCACGACGTCTGAAACTGTCTACAGTGAGAGTGGATACTGTCCGTGTTGACAACAGTCGCGCCCTGTTGCCCTGCAGATGGCGGCGGCTCTTTGACTTATAGTTAGCATAGTCAATGAGTCACTGTCGTCTTTAGGGCAATGGGAAGACCGCCTCATCCTGTCTACAGCAAAAGAAAGGAAAGTCGCAACAATATTTTTCCGTATTGTTAATTGTTATATCTTTGTTAATAGTGTAATTTTGTAGTGTAAATAAACTGAGGTTGTTTGTAAAAAACAAAGTAAATAGAAATACTGTAATAGTTACTATGTTTGTTTGTAGTAACACATAAGTTTTGATAATTATTGTAATTATTAAAATATTATGACAATTAAAACTCTCTTGTTGTTCAATCATCACATCAAAAAAATATTCACACTTAGTCTACCAGTAGCGTAAACTGGTGCGATTTTTCGGGGGGGGGGTGACACAGACTTGAAGGATTGACTTCCCATTCTCAACAGGGCAAATGAGAAATTCAGGATTCTTCACGTGTAATTTTACCTTTCATTGTAATTTTATTTGCATTTTTACCTCTAAAAAATTTGAATAAACCAATTTGAAGTCATGAAAAAATGTAAAGTAGTGCTGAATTCTAAGTACTCTATTATTAACTGTTATCCAGATTAAAAGTGCTCAATCGCAAGCTACTAGGAATCACTGTAATTATAAATTTTTGTTATTAATAGGACTTTAAAAAAAGAGTCTCTGTAAAGAAAATTTTAAAACCCATTTAATTAAATTTTCGAACTTTAATTTAAACATTTTTCCCAAGAACGTTTTCAGGAACAAATAGTTTGACTTAAAGGAGGTATATTTTTAATCAAAGACTAACATATATCCTCATTTTTTGAATTAAAAATTCATAGTTAACTTGTCTGTGACGACCGTCATAATTTTAAAGTTATTAGACTACAGTAGTCAAGACATAGACAATACTTTAAGATAAAATTTTTGTGGGCGAAAAACGAAAGTATACTGTGAGACTGTGCATTCGTTTTCTGTCGCTTGCGTAATTCGTTTTCTAATGCTCCAAGTACGTATGTTATTTACCAAATGTTCAATGATTGACATTATTAAGAAATCTCAAACTTTATTTTGTTACTTAACAAAATTGATATTTGTTTGTTTCTACGGTTATTTATAATCCTGCTTTTAAAACACTCGCCTGGTTTAGAATCTGGCCAACGTTAAGTGATTATGGAGTACGTGTCGTTAGCAAAGTAAAAGTCGCACTGGTACCCACAGGACAATGGGGGATCACTTCATTGTATATACAGCAGGAGGAAGGAAAACCACAACAAATTATTTGTATATGGGTAATAGTTCAACTAAATGTTGTGCAGTAACAATTGTAGGAGCATATCTATGTCACGTTAGTAGTCCAACTGTAACGGTTGTTACATTTCGTTATTACCCCCCCCCCCCCCCATTAATGTGTGTGTTGATCCGCGAGGTCGATGCGAAGTAAAAGTATACGCTCGTTATCTCGCGGGGGTCTGTGGTGACATGCTTGGTGCCTAATTGGAAACGAGGGGGGGGAGCTAGTATGTCAGTAGCGAGTGAGCAGGGCTTTCTGGCTGTAGCCTTGCACCTTTGCACATCCAATTACAGCTTTGTAATCCATTCTGCCTTACGAGGTAAGGAAATTCATTCAAAATTTATTAATTTATTAAGTCAAAAATCATAAATTAGGCAAGTTATTATGTAAAGAGTTATATATGTACAGTCTATTATATCATTAGATACAATCAATTAGTGTTTATCATAAAAAAGTAATTACGTAACAGGTTCATGTTTGCCAGTCTGATATTAACCGGAGCAATTATGTATGCCTTATTAATGATTAAGCTTCAAATTATCGATTGATAACCTTTCCTTGACAAGTTTGTATGATTTCATTTTCGTGATAAAATGCATAGCTCAGCTATCTGACACTAAAAAGATAGAGTCTATAATATTGCTACGCATGTCAGGGATGTGTAAACTGTTAGAATCAAATTTTTCGGTGTGCAGGCTGCAAGTGCATGGCGGTATAACACCTTGAGACTGATATTGTGAACAACAGGGTAGCGCACGGTGCGGGTTCGCAAAACTGTGATTTTGGCACCGTTCTGCTGTTTCATAAGTAGTCACGAACATCACAGTACCTGACGGTTGGACACCTCCTGGCATGCAGAATATAAGGTGACCTCTAACTAGCTTGTGACATTTAACATTTTACATTTTGGGGGGGACTATGCCGTGATACAAGTTTCCTCCATGAAGGACAAAAAAAATTAAAAAATTTAAAAAAAACTGAATCTGTTGGGGCTTACACTGGTGGTGTTGTGTGGGACATGGTGAACTAGACAGTAGTCGATCATTCTCAATGTACCGATGTATAGATTGTAAGGTTAAAATAATAAGGAAGGTAAATTTCGATTAATAGGTGCACCTAACAAAACAGTGATCTTAAAAGAAATCGTAATGTTGAGATTGTAAAACCTAATGTAGAGCCATTGTAATACAAAAATTTTGTGAAGTCGGGAGCCTTAGCCGCTCGCTATCATTTAGTTGTTTCGTTGAATAAAGTATTGTTAACTATTATCACGTGTTACGTGTTGTATACATGGCAGCCCTCTCGGGGTTGTAATCCTGAGTACAAGGGGGGTTACACATTGCGCCACTCTGCTGTTATTAAAATAAAAAGTAATCATACGGTTTCAGGAAATAAAAATAAAAATAACTGTTCCATATTGGGTTATAAAGATAATTCAACAAGGGGCTTGTACTTTAAGACCATTTTATACTATAAGTGCGTATTTAAAAGTCAAGAAGCATCTAGGTGTGATCACTGCGGATCAACACACACACACACACAGTGGTTTAAATTTATTAAAAAAAAATTTTATATAAATAATCATGAAAGTTTCCTGAGCTGGGAAACACGTTCGGGGAGTGTTCATGTTCGCGATTGTATAGATCACGCACATGTTTGAATGTTTATCAGCTAAGTACATTACCTATATTAGCAAATGAAGTCGTATCTGTGTTAGTTGTTATCGTCATTATTGCTATTTGTTATTATATTGTTATATTGTGGAGTTATTCGTTAATGAGTAGTTAGAGTTTATCAGGAGTTATGCATAAATAGTATAATATTATGTTTAAGTGGTTTCATTGTTGGTTTGGATTATTTAACGGTTGAATTGTGAGAGACATGTGTTTGTATTTATTTGTGTGATGGCGATTTGTGGTGTAGATGTAATGTCTTGTGTACGTAACGTTAAGTGTCTCGTGCGGTAGTATGTTGATGAAACGGTCTAGTCCATGAACGGGCGGCTTATCGAGTGTGATAACAATAGTAGTAAATTCCAAACACAGATAATTCTTTGAAAGCCATTCCTAATATAATTCTCTCTATCTCGTCGGTCAGTGTTATCAGTTCGTATCTTGTTGCGCACATCATGGCCAAATTTAATCCTGACTTACTCCTTGGTCATGAACTTGAATATGAAGCCCTAGTAAGGGGCTTATTAAAGTCCATTGAGGTCGTGGCTGAAATTCAGGTGTGTTCCAACAAATTAGTTGAGGTACGAAAAATTGTGAACAGTATCGGGTCCGATGAGTCGCCTATGGCCAACCAGCGAGCCTCGAACCAAATTAATCACTTGCAGAGACGGGTATCTAATTTGGCCTGTGGATTTAGTCTTGATGAGTTGCCGGAATCTGCGGTGAAATTGATCCACGCCGCCGAGAGTATCCTATCTAACCTCCTTCGTGAGATCCAAGATACCTCTTTACCCAGCCTTGGGAGTAAGGAAGATCATTGTCAGGACGTCACTTTACCTGCAACCATTACCACTCCCATGATGACGATCAATTGTGATCGTAACCTTCCTACCATTCCTCATCCGCATTACCTCCCCGTCATCTCATCGTCTTCCACAACTACTGTAACTTGGACCACCACCACAAATCCGTCTGCCACCGCTACTCTACTCACAGCGAACCTTCAATTAACGAAATTCCCAGCATCCGTACCATGGATAGATCCGCCACCCCCGTCTTCCTCTGAACCTACCCATCCAACTCAAATTAATTACGTTAACAACAACCCCGTGCCCTTCCCTAGTAACTCGGGTCCTTGCGGTCATTCCTCCTCACAGTTTAGTCTCTTTGGCAAAATTACCCATCCCGCAGAGACGTATCTTGCTGAGATTCCCCCGACTGATGGTTTGCACCTAAATGAATTTTTACAGTTTCTGGGAACCTTAATTGAATTAACTCATTTACCTCAAACGCCTGACGATCAGCTGTTGCAATTATTGACATCATATGTCAGAGCTCCTCTGAGCCATAAACTCTTTGAGTCGATTACCAACTGCGACACTGTTGATCAGTTCCACCGTAAGGTGATTAAGACATTTATCCGTCCGCCATACACGAACAATTTAAGCAATCATATGTATGTCGCGGACAAGGAGAAAACGAAATGTTCGCCCATTATATTTCCGAGGTTCGTCAGTATTCCGAAATATTGAAAGTGTCGATGAGCGAATTGGAGATTGTCGAAGCCATCCTGGTGGGTTTGTGTCCGGCCGAGAGGTCACGGTTAGTGCTCATGAGTAGACCTACAAACTTTTGGGAATTGGAACAGTTGTGCGTGCATTCTTCGAATATTTATTATGCGGATAAGCTGCGTCTAGACCCCTGTAGACAACCTCCCCCGTTATTTTCCCCTCTTTCTGATAATCGTCCTCAGGCAGTAATTCCTCACCTCAGCGTATGCCTTGTAGGGATCCGAAGTATCCTCCCCGTACGAATGAGGGCAATCAAAATCATCGGTCTTTCAATCATCCCAGACCGTATAGTTCTACGCAGCGTGGTTCTCGCAATACGCCATGCCCTCGGCAGGACCAGGATACCCGGTCACATTCAAAAAAACGCATAGTGCCGGAAAGCATGGCAGTGCAAAATCACGGGGGTGTTTCCCGGATTAGTTGTGTTGAGAGCTCTAATCGCGCACAGCGCACCTTGGTATTTGTCAACTCAAAATTTAAAAAACAACATTGTGGTGCTCCTACGCGGGTAATGAGTCATAGCAAAAGCAAAAGGAATAGGATTATGGTGGCCTCTGTTAATCAAGCGTATCTTCCGTATGTGGTCGTGGATTTTGGCATACTTTTCATGTCGGCGTTGTTGGATTCGGGTGCTACCAGAAGCATTATAAATTACGACACCTTTCTGAAATTGCGTGCCCATGGCCTTTTTAATAGAATCCAGGACACTAGTATAAAATGTACTACAGCGACTTCGGAGGAGGTAGATATTGTGTGTTGTGCGACAGTAAAGATTAAAATACATAGATTTTCATGGTATGTTCCGTTGTTAGTTTCTAGAAATATTGGTATGCAACTCATTCTCGGCGCCGATTTCATTCGGAAGACGGGGATCATTCTTGACATTCGTAGTAAATCTTTTTACTTCACATGTAACCGCCAATATCATTTTCCGTTGTATGATACGCCAGAAGGCAAGCCTGTCATCAGAACCGTGGACCAAAACTCAGTTAATAGGTGTACTTCGCCTGACTTATCCCATCTTACCCCTGATCAACGTGTTGACACATCACTCAGATCATTAGAGAATTTCCCGACGTTTTAAGTACCAGGTTAGGCCTTACTCACCCCATCGAGTATGAAATTAAGGTCACTGACCACGCATCAAGCTCTATCCCTATAAGTTATCACCTCCCAAGATGGATGCCATGCGGGAGCAAATAAATAAACTATTAGAGCAAAAGGTGATTGAACCCTCTACTGCGGCCTACTCTTCTCCGTGCTTTCTGATCCCGAAGGGTGACAACAAACACAGGTTGGTGGTGGATTATCGTCAGCTGAACAAAAGGATCGCTCCGGAATTTGTCCCTCTTCCCGATATACACGGGGCGTTCCATTACTTTGCTCAGGCAAAAATCTTCACGGTGGCTGATTTAAATCAAGCGTTCCACCAAATTCCTCTTGCTGAACAGTCCAAACCATTAACTGCCTTCGCTGTGCCATTCAATCTATATCAGTTTACTCGCGTGCCATTTGGTCTATCACAAGGGAGTTCTATCTGTAGTCGCCTTTTCGAACAAGTCTTCCACGACGTCAAATTTAAGTTTATATACCATTATCTGGATGATATCGTCATATACAGCAAGTCTTTCCAGGAGCATGTGGATCATTTGCGTCAGACTTTCTCCAGACTCAGAAATGTGGATCTCACGGTTAACCCCGACAAAGTAAAGTTCGCTGTGACGCAATTTTCCTTCCTTGGGCATCTCGTGTCTACCCGCGGAGTCATGATTGACCCGGAGCGTACTCGCGCTATTCGTGAATTTCAACCACCCCGTGACGCCAAAGGTATTGCCAGATTTCTTGGGATGGTCAATTATTTTAACAAGTTCATCCCAAAATTCGCCGAGATCGCCGCTCCGCTGAATAATTTACGAAAGAAGGGTGCCATATTCCGGTGGACTGATGAGTGTCAGACTGCGTTCTCTCTTCTCAAGGAAGCCATTA